>LR812525.1:82440249-82547749 GCA_903798195.1 Danio kyathit | reverse complement strand
GTTATATAAAAAAAGAGCATTGATAATTCTAGCCTATCATTACTCATTGGGTTCATTGGGTTTTAAGCACTGATTGATTGATTGATTGACTGGTTGATTGGTTGATTGTCATTTTAAAAAGTGTTTATTGAAAGTTAAATAATTTTTTTGCAGTTAAAATACAAAAGAACAGAAGTGCAGAATTATTATAAAGAACCAGATTTATTATTAATAAGATTAAAAGCTACTTAAGTGTTCCAGAGAAAGTACACCTTCATGTTTCATATTTAGTACACTTTTAAAAAGTGCTCTAAATTGCTACTTTAGCATTACAAATGTGTAATTACAAATATATTTAAATGATTGACAAACAAGCAGCAGTAGAAATGAGAAAAAATGTATTATTATTATTACTATATTACTATCATTACATTCAGCACATTAATACTATTTCACAGACAACATATAAAATAATGAAGCTCTAAATAAGTGGGTCCAAAAGATGTAACTGTATTTAATGCAAGTTTAATTTATAATACATGTTCCTTTATTTGTTTTTATTACTTGTCTGGAAACATTAGGATAAGTTAAAGCACTTGATATATACAGTTGAAGTCAGAATTATTAGCCCCCGTGAATTATTAGCACCCTGTTTGTTTGTTTATTTTTTTTCCCAATTTCTGTTTAACGGAGAGATTTTTTCAACACATTTCTAAACATAATAGTTTTAAGCTAATTTCTAATAACTGATTTATTTTATCTTTGTTATGATGACAGTAAATAATATTTGACTAGATATTTTTCAAGACACTTCTATACAGCTTAAAGTGACATTTAAATGCTTAACTAGGTTAATTAGGTTAACTAGGCAGGTTAGGGTAATTAGGCAAGTTATTGTATAATGATGGTTTGTTCTGTAGACTATCAAAAAAATATATAGCTTAAAGGGGCTAATAATTTTTACCTTAAAATGGTTTTTCAAAAATTTAAAACAGCTTTTATTCTAGCCGAAATAAAACAAATAAGACTTTCTCCAGAAGAAAAAATATTATCAGAGATACTGTGAAAATTTCCTTGCTCAGTTAAACATAATTTGTGAAATATATTAAAAAGAAAAACAACTTAAACGGGGCGAAGAATTCTGACTTCAACTGTATATAAGTTTATTATTTCCATACTTCACACAACTAATAATGTTTTTACAATATACAATATGCAAAACGTATGCATTCAGTCATGTAATATTACTCATTTGCAAAGCACATCCAAGAAATTAATAAATTAATAAATGTAAACATAATAAAAGGGGAAAAAAACGGAACTCTTTGTAAATCCCACCTACCTCATTTTTGGGCACAGTGGCGAAGGGTTTTATAATGGCTGCCAAAGGCACTTTGCACTGCTTTGCAAGGTCAGCAGTGCAAGGGAATGAATACGTTGTGCATCGCATGAACCTCGGGCTGGCATTCCCTTAAAACGAAAATTAAAATTAAGTAAACATGTACAACATTAAAAAGACACTGTACAGTTAAAGTATGAATTATTAGCCCCCCTGTATATATTTTTTTTCCCAATTTCTTTTTAACGGAAAAAACTAATTTCAACACATTTCTAAACATAATAGTTTTAATAACTCATTTCTAATAACTGATTTCTTTTATCTTAGTAATGATGACAGTACATAATATTTTACTAGATATTTTTCAAGATACTAGTATTCAGCTTAAAGTGACATATAAAGACCTAACTAGGTTAATTAGGTTAAAGTAATTAGGCAAGTCATTGTATCACGATAATGTTCTGTAGACAACCAAAAAGGGCCAATGACAACCTTAAGGGGGTTAATAATATTGACCTTAAATTAGTTTTTAAAAAATTCAAACTGCTTTAATTCTAGCCGAAATGAAACAAATAAGACTTTCTCCAGAAGAAAGCTCTGTTAAACAGCATTTGGGAAATATCTGAACAAGAAAAAAAATTCTAATAATTTTGACTTCAACTGTAGTAAGATTAAGAGTATTAAGTGCAAAGCCAGTTCCCAAGCTCACCTTGGTCCTGTACAGTGAAATTTGTGGTGACCAGAGGAGGCACCTGACCTCTGATGTTTGTGACGTACACCTGACCTCCTCTTTTAGCCTGGTCATCCTCAATCATTTGCGTCTGAAATATAATACATTTTTATTATTTTATTTATTTTTTATTTGACCTTTCCTACAAACATGCAACTCAAAGCCCTTCACAAACAAGTATTAAAAAACAACATCAATATCAGGTAAAATATTAAAACAAAAAAAAAAAGGATAAATACAAAAAAGTAGAAATAAATAGAGCAAAATAAACAACAAATATATAAATATCATACATTTAGACATCTCTGAAGTGTGCACAAGTTCATAATATATTATAATGATACAATGGCATTACCGTGCTTGGAATAGAGTCCGGGTCCAGCTTCTTCTGAGGAGGGCCTGCCATTTGTGCTGGTCCTCCAGGAAAGCCTCCTGGGAAAGCGCCTGTTTGTGGTCCTGCCATCTGTGGTCCTCCCATTTGTGCACCATACGGGCCAGCCATCGGGCTCCCTGTAGATCACAGGCAAAAATAACGGGTATTGAAGATAGTGAGTGTTTTGAGTGTAGAAGAAGTGTCTAATTAATTACAGCATTAACAAACAGCAGTGAAGACATTAAGCTTGCAAACACAGATAATCCAGATGCAAATTCCCACCATTGGTTGAGTCAATGCTGCTGTATTGTTTTGAGATTAGTTTAGTGATGCATGAAATATTGGCGGCCATATCAATTTCATCCGATAAATGGCATTTTTTATATTATCTGATAACAAAATTAGTTTAGGGATGCATGAAATATCGTCTGTCATATCAATATCAGCTAATAAATGCTAATTTTATATTATCGTTATCGGTCTGATAACATATAAGTTCAGGAATGCATGAAATGTTGGAGGCCATATCAATATCATCCGATAAATGCTATTTTTTTATATTATTTTTAATATTTTCATTATCAGTCAGATAACAAAATTAGTGTAGTGATGCATAATATATTGCCATGTCAATATCAGCCAATAAATGCTATTTTTTTATATTAGTATTAGTGGTTTGATAAAATTAGTTAAGGAATACATTAAATATCGGTGGCCTTATCAATATCGGCTGATAAATGCTATTTTTACAATTAATGTTATTGGTCTGATAACAAAATTAGTTTAGAAATGCATGAAATATCGGTGGCCATACCAATATCGGCCGATAAATGCTATTTTTAAAATTAAAGTTATTTATTTGATAACAAATTTAGTCTAGTGATGCATGATATATTGCCATATTAATATTGGCCAGAAAATCCTATTTGTTTATATCATCGGTATCAGTCTATCCTAATCTACACAATTAGTTGTATGCATCCTTTAGGGATGCATGAAATATTGGCAGACATATCAATATCGGCTGATATATGCTATTTTTAATATTATTGTTATTAGTCTGATAACAAAATTACATTAGTGATGAATGATATATCGTCATATAAATATTAGCCAATAAATGCTGTTTGTTTTTATCATTGTTATTGGTCTGATAACAAAATTAGTTAAGGAATACATGAAATATTGGTGGCCATATCAATATCGGCCGATAAATGCTTTTTTTTTTTTTTATTATTTATTAATTTTATTTGTCTGATAACAAAATTAGTTTAGGGAAGCATGACATATCAGTGGCCATATCAATATCGGCCGATAAATGCTATTTTTAAAATTAACGTTATTTGTCTGATAACAAAATTAGCCTAGTGATGAATGATATATTGTCATATCAAAATTAGCCAATAAATGCTGTTTGTTTATATCAATGTTATTGGTCTGATAACAAAATTAGTTAAGGGATGCATGAAATATCGTCTGTCATATCAATATCAGCTAATAAATGCTAATTTTATATTATCGTTATCGGTCTGATAACATATAAGTTCAGGAATGCATGAAATGTTGGAGGCCATATCAATATCATCCGATAAATGCTATTTTTTTTATATTATTTTTAATATTTTCATTATCAGTCAGATAACAAAATTAGTGTAGTGATGCATAATATATTGCCATGTCAATATCAGCTAATAAATGCTATTTTTTTATATTAGTATTAGTGGTTTGATAAAATTAGTTAAGGAATACATTAAATATCGGTGGCCTTATCAATATCGGCTGATAAATGCTATTTTTACAATTAATGTTATTGGTCTGATAACAAAATTAGTTTAGAAATGCATGAAATATCGGTGGCCATACCAATATCGGCCGATAAATGCTATTTTTAAAATTAAAGTTATTTATTTGATAACAAATTTAGTCTAGTGATGCATGATATATTGCCATATTAATATTGGCCAGAAAATGCTATTTGTTTATATCATCGGTATCAGTCTATCCTAATCTACACAATTAGTTGTATGCATCCTTTAGGGATGCATGAAATATTGGCAGACATATCAATATCGGCTGATAAATGCTATTTTTAATATTATTGTTATTAGTCTGATAACAAAATTACATTAGTGATGAATGATATATCGTCATATCAATATTAGCCAATAAATGCTGTTTGTTTTTATCATTGTTATTGGTCTGATAACAAAATTACATTAGTGATGAATGATATATCGTCATATCAATATTAGCCAATAAATGCTGTTTGTTTTTATCATTGTTATTGGTCTGATAACAAAATTAGTTAAGGGATGCATGAAATATCAGTGGCCATATCAATATCGGCCGATAAATGCTATTCTTAAAATTAACGTTATTTGTCTGATAACAAAATTAGCCTAGTGATAAATGATATATTGTCATATCAAAATTAGCTAATAAATGCTGTTTGTTTATATCAATGTTATTGGTCTGATAACAAAATTAGTTAAGGGATGCATGAAATATCGTCGGTCATATCAATATCGGACAATAAATGCTACTTTTAATATTATTGTTATTAGTCTGATAACAAAATTACATTAGTGATGAATGATATATTGTCATATCAATATTAGCCAATAAATGCTGTTCGTTTTTATCATTGTTATTGGTCTGATAACAAAATTAGTTTAGAAATGCATGAAATATCGGTGGCCATACCAATATCGGCCGATAAATGCTATTTTTAAAATTAAAGTTATTTGTCTGATAACAAAATTAGTCTAGTTATGGA
This sequence comes from Danio kyathit, assembly GCA_903798195.1. Lineage (NCBI taxonomy): Eukaryota > Metazoa > Chordata > Actinopteri > Cypriniformes > Danionidae > Danio > Danio kyathit. The sequence continues at coordinate 82,542,552 of LR812525.1, read as the reverse complement.
TGATATATTGCCATATTAATATTGGCCAGAAAATGCTATTTGTTTATATCATCGGTATCAGTCTATCCTAATCTACACAATTAGTTGTATGCATCCTTTAGGGATGCATGAAATATTGGCAGACATATCAATATCGGCTGATAAATGCTATTTTTAATATTATTGTTATTAGTCTGATAACAAAATTACATTAGTGATGAATGATATATTGTCATATCAATATTAGCCAATAAATGCTGTTTGTTTTTATCATTGTTATTGGTCTGATAACAAAATTAGTTAAGGAATACATGAACTATTGGTGGCCATATCAATATCGGCCGATAAATGCTTTTTTTTTTATTAATTTTATTTGTCTGATAACAAAATTAGTTTAGGGAAGCATGACATATCAGTGGCCATATCAATATCGGCCGATAAATGCTATTTTTAAAATTAACGTTATTAGTCTGATAACAAAATTACATTAGTGATGAATGATATATTGTCATATCAATATTAGCCAATAAATGCTGTTTGTTTATATCAATGTTGTTGGTCTGATAACAAAATTAGTTAAGGGATGCATAGAATATTGTTGGTCATATCAATATCGGACAATAAATGCTATTTTTAAGATTTTTCTTATCTGTCCGATAACAAAATTAGTTTAGAAAAGCATGACATATTGGTGGTCGTATCATTATCGGGATACATGAATTATCAACAGTCATTTAAATTCTATATCATATTCTATTTTGTGAGTAAAGATGCTAAAAGTTCAGCTACCAGAAATGAAATGTATTTTAAAATACAGTATAATCTAAAAGAAAACAGTTCTTTTAATTTGTTACAATATTTCACATTTTTAATGTTTTAATATATTTTCGATCAAATAGAAAAGCGATCATAAGATAGTTGAAAAAAAATTTTTTAAAAATCTTATTAATCATTATAAGCATTTAATTATTATAACCAGGAAAACAAAATGTTTTAAAAATCGAAAAAGGTATATCAACATAAAAAAACTTTACTTTTAAATTGTAAACACTTAAAATAATTTCACTACCACAAAAAAATAAATCTCAGTTTTTACCTGGCTGCTGTGGATATCCTTGTGGCTGGTGGACTACTGATCCAGGCGGGCCAGACATTCCCATTGGTGGAGCTGGCATAGATCCCATTGTGGCCATTGGTGTAGGAGATCCTAGAGGAGACGGCTGCTGTCCTGGTGGAGAAAGCGGTGGATGTCCCATCACAGGTGGAGGTGGTGAAGTTTGAAAATGTGGTGGTGCTGAGTTTGAAGGAGACTGCACAGGCCTTTGACCTAAAAATTAAGAAGCAAGGGCATAAAATAGGTTGATTTGCTTTAAAAGAATATAAAATGCCACCCAACTTAACCTACTCAAGGTTAGACTTATCAAGACTTTTCAAGATGATAAGCGAAAAGGTGCGCATTCATTTTGAATAGTGACACCTACAGACATCGTCACCAAATATAAATCAGAGCTAAGACTTTCTCATATATAGCCATTGACTAGAATTATGCATTGTAGGCTTTACATTATAAAGAGAAATAACAGATAAACAGAGGTTGCAGTCAATTTTCCTAATGGATAAACAGCTCTCGTTAATAGTTCAGCATGCTTTTACTTTCGTAGGCTATTTAATATAAAACATACGTTTACCAAAAGAAATGACATCACACCCTACTCACTCCCAATTCACACGGGGCTTCAGCGTCAAAGCTTGATGGAGGGCGTGTCTGAAGTTAGGGCTGATGCGAACGTCATAGCAGAGCCAGCCAATAAAATTAGTCCGCTTATTGTCAAAGCTGGAGTATTTGCATAAAGCGATCAGATTGGCTGAGGCTTCTGTTAGCGCTTGAAAAGTTGAGAAATTCCCAACTTCTGCAGCGAGCAATGCCACTGAAGCGGTACCGACGGATCCACAATTCAGTTCGGCAACGCTTGACATCACCCATTTAAAGTAAATGGGAAACATTGACGCTGACGCCCCGTGTGAATGGGCCGTCATAATTCTCTCTTCATATAGCCATATACGCCTATTACATAACCATAATACACTGTGATATAGCTTGGTTCATTAGTTCATTGGATCATATTGCTTTCTAACTACAATCGATCCGCTCCCAACTTTGTTTCAACCGAGCCAAGACCACCTCATTCATGCAGTATCGAACCGATTGTTTTGGTGCGGACTGGAGCGCGATTGCGGGTTTCACATATGACCAAACGAACCATGCTGAGGCGGCAAATGCACCAGGTTTCCAAACAAAGGGATTAGCAACTAAGGATTTTTTCTAATGGCCCGGTTAGGCCAGAAGAAATTTTTTTCACTTGCCTAAATTGGTTATTTTTTAATTGCATACATACACAATTTTTGAACACGATTTTTCTTTAAAAAGTTTTTGACAAGCTTTTAGAAACTATCATAAACTAAATGTACAACATGTCATTGTCCTCACCAGTTATGCTCTATAAATACATTGAAAACATTTGAAAAATTTGTTATTGTAAGGAAGATATTAAAACATACTTGTTAATACAGTTTTGTTAAAAGTTTTATTGAGTTGGATTGTTGGTGATTGAATGGGTTTTGGCACAATTGGGTAGTTTTACAAGGACATATAGGAAAATGAAGATTCTTTTTAAATGATTTAAGACCTACAACACAATATTTCTGTGACTTGGAAACCCCATTTACACTGCCAGTTCAATGTGACCCAATTCCGATTTTTTGCTCGTATGTGACACAGATCGGATCTGTTCTATGACCATGTAAACACGAAAAAACGCATGCATTCGGATATTCAGAGATCGGTTTCAGGAATCTTTCATGTGGAAATAAATCAGATATAATTTGGATATGTGACAATACGACTATCATGTAAACAGGCAGATCGGATTTACTGAGGCATTCTGTTTTGCACGTCATTAAACTTTCGACAATCTGGTGTTTCTCTGCGGTTTAATGACGTAGAAGGAAGAGCGTGTGTGTGTGCTCATCCTAAAATTTCAGACCCACTGCTCCCCATTAAAGCCCGCCACAATTTGCTAACACCAGACCTGAGATCTCTCTCGTACCCACAAATTTCTCTAAATGTTGAAGGACATCATATATAAACCATAGGTGCAAGCTACGATGACGGCCTTTTCCCTCCTCCACCTCAAAATCATTTTAAAATTGGCCGAACTTCGCATATTTCACAATTTCTTCCATCGTGGCTAGTGTGGCACAGATGCTAGAACCCGCCTTTAGGCATGCGCGACGTCGTAAATTGTATGGCAAGTGTAAACACATGAATCAGATATGGGTCACAATTCAAAGAACCTGTAAACAGACAGGCAAAAAAATCAGATATAGGCAACAAATCGGAATAGGGCATCAAGACCTGACAGTGTAAATGTGGCCTTAATGCCTAAATTTTTGTTGTTGAAATTTAGGACATTTTAAAACATTTTAAGACCTCGCGGACACCCTGCTTACCGTATCCTGCAATATTCATGGCACTCATTTGATTGGTCAGCTGCTGAGTTGGAGGCAGGGCTTGTGCCATACTATGAAAAGCACTTGGAGGAGGCTGACCATAAGGAGCAGATGAAGAAACTGGAGGAGGAAAACTGATGAGAGCACAAAAAATGAATTAGACACAATGTAGTAAAAGAACTTTCAACACTGTCTCATTATAGACCATTTTGAGGGATGTAAACAAAAACAATGGTCCCAACGTATTTCCTGTTTTACATTTTTAATTTCTATAGATTTTGATAATCCAAAATTAATAAGTAATGTTATGACAGCTGTTTTAACATTAAGTTGTGATTGAGTTGCCTCTTGTTAAAGTTATAAAATAGTCTGATAACAAGCAGGAAATGTTCATGGGCCAATGACATCACCACATTGAAATGGTCAATAGTGAATTAATTTTTACCTGTGTGGATGGGCACCGTTCTGCTGAATGTTAGTGCCATATTGGCTGGATACGGGTGGTGGAGGCATCCCAGCAGGAGAGGAGGCAGGAGGCTTGAGCACACCTGAAAAATTAAAATAAATTACAGGGTTTGCAACCACTGTATGAAAACAATAGAGTACTAAGGCTATGTGATATTAATCATTCATGCTTATTTTAAAGCTTCATTTATTAGCAAAACATTTATTTTTGCCTTAAATTATTCCCTTATTTTTCTACATCATTTTTCAAAACTGAAACATTGTGCATATATATATATATATATATATATATATATATATATATATATATATATATATATGTATATATATATATATATATATATATATAAACAAACAAACAAACACGCATACAGTAGTTTGTGAATCAACAGACTTGTGTGACTCTGATATAGTACGAGTTGCAGACGTGAGGTACGCGCGAGCTGGTTATTATAACTCCAATCATCGATATCTTTCTCGTTATATTTGCGTGACTGTTTTGTTGTATAACTGAAAACGTAGTCCCGGTTGACGTGCAGCATTTGGAAATTTAAGCCACAGTTAGGTCTGTAATTAACAGTAAGGCTGTTTTTGCAGAGTCTGAATTAGCCTGTTCAATCAAAGAAAATGGGAAAGGCCATTACTACTATAATTTTAATATGACATATTTAATAATGAAATCAAATAATTATATTATAATATTTAAGTTAATTTTAGGCTATCTCACGGCCCACCTGCAGGATCGCTGAGGCACACTATTTGAGAATCCCTGATTTATGATAATATGAAGAGTAATTGCTGTTTTATCAATACATGTATGCTAACTGATAATACAGAGAAAGTCAATTTGCAAATAACAAAAAAACATTCAACTCGGAACAGATTTTTAAAAAACGGATTTTCATGTGTTTTCATTTTATTTGTTTGTTGCTGTTCAGACCATCTAAAATGTTTAGATACCAATTGGATTTGGACCAAAAAAATAAATAAATAAAAAAAATCGGATTTGTGCCGACAGTCTAAACGAGGTTTAAAATAGTGCAATGACTTGACAATTAAACATCATAAAAATAATCAGTCAACGTACCAGCACAAAAATCATACTAGACAAAATATTACATAACTATTATTATATTATAAAAATGTGAATAAAAGAAAATACCAATTCCAATAATGCACACCCCTTTTGAGCAATTACTCAAATTTTAATTTTGGCTTAAAATTATTATAAAAAAATCATAATAAAAGTTACAACAAAGATTGTACTGTATACTGTTGCTTTTATTTAAAAAAAAAAAATAGTGCAATTGCACCTCAATGGGGTGAGCAAAACAATCTAGTTTTTTCGTTTTAATATAAGATTATATTGCTTACCCCATTGGCAAATTATCTTGCTTGTTTCAAGAAAAAAACTCACTTCATTTTTGGCATATTATTTCTTAAAACAAGACTATATTTTTTGCTGGTCTAGAAAATGTTTCTCAATTTATCATTTTTAGATATTTGGACTAGAAACAAGACAGAAAAAGTAAAAAAAGCATTTTTTGCAGTCCAGTACGTTCATATGTATTCACATAAATGCAGTCAGTTACGTCTTGATTAAATATAAACAGCTGGTAAGGAACCTGGATGAGTGAAAAAAAAATGTTATTTAATTTGGTTATAATGCCCATCTTAATAATACTAAATTATCATTATAATGACTTTTGCTATAATCAAGCAGCCTTTCAATAGCTTGGGGAAAGGTATTATGAGGAAAACTATAACAAAGAGCAGTTTCCTTATGGGTTATTGTTCATCTGAGGTTTTGCTGAGAGTATATTATTGCTACAGTATATTATAAGGGCAAGATGAAACGTGCAAGTAAAAAAACAACCAAAGAAGGTTTATTTTACCTGTCGGAGGGGCTGAATAACCCTGTGTTGGAGATCCATAGGCCCCATAATGAGACTGAGGTGGGGGGTTCCCGAAACCAGCAGCGTATCCCCCCATTCCAGGCTGGGCCTGGGAGTATGGAGGGGTGGCGACATAACCTTGCTGACTCATCTTACTGTTATACCTCTTTCATTCCAGTCTGGCACAAACAAAAGGTAACCTGGAATAAACGTAAGTATAGTATTATACATTGCAATGCACGATGCATTTCAATTTCTACGAGATGCTATTTACTGAATTTTACAGTGATTTTAGTAGAACTTTATCATTATTTCTTCTACTTTTTATTTCATTTAATTTATTTTTCTGCTTTCATTTTTATAAGTAGTTTTATTTCTTGTTTCTACTTACTTTTAATTTCTTAAGTTAATTCTTACTTCTTTAGAATTAATTGTTTCTATTGTCTTAGAAATCTGGCTACAGTGCAATTTCTGCTTATATTAAATAGATATAATAATATATGTGTAAATAATATATGTGCAATGATTAAGCTGTCATTTAAACATTTCAAATGTATTACCTTTCAATTAAGGTAACATATTATTTTAAGATGTCCTTGTCACACATAGTTATCACACTTACTTTATATGTACTTACTATAATATTTACAGTTAATTATGCATATTATGCATAGTAATTATGCAAATTAGGCAATATTAAACATGCAAGTAACCCTAACCATATAGTATGTGAAACAATTAATTAATAGTATTAACAGTATTAATAGTATTAAAAGTATTAACAATATTAAATTAATAGTCAAACTGTAACAACGGTCACCTTAAAATCAAGTGTAACCTAAATTAAATATTGAATAATACTGGTACAGTTCATATTACAATTCAATATTTGCTTTGCTGTGTTAGTAAACACATTTAAAAGAAGTGAATGAAAGTCAAAAGAAGTTTGTTGATAAAGATAAGATAATGCAATCTTGCCTGCTGTTTAGAGTTAACCTGATATCATCAGCTCAACCCTCGCACGTGTGATCAGAACTTTGTCACTAGACTAAGGTAACAGCAGTTTTATGATAACACAATCAGACAAGAACACATACCGACACAAATGTTAATGTCATTGTTTGACCATTGCTTTCAGTTTTCAAATTACTTAAATGCATGAGTTTTCATACAGTATACAGTAGCGTACTGCCAAAGTAATGAAATGGCTAGTAACAACAGTACAGTTTCAAATCGATATATGTAATTAAATTATGCAATGTCAATATACCAACCTATATGAGCTATTAAACTCTGTGTGTTACTTGAAAATATATAGTTTTAATAGTGGTTATCAATCTTTAAACAAAAAGACTGTGACTTCAATGGTTAAAAAAAACTGTAAAAATACTAATATAATAATAACTAACAGATGTAAAATTATAAGCAAAATTACCCAAATAAACACTAAGCAATGTCCTCTGAATTTATTACATTTTTAAAAATCTGAACACTGGTACCCGGTCTTCATGGTAATGACCGTCACGAATGAAGGACCAGGTTGAGATATCAAGTCACTATTTCTTCTTAAAGGCCTTTGATATTGCTTGCATTTAATTTATATACTTCATCACACAATATTTAGTACAGTAATGCCATAATAGAGATGCCTGAGTGATACACACACGAGACAGCTGGCCTAAAAACAGCATAAACTTATAGAATTATATAAATGTACAGAACTACATATGAAAGCGTTAACTGTTAGACATTAACTATTATCTTTAAAAAAATATGGTTCGTGCAGAGAATTTCCCATACATTAATAGGTTATTCTTACTTTGTGTTTATTATAAATATTTGTGGTTTCTAGAACATCATTTTACTCTTGAAGCTGATTAACAAACATGTTGTTACTGTTTTTACATTATAATCCCTTACATTGCCAGTAATAATGGGCCTAAAGTTTGCAAAGTTATCAAAATACCTAACAATCCTAACTAACGAATGTAAAATTATGAACAAAATTCCCCAAATAAATATTGAGCAATATCCTCTGGATTATTAAATAAAGAAAAAATCTGAACACTGTTTGGTCTTCATCTAATAATGATTGTCATGAATGACCCGGTTGAGATATCGAGTTAGTATATCTTCAAGAGGCCTTTAAAATTTCTTAAATTTAATTTATATACGTCAACACATGATATTCAGTACAGTAATGCCACAATAGAGATGCTTGAGAGATACTTATGCAAGGCAGCTGGCCCAAAATGACCTAAAAACAGCATAAACATATAGAACTACATATGAAAGCATTAACTATTAGACATTAACTATTATCTTTAACAATGTGGTTCATGCAGGGATTTTCCCATATATTAAAAAAATGTTCTTACTTTGTGTTCATTATAAATAATTTTTGTTTCAAGAACATCATTTTACTCTTGAAGCTGATTAACAAATATGGTGTTACTGTTATTAAATTATAATCACTAACATTGACAGTAATTATAGGCCTATATAGTGTGCAAAGTTATCAAAATAATAACTAATGAATGTAAAATTATAAAGAAAATTGCCCAAATAAATACCAAGGAATGTCCTTGATTATTAAAATTAAAAAATCAGTTTGGTCATCATTTAATAATGACTGTCACAAATGACCCAGTTGAGATTTCAAGGCAATATTCCTTCAAGAGGCCTTTAATATTTCTTAAATTTAGTTTATATACTTCAACACACAATATTTAGTAAAGTAATGCCAAAATAGAGATATACATGTAAGACAGCTGGCCCAAAATGGCCTAAAAACAGTATAAACTTATTGAACTACATATAAAAAGCATTAACTTTTAGACTTTAACTATTATCTTTAACAATGTGGTTTGTGCAGGGAATTTTCCATACATTAAAATGTTATTCTTACTTTGTGTTCATTTTAAATATTTAGTTTTACTCTTGAAGCTGATAAACAACCATGCTGTTACTGTTTTTATATTATAATCACTAACACTGCCAGTAATGAGAGGCCTAGAGTGTGCCAAGTTATCAAAATAATAACTAATGAATGTAAAATTATGAACAACATTTCCCAAATAAATATTAAGCAATGTCGTCTGGATTATTAAATAATAAAAAAGATCTGAACACTGTTTGGTCTTCATCTAATAATGATTGTCACGAATGACCCGGTTGAGATATCAAGTCAGATAATATTCCTTGCATTTATTTTATAAACTTATACATTTATAAACTATTTATAAATGTATAAACTATTTATGTCATAATAGAGATGCTTGAGTGATACACATGTAAGGCAGCTTATAGAGGTAAAGTTGGTTTTATATTCACACATTTGTTCATTTAGAAGTCTCTATATTGTTTACCATGTTACTTTGAATATTCAATTGGAATTAGCATGCAAGTATGACTTCAAAACAACATTAACACTATCTAATTGACTGTGAACAATGTTGTACTTACATAGTCATTTGCTGCTAATATGATTTCCCTATTTAGAATTTGCAAATAATACTTTTCTGAAATTATATTATTAAGGAGAATGTCTGAATATCCGAATATAAAACCTCCTCTATAGACAGCTGGCCTAATGGCCTAAAAACAGCATAAACTTATAGAACTGCATAAATGTACATAAATGAAAGCGTTAACTTTTAGACATTAACTATTATCTTTAAAAAAATGTGGTTCATGCAGGGAATTTTCCATATATCAATAGGTTATTCTTACTTTGTGTTCATTATAAATATTTAGTTTTACTCTTGAAGCTGATTAACAAACAGGTTGTTATTGTTTTTACATTATAATCACTAACATTGCCAGTAATGATAGGCAGAGTGTGCAATTGGTGCAAAGTTATCAAAAGAACCACTAATAAACTCACAAAACAAAATTTCCCAAATAAACACTAAGCAATGTCTTCTGGATTATTAAATTTACAAGAAAATCTGAACACGAGTACCTGGTCTTCATAATAATGACTGTCACAAATGACCCGGTTGAGATGTCAAGTCAATATTTCTTCAAGAGGCTTTTAATATTTCCTGCATTTAATTTATTTCGGTCAATACACTATATTTAGTACAGTAAATCCATAATAGAGTTACTTGAGTGATACACATATAGTCAATGTACAGTTTCAGCCACTGCCCTGAACTGCCACGTCAAAGACCGTTATGACAGTCACAGTCAGACCTGTAATAGCCTATATTCCAGCTGACTTTACCGAATAAAGTCCACATTGAAGCATTTGAGTCCACGCCACGAAAACGATCGATATATTGATACGCAAGCGCGTGCACCAGCTGTCACCACAGTGATACAAAGTTACGAAATACCTCCTGCTACACACGGAAACCGACATTCATGACAAACTTACTAAACCTGTGTACTGAATGACGCTTTCAGACTACACTCGAAATACGATTGCCTTAATGATAACGTTATAGGTAGTGTTTGTTTACTGGAAAATAGCGAAATGAGAGAGACTTACCTGAAAGAAATTGATGAAGAGCGTCCTTTCCTCTGGTGATGTTGAATTGCGTGCCGAAAGTGCCACGTCAAACTCCAGCACAACACCGGTGTCTGCGTACACAGCGTCACAGCGCGCGTCCGTCCTGCGCATGCGCACACTGAAGGGAACCACAACACGTCAGCAGGCATACAGATGTGCGTTAAAGCGAATGGCATTCTGGGCTGCCTTCACAGAGGACGATGATATTATGGTTAAAATTAGTTGATTGTAAGTTTTCATAAACGTAACGTTGATCATTTAAAGTGACAGTATTTTAAATGTGAAAGACACTATTAAGAAACATTATGCTACTGTTGTAATACTGTGATTCTTATACAATACAGACAGTAAATACATCTAATTCACTATTTTACAGTATACACAGTGGAGACCTACAATCTCAATTAACTATTAATTAACTACATGTCATATACATTGTCATATAGTCACAGTGGCCTGAAATGATGCATTATCTAATGCAGAGATGGCCAAACTAGGGCCTGGGGGCCAAAGTTGGCCCATGATAACCTTTAATTTGGCCCGCCATCCCATCCGAGAAGAGAGGGAGAATGATGGCCATGGTTTAGAGGTTGTCAAATTTAATGTAACCCTTTTTAGTATGTTTGTTTTATTGTTAAAAGCTAACTGAAAGTAAACGCTTCAATTAAATGGTGTAAATGAATCAGATTTTGTTTAAATATACATACTGATAATCAAGAGACTTTGGTGAGCAAATCAGATTCTGCTTGACTAGGGTATTCAGCATTGAACTTATCTATGTTATAAATGTGATTATGTTATTAATGCAATGAGTTATCATTTAAAAAGTTGTACTGCATTAGTTAATACCATTTAAAGTAAGGTTTTCTATTGATTTTGAAATATTATTAAATAACTTAGGAAATTAGCCATGGCAACTTTAATGTAATATACTGTAGTTTGATAAACAGTTGAAACAAGAAGTTTACATACACTCTAAAAAAAGGAACATAACCATTTTTTAAAAAATGTCTGGTGTTAAATCATACTAAACGTTTACTATTTTAGGTCAGTTAGGATTACCTAAATCATTTACATTTGCTAAATGCCAGAATAATGTGAGAATTTTTTTTATTAATTTCTAGACAGTCAAAAGTTTACATACATTTCCTTTGTATTTTTTTAGCTTTGCTTTTAAACTGTATAACTTTGGTCAAATGTTTTGGGTATCCTTCCACAAGCTTCTCATAATAGTTTGCAGGAATTTTGGCCCATTCCTCCTGACAGAATTGGTGTAACTGAGTCAGATTTGTAGGCTGTCTTGCTCGCAGAAGCTTTTTAAACTCTGCCCACAAATTTTCTATAGGATTGAGTTCAGGGCTTTGTGATGGCCACTTCAAAACATTCACTCTGTTGTCATTAAAGCACATTTTAACTAATTTGGCAGTATGCTAAGGGTCATGGTCTGTTTGGAAAACTCATTTGTGGCCAAGTTTTAGTTTCCTGGCTGATGTCTTGGGATGTTGCTTCAGTATTTCTACATAATGTTCTTTCTTCATGATGCCATCTATGCTGTGAAGTGGACCAGTCCCTCATGCAGCAAAACAGCCCCACAACATGATGCTGCCGCCACCATTCTTCACAGTTGGGATGGTGTTCCTAGGCTTGTAAGCTTTCCCCTTTGTCCTCCAAATGTAACACTGGTCATTATGGCCAAACAGTTCAAGCTTAGTTCCATCAGACCACAAGACATGTCTCCAAAATTTTGTCTTTTTCCCAGTGTAGTTTAGCAAATTGTAATCTGGCTTTTTTGTTGATTCTGGCTTGTTGATTTTCCCATGTTGTCACACAAGGAATCAGTGTGTTTGAGGTTTTCCTTAAATACTATTCTACAGTTGTGCCTCCAATTAACTCAAATGTTGTCAATTAGCCAATCAGAAACTTCCAAAACCTTGACACCATCATCTGAGCTTTTTCAGAGGCATAATAATCGTATTGTATGTAAACTTGACTTTCAAGAAAAGTTATAACAATTTCTCAAAAAATATCTCTCATTATTCTGCTATTAAGCAGAACAGAAACACATTTGATAATCCTAACTTACCTAAAAGAGAAAAAGTTTAGTCACATTAACATCTGACTCTTTTAAAATGGTTATGTGCCTTTTTATACAGTGTATGTAAACTTTTAAACTTTTATTCTAGCCAAAATAAAACAAATAAGACTTTCTCCATGAAGAAAAAATATTAGAGGAAATACTGTGAAAAATTCTTGAAACATCATTTGGTAAATATATAATTTTTTTAATTCACAAGAGGGGGAAATAATTTTTACTTACTAACTGTATGTCATTTTGAATAATCGTGATTACAATTATGACCAGAATAATCGTGATTATGATTTTTCCCATAATCGAGCAGCCCTAGGTTGCATGTGCTGTTATAGCCTGGAAATCAAATGTTGTCAGGGCTTCCAGAAAATCGCTTTGTTACTTTTGTCCCACGTTAATTTCGTCTCTGCTCTCCCCTAATTATTTAAATAAAATCAAGTAGGCTACATAATAAATTGTCATGATTTGATTTGATTTTTGGAAGCCTGCTCATCCAAGCAGAACGTTCTCCTAACTATTTCGTAAAATATGTACTCTTTTTTTCAAGAATGCTAAAGTGTAGCCACTCTACTCTTTTTTCAGTACTCAGGAGGCTTATTCGGACATTTTTTTGCGTTGTTTCTTTAAGCACCGGTTAAGCAGAGTTTCTCTCCTCAGGATGGTCTCTGAAGCATGACGCAGAAAAGAAGGCCGGACTCCAGCTGTTGTGCTTTTCCACCCACTGAAGAAAGCCTCAGAAACTGCAGTGAACACAAACTCGCTTTCTGTCAGACTGGAGGATCTGCTTGATGATGGGAACTGGGGAGTTTGTGTGCGTTACGCTGCGCGGTGGCGCGCCGTGGGGATTCAGACTCCACCAGAGCGCGCACGAAAGCCAACATCCAATCCAGCTGCTTCAGGTGAGACCAGTGGCTCTTTTTTATGATTTAACAATCCAGTTAAACTGCCCGTGGCCAGAGATCTAGTGAGAGTGACGAATAATTTATTTATTTGTTATTGTGGATGAATAGCTTCACTGGTTCACTTTCTAAAGATCTTTAATAGAGTTTTGGAAATGCCAGCTGGCGGACCAGATAAACAAACAGCCTGGACAGACTATACAGAGCAGTAATCCATGTTTTGGGTTGGTTTAAGCAGTTTTTTAGGGCAGAATGATAGATTTACTTTTTGATCATTGTAAGTTTACATCTTATAATAATGAATGTGTGACTCCTGACTCGCTCTTATTATGATTCAACACTCCAGTTGACACTACCTGTGGGCAGAGATCTAGTGAGAGTGACGAATAATGCATTTATTTGTCACTGTGCATGAATAGCTTCACTGGTTCACTTTCTCAAGATCTTTAGGGGAGCGCGGGGCACAAAGTAATGCGGGGTAAAATGTAACACAGAGTTTTAAGCTATTTGCTCAGGGTTAACCATGGTATGATTCTAAGGTTTTCACCACAGTGTCGGCATACCTCTTCCTGCCAATAATTGATAAAGTTTGGAAAATTTGAATGAGAAACAGAGGAGAAACCATTTTTGCAGCATAAAAGTAGTTTTTTATTTTACTCTATATATATATATATATATATATATATATATATATATATATATATATATATATATATATATATATATATATATATATATAATTTTTTTTTTTTTTTTTTTTTTAAATCTGTGAAAGTATGTACGTAAATCTTCTATTGTTGTGATCACCATCTTCCAGGTTAAATGATAGAACCATTTTGAAAGATATAGAAAAGACAGTGAGTGCTAGCCAGATTTGAGGAAAACATGACACAGTGGGGTTAGTTGTAACAGGGTGTTACAAATGAGCCACACACTGTTGGACACCAATTAAACTAACAAAATAATTGTTTAATTTTGAGTGTAATGTTGAGAACTTTTAATATTTAAAAAATATATATTTATATAGAAAATATGTTTTAATAAAAAAAGAATAATTTTATTGCTAATAATGCGAATCAATGCATTGTATAATAATGGATAATAATGCAAATAAATCCAAATGTGTTTATCCAATAGATAAATAAAAGAAAATGTTGTGTTATGTAGAATAAAATAAAGTTAAATGAGTTAAATACTGAGGAAATATACTATTTAAAGTAAACTGAATTTAAATTAATTGTGTGAAATCTGCTTTTTAAAGCATGTGTTACAATTAAGCCTCTGTCTGTTACAACTTGCCCCAGAGGTGGGGTAAATAGTAACATTTTTACTCCTGGCAATTTTGGCAATACTGCACAGAAACCATAGATCCGGCGATCATACTATAAGTGCCTATTTGTAGGAGAGGCTTGTGTGTTGTTGGTAAAAGAAATATGGTTTGTCTAACCCCATTACTTTGCTCATTATTTGGCCCAAACCAAAAAGTGTTACTTTGTGCCCTGCTCTCCCCTAAATGTAAGTTTGCATCTTGTAATAATGAATGTGTGACTCCTGAATCTCTTTTATTATGATTCAACAATAATCCAGTTTACACTAGCTGTGGGCAGAGACCTGGTGAGAGTGACGAATATCTGTTGTCTTTTTTTTTTATCATTATTGTGCATGAATGTTGTCAACGCTGTCAACATTGCCAATTTTACATTGTCTTGTTTTTTTGTGAGTATGTTGTTGTATTTTGCACTGTCGTTGTATTTACACTATCTGTATTTTGCACTGTCTGGAGCCAGCACCTAAGCTTTTCACTCATCATAGCACACGTGCTGCTGATGATGTGACAATAAAAGTGATTTGATTTGATTTGATTTGAATATCTTCGCTGATTCACTTTTTCAAGATCTTTAATGGGGTTTCGGAAATAGTGTTGCTTATGCCAGCTGGCTGACCAGCTACAAAACAACTTAGACAGTCAATACAGAGCAGTAAACCACGACTTGTTTAAGCTGCTTTTTTTTAAGGCAGATTGAAAGATTTGCTTTTGGACAAATGTAGCTTTAATAAACATCTTACTCAAACAGAAATTATACTTGCTGTTTGTCCAAACTACTTATATAAAATGCAGCTGAACAATCCACTTTAAATGTTTAATCCACTTAAATTAGTAAAAAACGAATAAGTGTCCAATCGATTGTGTGTAACCCAGCATTTTTTACACTGTAATGAATGCGTGACTCCTGAGAGTTGTTTGTATAGTAATAAATGAAGGTTTTACAGAACATAAATGTAGTTCTCCTATAAGGATACAGTTAAATAAGACAAAACAATGAGCGTTTGTTGTGTATATATGGGCAATGCTGTATACAGATTCTTGCATAATGACAGCATATCTCAGTGGCCACCCGCAGAGTTCAGACTGGTCAGTTGGTTTGATAAATGCTCACTGGCAAAGTTGTTTTTCTTGAGCTGAATTTTTACAGGCAGATATGTGCTGCGCCTGTCCCAGACTGGAGCAGGGGTCCTTATATGGTCACAGCAAAGCTAACAAAGTTTGTTGGCCGAGTTTAGGCTGTCTGTCATCACTCCCATAGACATCAAGAATCTAAACTGTTAGTATTGAGAAGCTGGAATTATTTGTTGATGCTTTTTTTGTTTTTGCTGATTTAGTGCTTATATGAGAATTTGTGAAATCTTAAGTTTTGTGAGTGGGGAATGCATAGGATATGCATATGTTTTATGTTCTATTGATGGGGTATTTATATGGAAATGCTCAACACAGTCTATGGAGACACCTGTTTATACTTGAATGCTTTGCTTACTTTACAGTTTAATACATTTAAAAGATCATCGCAGCCGTTACATACAGAATATAAACAGAGCATAATGTTTAAGCCATATAATACCATTGTAGTCAATATTTGAAGTGGATCCAAAAAGTTGGTAACACTTTATTTTGATGGTCCATTTGAGTATTAGTAGACTGTCTGCTTAATATCTGTTGATATGCTCCTTCAACAAACATTTAACTGATTATAAGAAACTTTGCAAGTACATGTCAACTTACACTAACCCCAACCCCAACCTAACAGTCTACTTATAATCTAATGAGAATTAGTTGGCATGTAGATGCAATGTAACCTAAATTCAACAAACCTAAGATAAGAATAGATGTTTAATACTTTTAGGACAACTTTGACGAAAGGTTTGAACCACTTCACACTGTGAATAATCTCTGATAATGAACAGTTTCCATATTATGTGATCCACAAGTGTTTTAATATTTATTTACGGTTGTGAACTGCATTATGGGAGCTTCATCTCTGCTTTGTTGACTTTTGATGTTGAAAATTCAACCCTACAGTTTAACAAAGCGACTTTCATTGACATTTTAGTAGTTTGAAAATAATATAATGTATAAGAAATAATTTATGGAGAAATAAATCTGTAAAATAGCAGAAAATGTACTGGCAGTTTATTACAAGGTTTTTGTAGCGTAATATGCAACACCAACACAGACAATATATCACTTTAAACTATTAACAATGTTAATAAAAGTCACTTTTTTGAACTTTTCAAGGTTAATAGTTGTTGGAAGCAAGATTAAGATCTCATAATGCAATTCAAGAGCTGTTAAATACAGAATATAAACAGAGCATAATGTTTAAGCCATATAATACCATCGTAGTCAATACACTGTAAAAAATAAATCCGTAATATTTACGGTAAAAAACCGGCAGCTGTGGTTGCCAGTATTTAACCGTAAAAAATACGGTACAAACCGTAAAAGTAATTTCTCACTTTTACAGTAAACTACCGTATTTTATTGATTTATAGAGGTAATAGGTCTGCATTTTAAATTAGCAACATCTGTACATCTTGTGTTACACAGATAGACATCATAACACAGCCATATGCAGGTGGTGATGAGAAAGTTCATACATAATGAACCATTGCTCATCACAAACAACTTTTCCCAAAATCAGAAAAGTGTATCAGTATAAAGAAGGTGCTCAGTGTCATTCACACAGCTACTAAACACCAGTATGGTAACACGCATAAAATTAAAGTCATGAAATAAGCATTGTTTATCAACATTAGATGTAACATAAATCACTAATATACATTACTGATGGGGAAACAACTAAAAAGATTTATAGTAATGTCAACAAAAAGCATAAAAAGTGATGTGCCATACAGGGAATTCTGGGAAAATCAATTTACGGTTATTTGCCGTATATATTAAGGAAACATACTGTTAACCAGGTTACGGATTTGTACTGTAGCATTTTTACAGTTTTTTTACCGTTGAAATCACAGCCGTTTTTTTACAGTGTATTTGTAGTGGATCCAAAAAGTTTTTTCAAAATTGACAAAAATAGATGTTGTTTATTACTTTTAGGACAACTTTGATGAAAGGTTTTAAACCACTTCACACTGTGAATAATCTCTGATAATGAACAGTTTCCATATTTTGTGATTCACAAGTGTTTTACTATTTATTTACGGTTGTGAACTGCATTATGGGAGCTTCATCTCTGCTTTGTTGACTTTTGATGTTGAAAATTCAACTCTACAGTTTTAACAAAGAGACTTTCATTGACATTTTAGTAGTTTGAAAATAATATAATGTATAAGAAATAATATATGGAGAAATAAATCTGTAAAATAGCAGAAAATGTACTGGCAGTTTATTAGAAGGTTTTTGTAGCGTAATATGCAACACCAACACAGACAATATATCACTTTAAACTATTAACAATGTTAATAAAAGTCACTTTTTTGAACTTTTCAAGGTTAATAGTTGTTGGAAGCAAGATTAAGATCTCATAATGCAATTCAAGAGCTGTTAAATACAGAATATAAACAGAGCATAATGTTTAAGCCATATAATACCATCATAGTCAATATTTGTAGTGGATCCAAAAAGGTTTTTCAAAATTGACAAGAATAGATGTTGTTTAATACTTTTAGGAAAACTTTGACGAAAGATTTTAAACCACTTCACACTGTGAATAATCTCTGATAATGACCAGTTTCCATATTTTGGGATTCACAAGTGTTTTACCATTTATTTACGGTTGTGAACTGCATTATGGGAGCTTCATCTCTGCTTTGTTGACTTTTTATGTTGAAAATTCAACCCTACAGTTTAACAAAGAGACTTTCATTGACATTTTAGTAGTTTGAAATAATATTTTAAGAGTTCACAGTTAGATATTGCTTGATAATAATAGCAGGATTGGCATGCTGTCCTGGGAGAGAACCTTGAGCTCGGAGATAATTGAGCCCAAGGCTCCCGCCTGGTCAATGAGCATGTAAGGGGGTACGAGATCAGGTAGTTCTTGAGAGCTTCGCCTGGTAAAGGAGGAAAAGGGGAGATGGGCTGAATGAGGCGATTCTTCAGAAAACAAAGATGAGGGAGTAGCCTGTTAGGCGAGCTATTTACAGTTGCAATCAGAATTATTTAAGCCCCTGATTTATTAGCCCCCTGTTTATTTTTTCCCCCAATTTCTGTTTAACGGAGAGAAATTTTTTTCAACACATTTCTAAACATAATAGTTTTAATAACTCATCTCTAATAACTGATTTATTTTATCTTTGCCATGATGACAGTAAATAATATTTGACTAGATATTTTTCAAGACACTTCTATACAGCTTAAAGTGACATTTAAAGGCTTAACTAGGTTAACTAGGCAGGTTAGGGTAATTAGGCAAGTTATTGTATAACGATGGTTTGTTCTGTAGACTATCGAAAGAAAATATAGCTTAAAGGGGCTAATAATTTTGACCTTAAAATGGGTTTTAAAAAATTAAAAACTGCTTTTATTCTAGCCGAAATAAAAAAAAATAAGACTTTCTCCAGAAGAAAAAATATTATCAGACATACTGTGAAAATTTCCTTGTTCTGTTAAACATCATTTGGGAAATATTTCAAAAAGAAAAAAAAATTCAAAGGGGGTTCAATAATTCTGATTGCAACTGTATAGTGAGCTTGGAATGATCCGACTGGCTTACTAATGATCACAGATAAGAGACCAGCTGCGATCAATCATATCATGTGCTCCTCTCGAAATTAGTTTGTGAAACTTCACAATCTATACGAAATTATCTATAGAGAAATAAGTCTGTAAAATAACAGAAAATGTACTGGTGGTTTATTAGAAGGTTTTTGTAGCATAATATACAACACCATCACAGACGCAGATCACTTTAAACTATTAAAAATGTTAATAGAAGTCACTTTTTTGAACTTTTCAAGGTTAAAAGTTGTTGGAAGAAAGATCAAGGTCTCATAATGCAATTCAAGTGCATGAATAAATGGAGAAAAATAAAAACATGAATCACAAAATAAGGAAAACTGCTAATTTACAGATATTTTTACAGCTGTTTGTGCTGAATATCAGCATGTTTGTTATTCAGAATTTAGTATTTGGCTTGAGTTTTGCATTTCTTAGGGTGACAGAAGGGAATTACTTGCAGCAGTTCTACAAAGAGAAGAAATATTCCAAAAACACACTTTATTTTCACATACACAACACTCAGGCTTACACACAAACAGGCCTAAAATTTTATATCATGTATTTTAATTGTATACAAGTTATTACGACTTGCCCATTTATTATAAAACTGGACTGACACAGTTTCAGTTTCACTTTACTAGAACTTCTATGTTATGCTGCTTTGACACAATCTACATTGTAAATGCGCTATATAAAGATGAATTGAATTGAATTAAATTAGATAAAGCCGTTTTAAAATAACCAAACTTGTATACTTAACATTAAAGATATATTTTTAGCTGAAACTGTGGTGATTTATGAAATGCAAATAAAATGTATATAAAGTTAAATAATAAAAAAAAAACATATACAGGCAAAACAAAATTTATACCAGTTGGATCTGATCATACATTATGAAGCAAAACCATCGCTGACGAGTATTTACAAATTTATTAGTGTCCTGAATGAGTTGAATGTAATATTTTTAACTGATTAATTTAATTTAATTCAATTTAATTTACACAGTAAGAAGGTCGCTGGTTCGAGTCCCAGCTGAGTCTGTGTGGAGTTTGCATGTTCTCCCCAGATCGGATGGGTTTCCTCCAGGTGCTCCAGTTTCCCCCACAGTCCAAAGACAAGTGCTATAGGTGAATTGGGTAAACTAAATTGTGTACGAGTGTGTGTGAGAATGAGTGTATGGGTGTTTCCCAGTACTAGGTTGCAGCTGGAAGGGCATCCGCTGCGTAACACATACTGTATGCTGGAATAGTTGGTGGTTCGTTCTGCTGTGGCAATCCCTGTTTAATAGGGACTAAGGGCGAAAAGAAAACGAATGAATGAATGTGTATTGTCAGGAACAGAAAGGTTTGGCTGGTAAATCACTGAGATTTTGTGAAATTATGTTATGAATTATTAACCAATTATATCATTATAATCCTGCGCTCACATTTACTCACTTTTTACTTGTTTATAAAATGTGGGTTCTGTTGAACACAAAAAGAAGATATTTTGAAAAAGGTTGTAAATCTGTAACCACTGACATCCATATTTGGAAAAACAAAAACTATGAACGTCAATGGTTACATCCTTTACACTCAACTGAAATTGCAGAGCATTTTTCTAATCTGTTTGTGTTGTGGGAAATTACAGTGCGTTTTCTGAGTTTTTTTGTAATTGCACGTGTTTTCTTAAACTGCAGCATGTTAAGCTCTCTCGGCCACCATAACTTTTAGCTGAGTACTGAAGGATTATCCTGTGCTGTCATGAGAGATTTTCAGACAGTTCTCACACATACGTGCTGTCACTTAACATCTTTGAGGAGTGACCTTATGCTTTTCTCAGTCATCTGGAAGACATAACTTTTAACTGACTCATCTAAGAGCAAACTTGACAGAGAAATATGGTAAAAAAACATATAACATGAAGCTGAGAAATACTGTTCATGATGGATGACTGTTTGGTGTGATAAGTCATGTTGTTACCATGAAACTGAATAGAAATAAGATTACATTTTAGACTCATTGTATGCGTTTCAGATATATTTAAAATACTTAAAGGCATATCAGCCAATGAGGTAAGCAGAATAATCTTATGTCAAAAGGAAAAACAAGATTATTTTGCTTACCTCATTGGCTAATTATTTTGCTTGTTTTAAGGAAAAACTCACTTCAATTTGGCATATTATTTCTTAAAACAAGACACTGTGTTTTGTTTGTCTAGAAAATGCTTCTTTATTTAAGAATTTCTAGATATTTAGACTAGAAACAAGACAAAAAAATCTGTAAGAAAAGCATATTTTGCAGTGTAATACAGTGAAAAAAAAGATTTTTGCTAAATTGTTGCAAACAATTTATATAGGCTGAATTTAAACAAACAAACAAATAAAAATTAGTAATGTTCAATTTTGTTTATTTCAATTTAGCCCAAATAAATTGTTTGTAACCACTTAACTTAAAAAAATGTAGTGAATCCAATGAATCTTCTTTAATACTTAAAGGTGCTGTAAGAACCAAATCTCCTACCACAGCTATGCTGATGACAGTCAGATCTACTTAGCCTTATTGCCTAATGACTACAGCCCTATTGACACCCTCTGCCAATGCATTGATGAAATGAACAGTTGGATGTGCCAAAACTTTCTTCAGTTAAACAAAGAGAAAACTGAAGTCAATGCATTTGGGAACAGAGATGAGGTTCTCAAGGTGAATGCGTACCTTGGCTCTAAAGGTCAAACAACAAAAAATAAGGTCAAGAATCTTGGTGTGACTCTGGAGTCAGATCTGAGTTTCAATAGTCATGTCAAATCAGTTAGTAAATCAGCATACTATCATCTCAAAAACATTGCAAGAATCAGATGCTTTGTTTCCAGTGAAGACTTAGAGAAACTTGTTCATGCTTTTATCAGCAGCAGGGTGGATTACTGTAACGGCCTCCTCACGGGCCTTCCCAAAAAGACAGTCAGACAGTTGCAACTCATCCAGAACGCTGCGGCCAGGATTCTGACCAGAACCAGGAAATCAGAGCACATCACACCTGTCCTCAGGTCTCTACACTGGCTCCCAGTTACATTCAGAATAGATTTTAAAGTACTATTACTTGTCTATAAATCACTAAATGGCCTAGGACATCAATACATTACAGATATGCCCACTGAATATAAACCTAACAGGTCACTCAGATCTTTAGGATCATATAAACTAGAAATTCCAAGAGTTCAGTCAAAGCAGGGTGAATCGGCTTTCAGCTACTACGCCCCTCGCTGCTGGAATCAGCTTCCAGAAATGATCAGATGTGCTCCAACATTAGGCACATTCAAATCCAGATTGAAAACACATTTGTTTAGCTGTGCCTTTACTGAATGAGCACTGTGCTACGTCCGACAAATTGCACTTTTACGTTTTTCTCTTCTTTTTCATTTTTTACAACCTGTTTTAACACTTTTTTGTCTGTTTTTATCTGTTTTTTATTATCTGTTTTTATTTTTATTCTTTCTTATACTTGTCTCTTTTATTCCTGTTTATGTAAAGCACTTTGAATTGCCACTGTGTATGAAATGTGCTATATAAATAAACTTGCCTTGCCTTGCCTTGTATGTAAGTTTTTGACTCTTCTAAAGCATAAAAATACCACAATATGACTGCAGATATTTCAGAAACATGCTAAGTGAACATTCTTGTTTATCTGAAAGACAATGTCAGATATTTTGCTTTGAAAATGTGCTTTCCGTGCCAGAACGGCTCTCTTAGGCCAAACGTACATGGCCCACATATCCATTATTAACATCTGGGCCAAATACTACATTTTTTTGTGCCGCCTTAAAGTTGGTGCCACCTCTGCCAAACCAGGGCCATGTTTGGCCCACATGATGTGTGCCAATGCCGGATGAATGCCTGCTGTGCCAGTTTAAGCCAAATCTGGGACAGAATTCTTTGCTACCTGGGTTATTTATCAGGGGTCGCCACAGCGGAATGAACTATTCCAGAAAACACACACTCATACACAACATCATCACCTGTGCCACATATCTTTGGACTGTTGGGGAAACCAGAGGACCCGGAGGAAACCCACACCAACACCGGGAGAACATGCAAACTCCACACAGAAATGCCAACTGGCCCAGCCGGGACCCGAACCAGCGACCTTCTTGCTGTAAGGCGACAGTGCTAACCACTGAGCCGCCCCTACTTTTGCTTTATAAAATGCTAAAATCCTGTTTTAGTTAGCTAATGGTTTGTGCATTATTCTGGAGTACGTTATAAATCTTTTGGCATCTAGTAAGGGGTCGAATGTTGAGTTCATTAAAAGTACAGATTGATGCAGGCTCTTTTGAACGTCCACCTATGAAAATATTTTCATAACGAACCCTTGGATGGCTTTCAGAAATCTGTAGTAAGGAGTCGTGTTTAACTTGAAGTCATTTAGCTTTCAGCATTACAGCTGGATTCACTCTGATAAACCGCTACCCGACTTACAGCACGAGTTTATGAAAGTCCGCCGTTTACAGTCTAATGTGGATTTAACAATGGGAACGTGACCGTCGGTGGACCACTGTGGTTCGTTTTACCTGAAATGTGCGCTGGAAGCACTGAAAGTTAATTGTTGAAAGCTGTGGGAGGCTGAAGAAGTTTCCAGAACGCCGCTTTTACTTTGTGTGAATGAATGAGAGCAAAACTAACCAAGCTTCACTATTTTGGTGCCAAATATTGTTGGGTTACAATGTTCAAGAAACAAAGGATCTATGACACAGTTCGCTTTGCTTTCAAACAAGTGTTTGTAGCACGCCCGGCGTTGAGCTGGCGGTGCTGCAGTTTAAATTTCTAAAAGATAGAAATATGAGAGAGTCAAAGTTTCGTTGCTCTTCACAGTCGAGTCGCTCTCGTAATGTTTATTACAGACATTTGATCACAATATACTATAATTTCATAAATATTTCTATGCAGTAATACTTAAAACAGACTATACAACATCATTAAACAGTGTATTATACCTAACAAACCCTTCTCTTGTCTCAATAAATATGCATTATATGCATATATATAAATAGCTTATTCATAAACATATTATTTACATACAGGTTATTACTTAGTTCTATACGATAACTATACTTACTATATAACATTAAGGTAGGCTTCATAAGTATTAAACATTTTGCAAAGTGTCCCTTTAAGCATTAAATATCTCTAGCACAGTATCATATCTGCTCTGTATATATGGACTAGCTCTGAGAAATACAAATGTAAACAAATCCGTTACAGTCATTGAGTATAACTATCATCTTTGGTTAAAAGTACATTTACACAAATAAAATAGTTATTAATACTAAAATTCCAAATTTCCCAAATTTCAAGAAAAGTGTTGGGGGGGTGGGGGGGGGTGGGGGGGGGGTTGCTGGACGCTCCAAAATGTATGAGGGGTGGTTGGATCATCCCATATTTCACGAAAAGTGGGGGGAACGGTCCCAAGTTTCACGAATAGTGGGGGGGTTACGGGAGATCGCGGGCAGGCGGGCGTACCTTTACAATAACGCCCAAATATCCACTACCCGCCTATGTTATTATTTACCCGCAAACTTTGATTCAAAACCGCCCAATCTGGCAACACTGTCCAGCAGCTCATCGTTATCCTAGCAACCTCAGACAACAAACTGTCCCACTCATTTTCTCCACTCAAGGTAATTCAAATAAATACAACATTAGATGTAACAATATATACAATAATTATTATATTTAATTAAGGAATAAATATACATATGCATATATTTACATGTGACTAATCATTCAGAGTGTCACATGTTCAGTAACAAATGCTTATGGTTACTTTGAAGCAGCAAGACATTTTTCTTAAAGATTAATGGATCCTTTCAACTACATGAGCATCATGTTTGCAATATTGTTAAAAATGTGTTTTAAAGGGCTCCTATTTTACCCTACACAGAGCCAAAGTATTGCCTTGGTTTCAGAAATAATATATCAAAACTAATTGAGTGTTTCCTTAAAACAAGCAAAGTAATCCATCAGCGGGGTAAGCAAAATAATCTTATTTCAAAGAGAAAACACGATTATTTTGCTTGTTTTGAGGAAAACCCCTCTTAATTTTGACTTATTATTTCTGAAAACAAGGCAATATTTTTTGCTTGTCTAAAAAATGCTTCTTGATTTAAGAATTTTTAGATATTTTGGACTAGAAACAAGACAAAAATTCAACATAAGAATATAATAATAATAATTATAATAATAATTCCTTACATTTATATAGCGCTTTTCTGGACACTAACAGCGCTTTATACATTGGGGGAATCTCCTCATCCACCACCAGTGTGCAGGATCCACCTGGATGACGCGACTGCAGCCATAATGCGCCAGACCACACCCCGCACACCTGCTGATTGATAGAGAGGAGACAGAGTGATGAAGCCAATTATGATATAGGAATGGTATGGAGGCAGTGGGCAATGCCAGTGGGGAAATTTGGTCAGGACGCCGGGGTTGAACCCCTACTCTTTTTCGAAGGACATCCTGGGATTTTTAACGACCACAGAGATTCAGGACCTCGATTTAATGTCTCATCCGAAAGACGGCACTCACTGACTGACTGAAGGCTGACTTATACTTATCACTCACTGAAGGCTGACTTATACTACTGCTTTGAGTGATGGGCGTGACCCACGGCGCCTGCCTTGCGTGTAGTCATGCCTTTATACTTCTGTGTGCTGTTTGTGTAGCTAAAACTCGCTCATTCAGAGGCGGGAACCGGCGGACGTGCAGCATCTTTAATCATAAGGTACAAAGCAAAACAAATGTCTCCATCTGGAGCTCCTTCACAGGACTCATTCATTCTTCAAGGCTTAGTCCCTTTATTAATCCGGGGTTGCCACAGCGGAATGAACCGCCAACTTATCCAGCATGTGTTTTACGCAGCGGATGCCCTTCCAGCCGCAATCCATCTCTGGGAAACATTCACACACACTCATTTACACTCATACACTACGGACAATTTTAGCCTACCCAATTCACCTGTACCGCATATCTTTGGACTGGGGGGGAAACCGGAGCACCCGGAAGAACCCCACTCGCAGGGAACGCAGGGAGAACATGCAAACTCCACACAGAAACGCCAACTGACCCAGCCGAGGCTCGAACATGCGACCCAGCGACTTTCTTGCTGTGAGGCGACAGCACTACCTACTGCGCCACTGCGTCGCCCCTTCACAGGACTCGACACTTGTAAACAAGGGCTCCATCGGGCTCCCGGCTTTCAGCACTGCCCACGCTTGTCAGTGCTACCAACCGACCAATCACAGAGCTTGCGCTATGCATCGTTGCGATGTGTAAATACATTTTTTGAGAGGTGCGCATCAGCCACGGTGAGGGCTATGCAACCACGCGAAGGCTCCGCTGGATCATACGCGTGCCCTTGATGCAGAAGTATAAACCGGCCTTGAGCAGTATAGAGTTCCCTCTATACTGTTAATATTCTATTATGCACTTTTAAGCAGGAACTTAAAGCTCCCATGATATTAAAATACATTTTTTTAGATGTTAGTATCAGTATTGTTCCTTTTTAGGATATCCATAAGCTAGTGTGCTACAAAACAGTGAAAAAATTTGCATTTAGAAGATATAAAACTGATATATAAACATGAAAAGCTTGTAGTTTGTCACTTATGCCTAAATGGATCAACGGTTTTATTCAACCCAGGCTTATTCTGAAAACGAATTTCTGGAGATCGTGAAATAACTCCCAGGAGCTACGTCTTTTTTTGCAGTTTTTGTTTTCGTGAATCCACCAGAGGTCGCTGTGTATGCTTTTTCAGACCTCAAATTTCTCTCACGCGTGCCAATCGTGCCTGCTCATCTCACGTAAATCCACCAGAGCCCGCTGTCGACTGGCTGACTGATCAACTGACCGACCCTCCTCCTTCCCTAAACCCAGGGGCGTTGCTAGACATAAAGCTCTACTGGGGCACAGCCAGCGGTGTAAAGTAACTAATTACAAATACTCAAATGACTGTAATTGTGTAGTTTTTCTCAGGAATTGTAATTTACTGGGTAGTTTTAAAACTGTGTACTTTTACTTTCCCTTGAGTGCATCTTTAGTGCTGTATCTGTACTTTTACTCCACTACTTTCTTTCAACCTGCTGTAACTACTTTATTTTTCTTGTCCATGGGGATTAGAAAAATCAGTCCTGTGATTCCTGTCCAATCAAATCACGCATACTGTAGAAAGTAAATCGCATTATAATGAACTACCTCAAGACGTGTGCACTTTATTATTGCAGCAAACTGTTTGAAAGTATTAAAAGTGTCCAAAAAGATGTTCAAAATCTTTACGCACATTGACCCAGAGATTGTTTATATGCATGTCACTGATGAGAAGATGACGGATGTTTACTGTATGATGACCGAAATGGCCTTAAACACCCAGTAGGCACAGGACATCAACATGACGTCTGGTTGACGTTGAACCCTAAGGTCATGGGGACTTTGCATTTTGTTTGGAAATGAAAATTGGGTTGATGTCAGAACTCCACGTCAGGCCAACATTAATATCCAATATCCAACCTAAAACCAACTAAATATCAATGTCTAATGATGTTATAGCTTGACATTGTGTGAACGCTAACCCTATGACATCTATCAGACGTTGGATTTTGGTTGCCGTACCTGATGAATAAATGTCAGTATTTGACGTCATATATGGCGTTGGTTTAAGATGTTGCCTCTACGTTAGATTTTGGTCACTTTCTAACAACCTTAAATCAACCAAATATCAGTGTCATTTGACGTCATTATTGGACATCAAATTAACGTTGTCTTTAGCTGCTGGCTTGACAATTAATTTTGGTCACCTGACATCACAACCTAAATCTAACCTAATATTAATGTCTCATGATGTTGTGTGCCTTCTGGGCAATAACTAAATGCACTACAGAATGTTACGTTTACACACACATGCACAAATTACATGTAAACATATCAGCTTTTGACAGCATAAAACTCACTACTCACTACTCTTGAGTACTTTTAAAAGGGCTACTTTTTACTCGTACTTTGAGCAATATTTACAACACATAAGCTGCGTCCGAAACCGCCTACTACTCATAGGTACTGCATTTGAATTTAAATGTACTACTCGGCTGTTAGAAAAGTACGTTCTATACAGTATGAATGGAATTCAGACGTACTACATCCGCCATTTTGTCATGGTCGCGTGACCTACCTGCGTCAGTTGCGTCGATTCACTCCCATTCATGAATTCTCTCGCGGGGCATCATGGGATAGCGCAGCGTGCATGGGATGCGCACTTCAGAATCTCGCCGGAAGTAGTAAGTCATTCGGGTAGTTCTCGCATACTGATTTTCGAATTCTATGAATTCGGACATACTACTCAGCTCGCATACTGATTTTAGCGTACTGTATATTATGGAAGTATGCGGTTTCGGACGCAGCCATACTTTTACTCTACTTGCACTACATTTTTAGGCAAGTAATGGTACTTTTACTTGAGTATGATTTTTCAGTACTCTTTCCACCACTGGGCACAGCTCCCCCTCAAAAAAAAAAAAAAAAATAGAAAAAAAGAATCGTGTATATATATATATATATATATAAAACTCTGTTGTCAGTGTCACACCCCTGGTTAATATATATATATATATATATATATATATATATATATATATATATATATATATATATATATATATATATATATATATATATATATATATATATATATATACAGTATATATATATATATATATATATATATATATATAGTAACCAGGGGTGTGACACTGACAACAGAGTTCCGATCCACATGCAGGTTTATTGAGGAGGTCAGGCAAGCAATGGTCAACACGGGTGCAAACAGATGTATGAAGGCAATCCAGAATCATAGTCACAATAACAGGCAGATGGTCACAAGGCGGGCAGCAAACAGGATAAACAGACAAATGAGGCGAGGATCAAAACTAGGCAAAGCAAGACAAAGGAAACGCGTTGTAATGTTGTAATGAATTGCGTTTTAAAAAGTGTAAACAAGACTCGGTGACTAGAGTGAGTGTATGTGCTGCTTAAATAGGGTGTGTAATCAGTCCTTCACAATCCTACGGTGGTGTGCAATCAATCAGGATGAGGAGCATGTGTGTGAGAGCGGAGTCCATGTATGGAGATGTAGTCCATAACATGGCGGAACTCAACCACTCTCACCGGCAGAGCAGTGTTAAAGCAAAACACCATTGGCTGTTTTTTTAAAAGGGAGGCGCTACACTATGTCGTTCGTATTTCTATTGAGATTACATCAAACATTGAATAAAAATGCACATTTCAAAGCACTTCACATTTAAATTCAAGTGATCATTTTGTACACACAACTCAAAAATATCCTGTTTGTCATCATCCCAAAATATGATTTACTATGGTCACAATTTCGATTATCTATTGGTTCATCTTTACCCTCTTTTTTTGGATGCACTTTTGTGTTCAGACCCTATGCAATCTGAGCAGTGATTGTATAGACTCCGTCCCTCTGTACAGCCCTTATACGGTGACCAGAGCGGATTCATAGCAGTCCGTGTTTTTATTCAATTAAAGATCCTTCACCTTTAAACCGGGCCTCGTGCCAATGGCTTTAAAAGGCTTTGCTATTTTTACCAATTGTTAGTGTGCAGAATATTACAGTTAAGTAGCTGTAGACCACATTGTTAATGATTTAGAACAGGAAATATAAGTGTGTGGTGGTTTATATATGCACTACACTGTAAAAAAATATCTGTAATTAACAGTTTGCATATTTTGTGATTATTTGCTGTTGTGAATTGCATTATGGGATGTTGATCTCTGCTCTGTCGACTTTTGATGTTGAAAATTCAACTCTAAAGTTCAACAAAGTGACTTTTATTGACATTTTAGTCATTTGAAATAATATAAGAAATAAAATATAGAGAAATAAGTACTGTAAATAAAACAGAACATGTACTGGGAGTTTATTAATTAACAAAGGTTTTTGTAGCGTAATAAAATTTCTGTGTGGAGTTTGCATGTTCTCCCCGCGTTCGCGTGGGTTTCCTCCGGGTGCTCCGGTTTCCCCCAAAGACATGCGGTACAGTACAGGTCAATTGGGCAAGCCAAGATTGTCCGTAGTGTATGTGTGTGAATGAGAGTGTATTTCCCAGTGATGGGTTGCAGCTGTAAGAGCATCCGCTGCGTAAAACATATGCTGGATAAGTTGGTGGTTGATTCCACTGTGGCGACCCCAGAATAATAAAGGGACTAAGCCGAAAAGAAAATGAATGAATGAATAAATGGAAACCGGTAACCATTGACTTCTATTGTTTTTTTCCCCACAGTGAAAGTCAATGGTTACCCGTTTTCAGCTTTCTTCAAAATACCTTCTTTTTTGTGTTAAACATAATCAAGAAACTCATAAAGGTTTATAACTACTTCAGGATGAGTAAACAATGAGTAAATTTGCCAAATAATTAAAAAATATATTTTCCCCAATAAGATTTCTTTGAAGATTTGAGTATGGGGGTGACACGGTGGCTCAGTGGTTAGCCCTGTCGCCTCACAGCAAGAAGGTTGCTGGTTCGAGTCCCAGCTGGGTCAGTTGGCATTTCCGTGTTGGCTTGGGTTTCCTCCAGGTGCTCCGGTTTTCCGCCACAAGTCCAAAAACATGTGGTGCAGGTGAATTGGGTAAGATAAAATTGTCCGTAGTGTATGTGTGTGAATGAGAGTGTATGGATGTTTCCCAGTGATAGGTTGCAGCTGGAAGGGCATCTGCGGTGTAAAACATGTGCTGGATAAGTTGGCGTTTCATTCCGTTGTGGTGACCCCAGATTAATAAAGAGACTAAGCCAAAAAGAAAATGAATGAATGAATGAGTTTTAACCTTAAACCAAAAACGCCTTAAACCAAAAACGAACCCCCTAGGTAAAAAAGTGAAACTACTACAGTGTGTCTTTCATTCACAGTACATATTTATATTGGATTAAGTGAAAAAATACGGTTTGTTTTTAACCTGTTGTATTCAATTTGCCTTAAAGCCAAAGACGAATCCAATAGGTAAACTTAAAAATATTAGTTTTTCTCAAAGTAATATTCTTACTTTAAAACAGCAGTTTCATGTCATGTGACCACACAAAAAAGCTCTGTTAACAGCGAGTAAATTTTTATTTTTGGGTGAACTATCCCTTTAATGAACAATGTTCGTCTGTTTTTGGCCAGTTTTAGATACTATTTGTAGTCGTACAGTTTGGTTTAAATATTCAGAGAAGCCACAGAAGGCAGAAGCTTTCAGTAGATCATTTACATGCTGAATTATGACAGGGTTTGGAGTTTCAGATTCGTGTTTGTGTTTATTTTTCACATGAGAATACCTTTAACATCGTCAAATGTCTTTTTTTTGACTGCGCACTGCCCTCTAGTGGTCATTATTAGGAAAACTATTAACTAAAATTGTTCTGATATTACGCAGTAAACACAAACACTACTACTACTACTACTAATAATAATAATTCATTTCAGGTGGGCAATTCATTATTTTCATATCACCTTAAAACAGTTGATTCTTGGCAAAGTATTATTGGAATATTCTTTGATTTGAATGCTTTATTTTGCTGTAATGCTATCTATATACATTCATTCATTTTCTTTTCGGCTTAGTCCCTTTATTAATCCAGGGTCGCCACACCGGAATGAACCGCCAACTTATCCAGCACACGTTTTACAGAGCGGATGCTCTTTCAGCTGCAACCCATCTCTGGGAAACATCCACACACACTCATTCACACTCATACACTACGGACAATTTTAGCCTACCCAATTCACCTGCACCACATGTCTTTGGACTTGTGGGGGAAACCGAAGCACCCAGAGGAAACCCACGCGAACACGGGGAGAACATGCAAACTCCACACAGAAACGCCAACTGACCTAGCCGAGGCTCGAACCAGTGACCTTCTTGCTGTGAGGCGATCATGCTACCCACTGCGCCACCGTGATGCCCCATATATATATATAATTTTTGATAATAATAATAATTTTGACTTTTTAAATTTTATTTATTTTTTATTCCAGCTAAACAAAAAAATAATACTTAAACTAAATAATAATAATATGAATAATAATAATAATAATAATACTGTAGCAGGAATTATTGTCAAATTATTTATTCAATTCCTTTTGCTCTGTTAAAGGCAAGTTGGGAAATATTTGAAAAGTAATAAAACTTTTACACAAGGGGTTATAATTTTGAACTGTATGTATGTATGTATGTATGTATGTATGTATGTATGTATGTATGTATATATGTATGTATGTATGTATGTATGTATGTATGTATGTATATATGTATGTATGTATGTATGTATGTATGTATATACTGTATGTAATTACTTTGTTATTACGAATAAAAGAATGTATTTGCATATGCTTTTGTTTTTATATAAAATCATGACTAAATAAAGTCATCTCAGGACTCACAGTAGTTATCTTTGTTATGTCATTTATTTAAATTCTTTGGACTTCAGGTTCAGTTTGATGCTAGCTTGTAGCTTGTGTTACTGTATAAACATCTATATAAAATCTTTATAAAATGATACTGTTAACGATTTCCTGTAGAATCTACAAACTACAAATCTGCCATCAAAAGAACTACATATCCAGTCATGCACCACTCACACACCCTGTCTAGATCCTAGAGTTTGAAAACAGACACATCTGAAGCTGTTCAGGACTAATTACAGACTATTTATACACCTCTCTAACACACACACACACATTGCTGAGTCTTGTTTATCTGTCTTTGTGAACATTACGACGCGCTTTCCTTGCCTTGCCTTCCATGTCTGACCTTTGCTTTGCTTTGTTTTGTTTGTTGACTGGATTGCCCGTATACATCTGTTTGCTCCTGTGTTGACTGTTGCTTGCCTGACCATCTTTTCTAATAAACCCTACGTTTGAATGCGCACTTCTGTTCTCAGCGTCACATTACAATGGCAAAAATACTGTAATTACAAGCACCATTTATCTTGCTGTATGCGTATTTACAGAATGTTATGTATATATTGACTGTAAAATATACAGTCATTTTCACAATGCAAATTTAAAATACAGTAAAATACTGGATAACCGTCCTACAGTAAAATACAGTTCAATTACAGTTAAATACTGTGTAATTAACAAAAATTATTAACAGCATATGACTAAACAAGGTCATCTCAGGACTCACAGTAGAGTTATCTGTGTTATGTCATTTATTTAAATTCTTTGGACTTCAGGTTCAGTTTGCTTGCTAGCTTGTAGCTTGTGTTACTGTATAAACATCTATATAAAATCTATATAAAATTATACTGTTAACGATTTCCTGTAGAATCTACAAACTACAAATCTGCCATCAAAAGAACTACATATCCAGTCATGCACTGCTCACACACCCTGTCTAGATCCTATAGATTGCAAACAGACACAGCTGAAGCTGTTCAGGACTAATTACAGACTATTTATACACCTCTTGAACACACACACACACATTGCTGAGTCTTGTTTATCTGTCTTTGTGAACATTACGACGCGCTTTCCTTGCCTTGCCTTCCATGTCTGACCTTTGCTTTGTTTTGTTTGTTTACGTTGTATGCTGCCTGCCTTTTGACCATTAGCCTATTATTTGACTACGACTCTGGATTGCCCGTATACATCTGTTTGCTCCTGTGTTGACTGTTGCTTGCCTGACCATCCTTTCTAATAAACCCTACGTTTGAATGCGCACTTTTGTTCTCAGCGTCACATTACAATGGCAAAAATACTGTAATTACAAGCACCATTTATCTTACTGTATCCGTATTTACAGAATGTTATGTATATCTTGACTGTAAAATATACAGTCATTTTCACAATGCAAATTTAAAATACAGTAAAATACTGGATAACCGTCCTACAGTAAAATACAGTTCAATTACAGTTAAATACTGTGTAATTAACAAAAATTATTAACAGCATATGACTAAACAAGGTCATCTCAGGACTCACAGTAGTTATCTTTGTTATGTCATTTATTTAAATTCTTTGGACTTCAGGTTCAGTTTGCTTGCTAGCTTGTAGCTTGTGTTACTGTATAAACATCTATATAAAATCTATATAAAATGATACTGCTAACGATTTCCTGTAGAATCTACAAACTACAAATCTGCCATCAAAAGAACTACATATCCAGTCATGCACTGCTCACACACCCTGTCTAGATCCTAGAGATTGCAAACAGACACATCTGAAGCTGTTCAGGACTAATTACAGACTATTTATACACCTCTCGAACACACACACACACATTGCTGAGTCTTGTTTATCTGTCTTTGTGAACATTACGACGCGCTTTCCTTGCCTTGCCTTCCATGTCTGACCTTTGCTTTGCTTTGTTTTGTTTGTTTACGTTGTATGCTGCCTGCCTTTTGACCATTAGCCTATTATTTGACTACGACTCTGGATTGCCCGTATACATCTGTTTGCTCCTGTGTTGACTGTTGCTTGCCTGACCATCTTTTCTAATAAACCCTACGTTTGAATGCGCACTTTTGTTCTCAGCGTCACATTACAATGGCAAAAATACTGTAATTACAAGCACCATTTATCTTACTGTATGCGTATTTACAGAATGTTATGTATATATTGACTGTAAAATATACAGTCATTTTCACAATGCAAATTTAAAATACGGTAAAATACTGGATAACCGTCCTACAGTAAAATACAGTTCAATTACAGTTAAATACTGTGTAATTAACAAAAATTATTAACAGCATATGACTAAACAAGGTCATCTCAGGACTCACAGTAGAGTTATCTTTGTTATGTCATTTATTTAAATTCTTTGGACTTCAGGTTCAGTTTGCTTGCTAGCTTGTAGCTTGTGTTACTGTATAAACATCTATATAAAATCTATATAAAATTATACTGTTAACGATTTCCTGTAGAACTACAAATCTGCCATCAAAAGAACTACATATCCAGTCATGCACCACTCACACACCCTGTCTAGATCCTAGAGTTTGAAAACAGACACATCTGAAGCTGTTCAGGACTAATTACAGACTATTTATACACCTCTCAATCACACACACACACACACATTGCTGAGTCCTGTTTATCTGTCTTTGTGAACATTACGACGCGGTTTCCTTGCCTTGCCTTCCATGTCTGACCTTTGCTTTGCTTTGTTTTGTTTGTTTACGTTGTATGCTGCCTGCCTTTTGACCATTAGCCTATTATTTGACTACGACTCTGGATTGCCCGTATACATCTGTTTGCTCCTGTGTTGACTGTTGCTTGCCTGACCATCCTTTCTAATAAACCCTACGTTTGAATGCGCACTTCTGTTGTCAGCGTCACATTACAATGGCAAAAATACTGTAATTACATTTACAGCACCATTTATCTTGCTGTATGTGTAGTTACAGAATTGTATGTATATCTTGACTGTAAAATATACAGTAATTTTCACAATGCAACTTTAATACAGTAGAGTACTAGATAACTGTCCTACAGTAAAATACAGTTTATATTACAGTTAAATACTGTGTAATAAACAAAAATTGTTAACAGCATATGACTAAACAAGGTCATCGTACAGACTAACAGTAGAGTTATCTTTGTTATGTCATTTATTTTGAATTTTTTGGATTTCAGTTTGTTTGCTAGTTTGTATATTGTGTCGCTGCCTAAACATTTATAATACCATGTGCTAAATTAAGCATTGAGACAGCAGCACAATTACTAAAGGCAATTTCAGATGAACAATTGCAGAGCTTTATGACTTGACCTTAAAGCCCAGTTGATTTGTGATGCATTCAAGTTACAGATGACTGATATTAAATCTTATGTTGAAGTGTCTCTGCTTCTCTATGCAGGGTTTACGGGTCACAGACCTGCTCTGGCCACTGTTTAGTCATTTGACATGCAGCTGTTGTGATGCGTAAATTAGCGCCACTTGGTCTAAATTAAGACGCAGTGTCTGTGAACCAAGGATGGAGTTATATAGTTCTTTATTTTGTCCAGTGTGTACAGTATTATACAGCATAAATGTGTGCAGGTCTCTATTTTGTATTTGTATTGTATTGGTATATTGTGTATTGGTGTATTGATTTATGCTGAGCACTGCATATGTGTATTTTATAAAACTGAAACAACAAAAACACTACTACTTTAGTGTGTTTTTTTGTTTGTTTAAAGTGTGTTTGTTTTTTCCTTCTCTTAATAATCATTGTTAATCTTCATAAGACCATTAAACATTTATTTTTTCTGATTTTTTTAAATGATTTTTTCTTAAGATATAACCTTCTATTTTAATGTTACATGTCATATGTCTATACATTCTTTATACACTTACCGGCCACTTTATTAGGTACACCATACTAGTACCAATTTGGACCCCTTTTGCCTACAGAACTGCCTTAATCCTTCGTGGTATAGATTCAACAAGGTACTGGAAATATTCCTCAGAGATTTTGGTCCATATTGACATGATAGCATCACGTGGTTGCTGCAGATTTGTCGACTGCACATCCATCATGCGAATCTCCCGTTCCACCACATCCCAAAGGTGCTCTATTGGATTGAAAATCTGGTGACTGTTGAGGCAATTTGAGTACAGTGAACTCATTGTCATATCATTGTCATTTTTGTTCATGATTCCCACTTTATGACATGGCGCGTTTTCATGCTGGAAGTAGCCATCAGAAGAGGCAAAGATAACGAAAAGTGGGGGGACTTGGGGGGGGGTGGGGGGAGGGGGGGGTGGGGGGAGGGGGGGGTGGGGGGGTGGGGGGTGGGGGGGGGGGGGGTTGAAGAGCAGGCCAGAATCATGGTGGCAGGTGCTCCCTATGGCCAGTCCGCCCCTGCCCACACCATTATATCACCACCACGAGCCTGAACCGTTGATACATGGCAGGATGTATCCATGCTTTCATGTTGTTGACCACAAATCCGACCCTACCATCAGAATGTCGCAACCGAAATCTAGACTCATCAGACCAGGCAATGTTTTTCCAATCTTCTTCGCCTGTGCGAATTGTAGCCTCAGTTTCCTGTTCTTAGCTGACTTGAGTGGGACCCGGTGTGGTCTTCTGCAGATCTCGGTTGTAACGAGTGGTTATTTGAGTTACTGTTGCCTTTCTATCAGCTGGAACCAGTCTGGCCATTCTCCTCTGACCTCTGGCATCAACAAGGCATTTGCGCCCACAAAACTGCCGCTCACTGCATATTTTCTCTTTTTCAGGCCATTCTCTGTAAACCCTAGAGATGGTTGTGCGTGAAAATCCCAGTAGATCAGCAGTTTCTGAAATACTCAGACCAGCCTGTTTGGCACCAACCACCATGCCACGTTCAAAGTCACTTAAATCAGCTTTCTTCCCCATTCTGATGCTCGGTTTGAACTGCAGCAGATCATCTTGACCATGACTAAATGCATTGAGGTGCTGCCATGTGGTTGGCTGATTAGAAATGTGCGTTAATAAGCACTTGGACAGGTGTACCTAATAAAGTGGCCGGTGAGTGATTGTGTATGTGGCATCTTTAATAGTAATCAAAAAAATAATCTATATAGTGATTCATTTGTTTTCTTTTCAGCTTAGTCCCTTTATTAATCTGGGGTCATCACAGCGAAATGAACCGCCAACTTATCCAGCATATGTTTTACATAGCAGATGCCCTTCCAGCTGCAACCCGTCCCTGGGAAACATCCATACACTTTCATTCACACACATACACTACGGACAATTTTAGCTTGCCCAATTCACCTGTACCGCATGTCTTTGGACTTGTGGGGGAAACCGGAGCACCTGGAGGAAACCCACGCGAACGCGGTGAGAACATGCAAAATCCACACAGAAATGTCAACTGACCCAGCCGAGGCTCGAACCAGCGACCTTCTTGCTGTGAGCCGACAGCACTACCTACTGTGCCACCACGTCGCCTCTATATAGTTATATAAGTGCAAAAGGTTTTTGTTAAATATACAGTATTTAGACTTTTACTGAAATCTCAGTGTTTGGGACTGAATAGATCATGAATCATGAATTAAATTGTACTCGAAATGTAAAAACAGTCCACTAAGAGTTGAGTTAGGGTTAAGGTTTAGTTTGTAAAAAATGACTAACTACCCAAGTAATTATGAACTTGCTTAAAACAACATTCTATAAACTTTTTTGTGTTGGTGTGCTTTTATTTTTGTTAAACGATATCTTGGTGACGCGATGGCACAGTAGGTAGTGCTGTCGCCTCACAGCAAGAAGGTCACTGGTTCGAGCCTCGGCTGGGTCAGTTGGCGTTTCTGTGTGGAGTTTGCATGTTCTCCCTGCGTTCGCGTGGGTTTCCTCCGGGAGCTCCGGTTTCCTCCACAGTCCAAAGACATGCGGTACAGGTGAATTGGGTAGGCTAAATTGTCCATAGTGTATGAGTGTGAATGAGTGTGTATGGATTTTTCCCAGAGATGGGTTGCTGGAAGGGCATCCGCTGCTTAAAACATATGCTGGATAAGTTGGCGGTTCATTGGACCCCAGATTAATAAAGGGACTAAGCCGAAAAGAAAATGAATGAATGAATGAATAAACAATATCTTTTATTTAATTGCTAAAGCAACTCTTGATTAATGTTTCCTGCAGATCGTGGCTGGCAGTCCTGCTGCGCTCGCTGGCCTGTGTGAGAATGACGAGCTTCTGTCAGTCAATGGAAAGCCTTGCTCGAACCTCAGTCTCTCCGACACTTTAGATCTCATCGCGGCCTCAGCTGACTGTCTACAGCTGCTTGTCAAAAGGTATTTTATTACATGCACAAATGATCCTTCATGCACTACGGATGCTTCTTTAGATGGAAACATTAAGAGCATTGCATCTTAATTTCATGCATTAGGAAATGTTTGGACTTTTGTTTGTTTATGTCATACTAGATGCTTTAAAGATAAAGTTTAACAGCGCATTCTATTATGAATACTAGACTGTAGTGAATACTAGGCATGATTTATTGGCACGCATTACATTTTAGTTTAATGCATGCCAATGGGTTAAATGCATGCCAGTGGGTTAAATGCATGCAATGGGTTAAATTTGATATTTGAATTTGTATTTTTTTTATAAATGTCTTATTTATGGCTCTCTTAAAATACCAAACATGTACTAATTCACCCACTGTGAAGTTATTGTAACTAGATTGATAAAACACTAATATGCTAATACAAGAAAATATAATATTTTGATTCTCCTGGTTTTGACTGAAAATTACAGTAATAAGTGATTAGTTAATTTACTTTAAAAAAGTGAGTAAACCTGTTGCCTTAAAAGTGACAAGTTGACTATACTTAAAAAATAATAAGTGAGTTCACTCATTGTAACTTGGAACATTTAAGTTAAATTCATTTTTATAATTATGCACATAGTTCGTTTATTTAATAATTTCAAGGCAACTAGTTGACTCACTTTTTTAAGTAGAATCAATTAATCGCTTCAAAAGCAAAAGGTTCTCTTGCTTTTTAAGTAAAGTTAACTAGTAATTACCTTTAAAAGCAATGGGATCTCTTGCTTTTTAAGTAAAGTTAACTAATTAACTTTAAAAACAAAGTGTTTACTCACTTAAGTAAATTCAACTTATCGCTTTAAAAGCAATTGGTTAACTCACTTTTATAAGTAAAGTCAACTAATTGTTTAAAACAATGGGTTCTCTAGCTTTTTAAGTAAAGTTAACTCAATAATTTGAAAAACAACGGGTTTACTCACTTTTATAAGTACACTGTAAAATGCAAAAAGTTAAGGCAACTCAAACCATTTGAGGAAACCGATTGCAACAAACCATTTAAGTTCAAAAACTAATCCCAATTAGTACTGTGAACTTACTCCATTTAAGTGAACGAAGCAATTTAAGCACAGTAAAACCCAATAAGTGAAGTGAACTCAAACCAACTGAGTACTGTAAAACACAATAAGTTAAGGCAACTCAAACCGTTTAAGGAAATCGATTGCAACAAACCATTGAGTTAAAAAACTAATCTTTATGAATACTGTGAACTTACTCCATTTAGGTTGAAGTAATGCGGTATTTAATTAACTTTTCAAAACTCTTTTCAAATGAGTAGAATTAACTTTCAGTAAATTTTGAGTTAACTACACTCATTTCATTCAATAAAGTTGACTGTTGGGTTTTACAGTGTAAGGTCAAGTAATCGCTTTAAAAGAAACGGGTTTACTCACTTTTATAAGTTAAGTCAACTAATCGTTTTAAAAGCAATGGGTTCTCTTGCTTTTTAAGTAAAGCTAACTAATTAATTTTAAAAACAAAGAGTTTACACAACTAACTAAAGTCAACTTATCACTTTAAAAGCAATGGGTTAACTCACTTTTATAAGTAAAGTCAAATAATGGCTTTAAAAGCAATGGGTTAACTCACTTTTATAAGTAAAGTCAACTAATCGTTTTAAAACAATGGGTTCTCTAGCTTTTTAAGTTAACTAATTAATTTGAAAAACAACAGGTTTACTCACTTTTATAAGTACACTGTAAAACGCAAAAAGTTAAGATAAATCGGAAACCGATTGCAACAAACCATTTAGTTTCAAAAACTAATCCTAATGAGTACAGTGAACTTAATCCATTTGTTTAAATGAAGCAATTTTGCACAGTAAAACCATTAAATGAAGAGAACTCAAACCAACTGAGTACTGTAAAACACAATAAGTTAAGGCAACTCAAACTGTTTGAGGAAACCGATTGCTACAAACCATTTGAGTTAAAAGACTAATCTATTAGAGTACTGTGAACTTACTCCATTTAAGTTGAAGTAATGAGGTATTTAATTAACTGATTACCTTCAACACTGAGTTCAAAACTCTTTTCAAATGAGTAGAATTAACTTTCAGTAAATTTTGAGTTTACACTCATTTAATTTCATATAGTCGACTGATGGGTTTTACAGTGTAAAGTCAACTAATTGCCTTAAAAGCAATGGATTTACTCACTTTTATAAGTAAAGTTAACTAATCGTCTTAAAAGCAATGGGTTCTCTTGCTTTTTAAGTAAAGTTCATTAATTAACTTTAAACACAATGGGTTCACTCATTTTTATGTTAAGTCATCTAATCACTTTAAAAGCAACCGGTTTACTCACTTTTTTAAGTTAAGTCAACTAATTGTTTTAAATGCGATAGGTTATCTTGCTTTTTAAGTAAAGTTAACTAATTACCTTTAAAAACAATGGGTTTACTCACGTTTATAAGTCAACTTATCACTTTAAAAGCAAGGGGTTTACTCACTTTTATAAGTAAAGTTAACTAATTATTTTTTTTAAAAATGGGTTTACTTCTGAAAGTAAAGTAAACTGATCACTTTAAAGTAATAGGTATTTTACTTGTTTAAGTATAGTCTATTCGTTGCTTTATTTTTTGTGTTTTTGTTTGTCAACTAATTGTGTATTGTCATGATTAGCTTGATGTGAAATATTGTAGCTTAAATAAATGGACTAACATTATTTATTATCCCTGTAGATGCTGTAGCCAACCTCAAGATGGCGTTGAACTGGTTAGCACCACTTTTCGGATCCCTTCTTCATCGAGGCCTCCTGATCCTCAGCCACAGGACCTGTACATTTTCGAGTCCCAAGATGAAGCGTATTATGGGGAAACAGACAGCGATGGAGAAAGTCCTGTGGGAACTCGATTGGTCCGGACCCAAGTTCAAATACCTGCATCTAGGAGTAAAGAAAGAGGAACTTATGCACAAGTTGGTGGAGGATCTGTGGTCGAACTGCAGCTCTCGTTGTCCAAGACCACCCTGAAGGAACCGGATTGTACTGCACTTGGTAGTGCATGTGGAGTTGTGGGAGATGTCTATCACAGAGAAACGAATGAGAGCATCACCTCCGCAATTTCGCCAGAAATCCCCCTTTATGTTCCCAGACAAAACCGGCAACCCCTTGGTCAGCGGGGTGTGTTGATTAGCAAAGCCAGTTGTTTGCCAGGACAGGTGGAGGTAACAGTGCAGCAGTTATCTGCTTCAGGAAAGGAGGGGGGGAAGGCCAGTGAACGGTTGGATTCTGGTGGGGAAGAAGGAGGGAACATTGAAGAAGCTCCCACCTCCTCGTCTGTGTCCTTTGGACTTCCCTCAGAGGAGTGGGACTCCGAATCGGAGAGGGAGGTCTACCAGCCCAACAAGCACCGGGCAAGGCACGCCAGTAAGTGACATCTGATTTTCATTGCACTGCTTCTTAAAGTGTGATTTGGTATCTGTTTGCAAGAATAGCAAATATTTCTTATTTTAAAAGCTTGGGTTATAGATACAGCATCAGAGAATTGATGGAGTCTGTGGATTGCTTGTGCTCATAATGTTTAAAGTTATAAATTAAAACGTTTAAAAAGTGTATGCGCATTTCATATGTTTTTTTAACCGCAATTATTTATGTATTCTGAATACTTTCTGTGATTTGTAAACAAGATCATGCATAGATAGATAGATAGATAGATAGATAGATAGATAGATAGATAGATAGATAGATAGATAGATAGATAGATAG
This sequence comes from Danio kyathit, assembly GCA_903798195.1. Taxonomy (NCBI): domain Eukaryota; kingdom Metazoa; phylum Chordata; class Actinopteri; order Cypriniformes; family Danionidae; genus Danio; species Danio kyathit. The sequence continues at coordinate 82,499,658 of LR812525.1, read as the reverse complement.
ATAGATAGATAGATAGATAGATAGATAGATAGATAGATAGTTTTATACGTTGTTTAACAGATAGATAGATAGATAGATAGATAGATAGATAGATAGATAGATAGATAGATAGATAGATAGATAGATAGATAGATAGATAGATAGATAGATAGATAGATAGATAGATAGATAGATAGTTTTATATGTTGTTTAACAGATAGATAGATAGATAGATAGATAGATAGATAGATAGATAGATAGATAGATAGATAGATAGATAGATAGATAGATAGATAGATAGATAGATAGATAGATAGATAGATAGATAGATAGATAGATAGATAGATAGACAGATAGATAGATAGATAGATAGATAGATAGATAGATAGATAGATAGATAGATAGATAGATAGATAGATAGATAGATAGATAGATAGATAGATCACTGTAGCAGTTATGGGTGGGGGCTTGCAGGGTGACATGACTGGTAAAGTTAAGAATAAAACACGGGCATGCTAATGATGCTTGCAGAAGTGCCATTTGACAGACATCAGCATGTGTGACTCTGGCCTGTTACCCGATCCTTTAAAATTGGCCATCTTAGCAGCACTGAAAAGGAAGGAGCGCTCAAAACTTCACCTTGAGACTGGAAAGACAAGAATCAGAAATGTGTCAAATTTTGACCAAACCTATTTTTGAAAAGACTGACACAGTCTGGTAGGAATATGGGGCTGTAAAGCACTTCTGTGTAAACAGACTGCAACAGGACAGAGTCTTTATTTACAGCTTTGGGAGCTACACATATGGGCTTGTATTAGCACTCATGCCACTTGCAAGCCTACACAGTGCCCCAGGGCTATTTTTACTCCTTTTTTTCTTTTGCTAGGCTTGCTATTGGCTTAACCTCGCTAACGTGCTCTAGACACACTCACAGCTGTAAGTGTCTTATGTTAATGTCTGGCTGTTATACATGGATCACAGATTTAGTTAATTGGTGAGAGTGATGTCAGGTCTCTTATTGGAGCAGGATTTATTGGATCATTGGGAATAATGTAGGTCAGAGGATGTAAACTCTTGTTAATTCTAGACTCCATCATTTGATTAGAGTCTTTTAAAATCCAGTTTGATGTACATTTTGATACACTGCAAAGTGCAGTGTTTTAAACAACGTCCCCATGAACAAATTCTCACATTTTAAACAAACAATTGAGGCTTTGGTTTCAGGTTATACTAGTTGGCTGCTCACATAGCTGCGCTATTTATATGCTTCATATGCACAGTTCAATGAATAAGGCCACCAGGGCAAGCCATGAGCAATATCTCTCCTTTATGACCTCACCCTCTCTATACCCTAAACTCCTTTTTTGTCATTCTTAGGGCTCCGGCGCAGTGAGAGCCTTTCAGAGAAGCAGGTGAAAGAGGCCAAGTCCAAATGCAAGCGCATTGCTCTTCTGCTGTCTGCTCCTGCCCCCAACCCTAATAATAAGGGGGTGTTGATGTTTAAGAAGCATAGACAAAGAGCCAAAAAGTATACTCTTGTAAGTTACGGTACTGGTGAAGACGAGTCCGATTATAAGGACGACTACGACGACAGTGACAAGGAGGAACATGCTGTTGAGTTCACTGTCCTAGCCACAAGTGAAAAAGGAATTGATAGGGATTTCTTCACCAATGCCTCAGCTCAGAAAAACATTGTGAGCTTTGATTGGGATACTGGATTACTTGAGATAGAGCGCAAGTTTGACAACCAGCAGGATATGGAAGCACTGCCTGAGACCAAGGGAAAAGGAGCACTCATGTTTGCCCAGCGCAAACAGCGCATGGATGAGATAGTAGCTGAGCATGAAGAGCTGAGACGTAAGGGGATCCCTGTTGAAGCAGTGCAGGAGCCTGAGACTCATCAAACATACCAACAGATGGAGGAGCATGCTTATATGCATGCACAAGAGACCCAAAATTACATGGATGTAAATCTACACCACAGCATGTCTGCACAAAAGCAGCAACAGCAACAACAATATCATCAGTACCAAGAACAATACTATCAACAACAACAACAGCAGCAGCAGCAGCAGCAGCAGTATCAAGACTACCAGCAGCAGCTACAATACCAACAACAACAACAACAGTATCAACAGCAGCAAGAATATCAGCAACAAAAAATGTATCAACAAATGCAATCATACAATCAGCAACAACACTTCCAACAGCAGAAAGTTGAACAGTACTCACATCAAATGAATGGGATGTATGATCAGCAAATGCAGAATGAAATGCAGTCGTCAGTAGCAAACAGGAGTGCCAAACCATTTTCAACTCAAAACAGAGCAGCTGTTCCATTTTCCTCCCCTCCAAATGCAGACAATCAAGAACAGTCTGGCTATTCTTTGGGACAAGGTGAACAGATTGCCTCCCGTGATGAGCGTATTTCTGTACCGGCTATCAAGACTGGCATCTTGCAAGACACAAGGAGGAGGAATGTCAGTAAACCTATGTTCACTTTTAAAGAGTCTCCCAAGGTTTCACCTAATCCTGCTCTGTTGAATCTCCTCAACAGAAATGACAAGAAGGCAGGTTTTGAGTCCTGCCCAGAAGAAGATTATTTAAGTTTAGGGGCTGAGGCATGCAACTTTCTTCAGTCCCCTAAAATGAAACACAAAACTCCACCTCCAGTAGCTCCTAAACCTCACATTAACCCTGCTTCTCCCCCATGGACTAGTCCAGAAACTGCTGACCAACCTATCACACTGCAAGTTGAAAACAGTGTCCCAGGACCTGCAGAAGCTCCAGTCACAGTGGCTGATTCTGCTCCTGTCCCCGCCCCTGAAATGGGGCCCCAAGTCATGTCTGAAGAAGAACCTACGTTGGCCCCTGAATCCCATGATGTTTCACACTGTCCTGAAGAACTTGCTCCAGCTCATGCTTGGAAACAACCGGAAGCCCAGATGGAGCAGAACCAGCAACCAGAAACCTGGAATGAGAAACAACCACAGCTACAAATGAACTCTTCTCATCCTGTAGCACCACCTGTTACCCAGTCAGATCCATCTGCCAGATCATGGAATCCAGTTCCAACCCAAGGTCATCAGCAGAATCCAGTAAGTAGTTGGGGTCCAAATGAAGTCCAAATGCAAGTCCCATCTCAAACACAGCCACAGTGGATAACGCAATCTCAAGCTCCTCCAGAGGTACAATCACAAGTGCCTCCTAAAACTCAGTCTCAGCCTTCTTGGGTAAGTCAGGCTCAATCCTCACCCCAACTCAAGCATCAGCCACAGCCTCAGTCCCAAATCAATGCTTGGGCACCAAATCCAGCATCACAAGCCCCATGGTCTCAGCCACATGAACCATCACAGCCATCTACTGGTGTTTGGCAACAAGATCAAAATCAAGCTCAAGAACAACCACCCTGGACCCAGGAGCAACAATTCCAAGAATCTCAGTTAATACCACATTGGGCACCACCCCCTCAGCAACAGCCACAGCCTCCTTGGGCTCAACCTCAGAGACAGACACAGCCACAGCCACCTTGGGTCTCTCAGGCCAAACAGCACGAACCAGCACAGCCACCGGTAAATGCCTGGACTCAATCACAGAGTCCAATTCAAGCACAGCCTCAATGGCCTCAGCAGAGTCAACCACCACCTCAGCCCACAGCACAATTGCAGCAACCTGTGAATCCTTGGACACAAATGCCAGCCCACCCCCAACCACAACCACACTGGGGACAAGAACCTGCTTCTCAACAACACCCTCAACAAGTAATTAACTCTTGGGCACCTGAGCAGAATCAAATTCAGCCTCCCTGGGCTCAAGGAATGCCACCAACTCAGCCCCAGGCACATCCTCCATGGGTACCAAAACCTCAACAGCAAACATCACAGCCACCTGTGAGCCAATGGGCACCACCACAGTCTCAACCAGCTGTAAATACTTGGGCTCCCCAACACCCCCAAGATTCAGTTGAAAGCCAAAAGTTGCCTGCCCAACCAATTAAGCAGTGGAGTCCACCTCAGCCCACTCCTCCACGTCGAATCAACTCGTATACCACTGGGACAAAAGTACCATCCCCCGTGCCAGCGAGCAGTACTGTGGCATCCCATGGTTTTGGTTCGGCTTTTGAGATGCCGGCATTAAAAGGGAAAGGAGCAGAACTTTTTGCCAAGAGGCAATCCAGAATGGAGAAGTACATTGTGGATTCTACCACTGTACAGTCAAATAAGGCAAGACCCTCTTCACCTTCTCCTTCTTTGCCAACTTCCTGGAAATATTCACCCAATTGTCGAGCACCCCCACCTTTGGCATATAATCCAATTCATTCACCATCATATCCCCCAGGTGCTGTCAAGCAGTCTCCCTCCTCTAGCTCGTCCACAACAAACAAAAACAAAAGCAAAGACAAGGGAAAACCTGCCCCGAAACCTCTTCATGTTCTTGATGTCATGAAGCATCAGCCCTATCAGCTGAATTCCTCCCTTTTCACTTATGGCCCAGCAGCAGAGAAACTTGCTGCAGAAAAAGAGGCAGCTGAAAAGCTTGCAGCTCAAAAAGCAGCTGAGGCTCAGGCTCAAGCCCAAGCCCAAGCCCAGGCTCAGGCCCAAATTCAAGCTCAAAACCAGCAAATGGCATATAACCAAGGCCCTCCCCCTTATGGTTTTATGCCACCTCAGGCCCAGCAACCTTACGGGATGGCTGGTCAGCCACCAGTGCATGATGGCATGTACCACCAAGCCCCTCCAAATTCATATCAACCTGCTCCTAATGTTTATCAGCAACATCCTCATCAAGTCCAATATCAGCAAGAATACAACCCCCAACAAGCTTACCAACAACCCCCTTTAAATACATACCAACAGGCACCAAGCCCTCCCTACCAACAGCCCTCCCCACCCTCCTACCAGGCAGGTCCTACTCCAGCATATCAAACTGGACCTGCAATGGCCTACCAACCAGCCCCTAGTTCTTATGTTGTTCCATCTTACCAAGTAGCAGCAAGGGCTGACTCTGCCTCAGGAAGCAGTGTTACTGCTGCTCCCAAGCCTAAATTTTCAGCCAAGAAAAGTGCTGCCCAGGTTTGGAAGCCAGGCACTGCTGAAAAATAGTTTTTTTAATAGGGATTTTCCGACATGTTATTACCTTAATGCAGTGGTGTCCAAACTCCGTCCTGGAGGGCCAATGTCCTGCATATATTAGTTCCAACCCTAATTAGACACACCTGAACTAGCTAATCAAGCACTTTCTAGGTATACTAGAAACTTCCAGGCAGGTGTGTTAAAGGAAGTTGGAGCTAAACTATGCAGGACACCGGCCCTCCAGGGCTTGGACACCCCTGCCTTAAAGGGATAGTTTGCCTATAAACAAAACTTGTTCCAAAGCTGTTTGATTTTTCTTTCTTCTGTTGAACACAAAAGAAGATATTTTGAAAGGTTTTGTATTTTTTCCCAATGCAATCTCGCTGTAATTCATAACATTTTGATTTAGTGGATAATTCTTATTAATTTGGCCGGTCTCATTCGTACATTTTAGTATGAATTGCTCACACCCCAATGAGGGGTAGGTTTAAGTGTGGGGTTTAGGGGCACGGTGGCTCAGTGGTAAGCACTGTTGCCTCACAGCAAGAAAATCGCTGATTCGAGTCCCGACTGGGCAAGCTGTCATTTCTGTGTGGAGTTTGCATGTTCTCCCCGTGTTGGCGTGAGTTTCCTCAAAGACATGCGGTATAGGTGAATTGAATAAGCTAAATTGGCCGTAGTGTATGTGTGTGAATGCGAGAATGTATGGGTGTTTCCCAATACTGGGTTGCAGCTGGAAGGGCATCCGCTGTTTAAAACATATGCTGGATAAGTTTGCAGATCTGACAATACGTGAAATATTTACGTTTCCTCATGAGATCGGGCTGGTTTTTCCTGCTATGGATGTCAGTGACTACCAGTTTAGACCATTCTTCAAAATATCTCATTTTGTGTTTGACAAAAGAAAACAAAACATGAAACACTGGAACTACCTCAGGTGGAGTAAATAGTGAGTAAAAAACTATCCATTTAAGCTGAGATGCAGATATTTTAAGTAGAAGCACAAGGTTTCTGAACAGAAATATAATTTGACATTTAAGATCTATCAGATTGGTAACGTTTTTAAGCCATTTCAAAATACAAACAATATATCCCACAGTGTTTATAGAAGAATGCTCTGCCAAATACTCATATTTATAGGCCTTCACATAAGATTTTCTTATACTTAGCTCAAAAATAACCAATTGAATGCATAAGACTTTATGTTTGGTCAAAGGGAATCAGTGTTAAGATTGAGAAAAGAAACTTGAAGGCTTAATAATGAAGATGAAAAGGTAAGAGGTGATAGCAAAATCCACTTGTTAAGTCGCGATGTATCAGTGACGTATAGAATACTGTTTCCGGGTCCAAGCCACTACTTATTTAAAATTGAGAAAATATTCGTTTATGACCACTTTTTCATCATATCACACATTAAAGTGAATTTTATATAAAATCATAGTGTACACAACAATCTCTGGACTTGCTGCATCACAAATACCAATATTTTAACAATTTATAAAAACATTAATCACTTTCTGGCCATCGGATGTTAGGGATAATATATACAGTTGAAGTCAGAATTATTAGCCCCCTTTGAATTGTTTTTCTTTTTTAAATATAAATAAATATAAAAATTAAATATATATTAAATATAAATATTTTTTCTTCTGGAGAAAGTCTTATTTGTTTTATTTCGGCTAGAATAAATGCAGTTTTAAATTTTTAAAAACCCATTTTAGGGTCAATATTATTAGCCCCTTTAAGCTTTTTTTATTTTCGATAGTCTACAGAACAAACCATCATTATTCAATAACTTGTCTAATTACCCTAACCTGCCTAGTTAACCTAATTAACCAAGTTAAGCCTTTAAATGTCACTTTAAGCTGTATAGAAGTGTCTTAAAAAATCTAGTAAAATATTATGTACTGTCATCATGGCAAAGATAAAATAAATCAGTTATTAGAAATGAGTTAATAATTCAGGGGGGCTAATAATTCTGACTTCAACTGTATATATATATTGCGATCGTGATTTTCGAAAGTATTAGAGCGCTTTGTAAACGTTTATTATTACCATTTGTTGAGTCTCCCCATACAGTTTAATAGAGTGCTTGGATCTGAAAGCCGCTTCGCGTGACGTCACACTTAACAAGCGGATGGTCTGTTATGAGGATTTTTGAGAAACTGATTTGCAATACAACCTATACAAGCTTAAGGTGACATCCAAGGGGTTTGCAATATCAGTTTTCACACAAAACCTCAGTGGACAAACAGAAATAAATATATGGACAGTATAACGACAGTTGGAATATGCAAGTAAGCAATGTATTAACTTCTGGCAGAGCCAACAGGAGAAACTGGATGACAAAGAGACAGAATGTATTACGATAAAGCGAAGTTCAATCATTTCTCAAGTTACGAGGGAAAAAAATATTGTTATATTTCTAACTTTCAAGACGTTTTTCATTACAGAAGAAATGAATGTACTCAGAATGTGAGTCTTTTTAAGTAAGTTGAATAGTAACACTAATTTAACAGCTGGTGCGCTATTCATTTTAATTTTTATGACGATTAAGTAGACTTTGTGTTGGTTTATTTTATTTTGAGGAAGGAATTTATATTTACTTTTTTGTTTGCTTTAATATTTCTAGCAGTTCTAATAGAAGAACTTTAAATAAAACAGACTTAGGAAGGGAACTAGTTATAAAAATGTTGATTTTTAGTTTGACTGCTGTCTTCTGTTCATTTTTATTTTGCTTTCTTCTATTCTTTTCTTTGTGTGATATTTTCTTCATAATACGCTATTTGTAAAATGTACCACAGTGCCATTAAAATCATTGTCTTCAGTTTTGTTCATTTGCTTTTGCATGTACTGTACTGTACACATGTCATGATTTTGCCAAGTACGATGCAATCATGGATTAACATCTACGTTGATCCTGGAACATCATTTTTGTTGGAAAATGTAATCCATACCTATTCCCTACCACTAAACCCAACCATAACTGTATATTATTCCCAAAACCAAAGGGAAATATTAGTTGGATAATAATAATGTAGAAGTGCCTAAACCTAACCGTTAGCCATAAATGGTAAATGTATCTCTTAATTCTGATTGGCTGTTTGGAATGTTGTTCCAGGATCAGCATAGATGTTAATCCAGAAACATGTCCTACTTGGAGAAATCAGGTTGGTGGTACTGCACTGTACCTTAATCACTTTCATCTTTATAATCATACATTATCACTACTACATCCTCTACTTTCAAAATCTTTTTCTTTATCTTTCTTTAGTAGATTCATTGTCAGTTTAAATGAGGTAAGTGAAATATTAACTTTATCACTGCCTTTTTCCCTCCTTTTTGACGGCAACATTTATAAGTCAGTTGATATTTTTTGTGAAATAGTGTTCATAAAATATTTATTTTCATAATTATTTTGTTCATATATTTTTTTAAGTAACACTAGTTACTTTACTGTAGCTTCTTTGTGTTACCGTAGTACTTTGTCAATTTACTTTATGGTATTAAGTATATTGTAACTTTAAATTTTTGTTTTATTCTATAAAATATTCATATTATTTATTCCAAAAATAAAAATGTCTAATTTTGAGCTTTTGTTATTATTATTATTATTATTATTATTATTATTATTATCTTTATTACTGTTATTATTATTATTATTATTATTATTATTATTATTATCTTTATTACTGTTAATATTATTATTATTATTATTATTATTATTATTATTATTATTATTATTATTATTATTATTATCTTTATTACTGTTAATATTATTATTATTATTATTATTATTATTATCTTTATTACTGTTATTATTATTATTGTTATCATTATCTTTATTACTGTTATTATTATTATTATTATTATCATTATTATTATTGTTGTTGTTAATTTATTAGCTTTATTATTATTATTACTTTGTTATTATTATTATTATTATTAATATTATTATCTTTGTTATTATTATTATTATTTATTGTTATTATTATTATTATTATTAATATTATTATCTTTGTTATTATTATTATTATTATTTATTGTTATTATTATTATTATTAATTTTATTATCTTTATTATTACTACCATTATTATTATTATTATGTTTGTTATAATTATTATTATTGTCTGTATTATTATTATTGTTATTAATATTATTACTTTATTATTATTATCTTTATTATTATTATTATTACTCCATTATTATATTAATTAATTAATTTAATTTGTTTATTTTATTTAATATAACAAGCATATTTTAAATTTTAAAATTATTTTAAATATAATTAAAAACTATTATATTATATTATATTATATTATATTATATTATATTATATTATATTATATTATATTATATTATATTATATTATATTATATTATATTATATTATTGATTTTCTTTTGGCTTAGTCCCTTTATTAATCTGGGGTCACCACAGCGGAAAGAACTGCCAACTTATCAAGGATTAAGGATTCTTCCCCTTCCAGCTGCAACCCATCAGCTGCATCCCTGCAGGAAACCCACACCAACATGGGGAGAACATGCAAACTCCACACAGAAATGCCGACTGACCCAGCCAGGGCTCAAACCAGCATCCTTCTTGCTGTGAGGCGATTGTGCTAACCACTGCGCCACCGTGCTGGCATTATTATTATTATATATTATATTATTATATTAAAATAAATAAGAATATTTATTTTTTAATTATTTTAGAACATAATTATTATTAATTTTAGTCAATGTTTAATGTTTTAACTTCAGAAATATAAATTTATGAATCAATATTTGACAATATTTGGAGGAAATCCTTTCAGACGTTTATGGAAAAAATCAAATATTATTATTTTACTTCCAACCCATACAAATACAGAGAAAGTGCGATTTTTTTTTTCTCTTTTTTCAGACCTGCACATTCTTTTTCTATTATTATATTTCTATTATTGGGTGACACGGTGGCTCAGTGGTTAGCACTGTCGTCTTACAGCAAGAAGGGTGCTGGTTTGAGTCCTGGCTGAGCCGCTTGGCATTTCTGTGTGGAGTTTGCATGTTCTCCCCGTGTTGGCGTGGGTTTCCTCCTCCGGTTTCCCCCACAGTCCAAACAAATGCGCTATAGGACAATAAGATGAACTAAATTGGCTGTAGTGCATGTGTATGAATGTGTATGGGTGTTTCCCAGTACTGGGTTACAGCTGGAAGGGCATCTGCTGTGTAAAACATATGCTAGAATAGTTGGCGGTTCATTCCGCTGTGACGACCCCTGATAAATAAAGGGACTAAGCCAAAGAAAAATGAATGAATGAATATTTCTATTATTACATTATATTTATATTGTACATTCATTCATTCATTTATTTTCTTTTTCGGCTTAGTCCCTTTATTAATCCGGGGTCGCGACAGCGGAATGAACCGCCAACTTATCCAGCACATGTTTTACGCAGCGGATGCCCTTCCGGCTGCAACCTATCTCTGGGAAACATCCATACACACTCATTCACACTCATACACTACGGACAATTTAGCCTACCCAATTCACCTGTACCGCATGTCTTTGGACTGTGGGGGAAACTGGAGCACCCAGAGGAATCCCACACGATCACAGGGAGAACATGCAAACTCCACACAGAAATGCCAACTGACCCAGCCAAGGCTCGAACCAGCGACCTTCTTGCTTTGAGGCGACAGTGCTACCTACTGCGCCACCCTTATATTGTACATTAATTTGAAAGTGAAGTGTCTGCATGGAAAAATCAATGATCTGAAATGCAATAATAAGTCAAGCTGGAGTATGAGTATTGTTTCAAACGTGGGCCTGTGTTGCATCATAATTCTCTGGAGCTAACTAAGTCATACTTCATAATTGGGGGAAAATGATATGAATGAAAGCTGTGCGTGGCCTGCTAGAGGAGCTATATTTGGAGAAATCTGATCTCTGGTCCCATGATTTAAAAGCGGCAGAGAAGAGCACTACTCTTTACTCCACCTGTCACTCTTATATCACTACGCTCAGACTTTTTTTTTTATAAAAGTCAGTGACAAAATGAAAGTCTGCAACACAGAAAACTCAGATGTCACGACAGTCATTATTGGCACTGAAAACGTAATTAATGACACTATTATTTATTTAATATATAGCAATATCAGCTTACAGGGCGACACGATGGCTTGGCGGTAAGCACGATCGCCTCACAGCAAGAAAGTCGCTGGTTTGAGTCCCGGCTGGGCCAGTTGGCATTTCTTGTGTGTTTGCATGTTTCCTCCACAAGTCCAAAGACATGCGCTATAGGTGAATTGGGTAAGCTAAATTGTCTGTAGTGTATGTGTGTGAATGAGAGTGTATGGGTGGTCCTCAGTGATGGGTTGCAGCTGAAAGGGCATCCGCTGCGTAAAACATATGCTGGATAAGTTGGCGGTTCATTCCGCTGTGGCGACCCCGGATTAAGAAAGGGACTAAGCTGAAAAGGAAAGAATGAATGATTTTTTAAAATATTAATTTGGTAAAAAATTATTCAATTAATACAACTATTGTTCGTTAATATCACTAAATTCATTCCAAATAATATTAAAATAATTAATGGATTAAAATGTAAATAAAACAGATTTCCTTCCACATATAAATATTATTCTTTGTAATCTTAGAATTAGATTTTTTATTAGAATATTTATTTATCTATTTATTTTTTAAGCTCATCGCATAATGTTCCCCTAAAAGCAAAGGAGCCTAAATAATCTTTATAAATGCTAATTTTACTTATTTAGATCTATTTATAAAGACTTTATTTATCATTTTTATTTATAATTGTATTACTGTAAATACAGTGATGCATATTCACACCATGACCACACGGGGGCAGCATCGTCTTTCCTGTTAAATTTGGTTATATGTTCAGTCCATACTGTAGACAGCTCAGTCTATATGATGCATGGTAGTACATTTTCTTCACACACACACACACTCACATACACACGCACACGTTTACTTAATTATTTAAATGAAGACAATCATTTTTTTTTATACAGACCCCAAATATACTCTTCACAGAAAACGATCTACTTTTTAACAAATTTGTCAGGTTTTGCTCACTATTGTGTACAAAGTTTTCCACAAAAAAGGGTTGATTAGGTTGACATGCACACACACACACACACACACAAACACTGTAAATAGAATATTCAAATGTGTAAATAAAAGGATTATTATGTAAATTGTTTAACAACTCCAACATTTAACATTCTGCTAAAAATTCCATGCTCAATTAAATATTAGAGTTTATTTGTAATTAACCGTGAAATTTAGCTTACCAACACTTTCTGCACACTATATACACAATACTGTATGTCAAAACTTGTTAAATAAATAAATCACTGAAAAAAATCAGTATCTTTTACTCAAACCTTTCTGAATTTCTTTCTTCTGTTCAACACAAAACAAGATATTCTGAATTATATTATATTATTAAATTATTATTATGTATAATTATATATTATTTGTATTCAACAGGGGCCAGCACGTTGGCTTAGTGGTTAGCACTCACAGTAAGAAGGTCGCTGGTTCGAGTCCCGGCTGGGCCAGTTGGCATTTCTGTGTGGAGTTTGCATGTTCTCCCCGTGTTGGTGCGGGTTTTCTCCGGGTGCTCCGGTTTTGGTATTTGGACTAGAAACAAAAAAAATCTAAGAAAGAAAAGTGATTTTTCTGCAGTTGAACACTATATTTAGAATTTAACGAAAGAATGAGCGTTATCAGTGGTTTTCAGCTGATATACATGGGCCAGTAGGGGCCTTCTGCACCTTCTAGTAGGCTCAGTATCATCCATCCACATGGTTAATCAGCTATAGATCACATACGGCTGCAGCCGGAAGTTAACAAGAATTATTTATATTATTTATTAAATTGCCCATTAATGTATTTTATTAACGTCTACCCCAACCCTAAACCCAACCATCACAGTAATGTAAAAACAGATCTGGATCTGGAGTCTTCTCTATTAGTATAGCTGATTAACCATGAGAATTATTTATATTATTTATTAAAATTCCCATTTATTGTATTTTATTAACGTCTACCCCTACCCCAACCCTAAACCCAACCATCACAGTAATGTAAAAACAGATCTGGTAGGTGCAGAAGGCCCCTACTGGCCCATATCTATCAGCTAATAACGGCCATTCAATAGAGGGATAACATTCAAAGCGGGTGCACATTTGTGCTAAAGTATATCTTTTTGCTCATTTCAGGGGTTCAGAAGCTCATCCTTGTCTCACAACATAATTTGGGAGATATTTTGAAAAACAAAAAAACATGTACAGGAGGGTGAATCATTTTTACTTCAACTTTATAACCTCAAAATAAATGTGTTTTGCTCATTTCAGGGGCTCAGAAGCTCATCATTATCTCCGCCGGTCAGACTTCCATCAGCGGGACTCAATGCCAGATCAGTTTCATCTTCTCCATCACCCAGACACCCATCACCCAGCGTCCGTCCTACACCAGGACAAACTTTCACAAGATGTCAAAAACCCCCCTCGCCCTGGGAAGCGGCTTCACGCCACCCGCTGGGACTCGTGGATGAAGCTTTCACGTTTCTGAACATCCAGCAATCCATCGCCTCTAACCTGCACTCTGCTGCTCAGAGTAAACGTTTACCTGAGCCGCCGGCTGAGTGGAAGGCAAAGGTTGCCTATGAGCCTCCGCCGAAAAGCCAAAAAGACAGTATAAGTCAATCACCGTTGACTTTTCTGTCCCCAACCAAGAGCACAGCATCAGCTCCAGCCGGGCCGGTCCCATACGGATCAGCTTTCAGACAGATTCAACCACAACGGTCCATGACGGTGGCTGATCTCGGGGTCCCACGTGGAGAGATAAAGCATACGGGACCCCGTCCGCTGAGACTCTATAAATCCAAAGACAGCAGCACATGGAGGCGTTAGAGGAGACGGAAAACTACGGTGGCCTAGAGAGCTCAAATGTGATGCAAATTAAGAAAATACAAATGGTGTAAATAGAAAAACACACTGCAAGTCAAAGGGGCACCTATTTTACCCCTTTTACAAGATCTAAGATAAGTCTTTGGTGTCTCCAGAATGTGTCTGTAAAGTTTCAGCTCCAAATACTCAATCAGATTATTTATTATAGCCTCCAGAATCTGCCCTGGTTTTATAGCCTGTGGCTTTAAATGCAAATGAGCTGCTTCTCCCTGCTCACCGTTCTCATGTGCGTGTCTGCTTCACATCTCGCGTTTCGTCAGATAAACAGCACACAGAGACAGACTCGTATGAAGCTGAAATACAGCTCATTAGTCAAAAATAGCAAGGAAGTTTATTTGATGTATTTATGGTGGAGTTTATTCAAGCCTTTCTGAAATGATGAGTCCCACACATGCCATTTGCAGTACACACACACACATATGTGCGCATTTACTGACACCAGGCGGCTGTGGTGATTATATCGGTTCAGAATAGCGATTTTACTGTCTTTATTACGAACATGCTTGGTTTTAAAAACTTATAAAACTTTAAAAAAAAATCACAGAGAGTTGTAACAAATATTTTTATCCCAGTTTTTTTGCAAAAATAATGTTCTGTTGACATGTGTATACATGTTATTGTAACCAGGGATAGACGCTGACAACAGGATGCGGATCCAAACGCAGGTATTTATTAAAGGAATGGTCAGGCAAGCAAAGATCAATACAGGAGCAAACAGTCTTATGAGGGAAATCCAGAATCGTAGTCAATATAGCAGGCAGATGGTCACAAGGATGGCAGCAGACAGGGAGAAACAGATAAACAAGGCGAGGGTCCAAACACGGCAAGAACAAGACAAGGTAACGCTTAGAATTGTGACTGATAACAGGTAACAAGACTCGGCAACTGGAGAGTGTGTGTTTGCTGTTTATATACTGTGTGTAATCAGTCTTTGACAATCCTCCGGTGGTGTGTGTGTGCAATCAGTGGAGATGAGGAACATGTGTGTGTGTGAGCGGAGTGCATGTGTGGAGATGTAGTCCATTAGATGGTAGATTTGTAGTCCGTTGTGTTTGTGCATGTAAACCAGCGATCTAAGGGGAGAAGATCGCTGGTGATCGTGACAGTTATTATAGAAAAATGGCACCTGTTAATCAATTCAGTGGACAAGGAAACCGCACTCCTATGTCACATTACCGTGGCCCTTACAAAAAATAACTGCAGTAAACTGAAGTAAAACTGAAGTACAACAGCAGTAAAATTAAGTACAATTGCAAAATTGCAATACAGTGAAGTATAAACACAGTTCAAATACAGTACAATAAAGTTCATCAGCAGTATAAGTTGCAGTAAACTAGAGTAAAAACAAGTAAACTCCGTCTCTACTGCACTTGTGCTGCTGTAGTCTAATATGCCAATGGTGAGGTAAGAACTGTACTGCACTTGTGTTCCAAGAGGTTTGTTCTTCAACATCTTCCAAGAATATTTTGTACTTTTTTCAGGATGTTTTTTTGGATTCAAGTAATTTTCTAATTAGAATTTTAAGAGTTTATTTGCAAAAAATAATGAAAAATAACTGCAGTGAACTGAACAGTACAACAGCAGTAGCCTATATACAATGAGAACTGTGGCAAAATTCAAGGCAACTGCAAATTTGTAGTGCAATGATGTACAGATGAAGTCAGAATTATTAGCCCCCCTGTTTATTTTTTTCCCCAATTTCTGTTTAATGGTGAGAAGATTTTTTCAAAACATTTCTAATCATAATAGTTTTAATAACTCATTTCTAATAACTGATTTCTTTTATCTTTGCCATGATGACAGTAAATAATATTTTACTAGATATTTTTCAAGACACTTCTATACAGCTTAAAGTGACATTTAAAGGCTTAACTAGGTTAATTAGGTTAACTAGGCAGGTTAGGGTAATTAGGCAAGGTATTGTATAATGATGGTTTGTTCTGTAGACTATCGAAAAACAAAGCTTAAAGGGGCTAAAAATATTGACCTTAAAATGGGATTTAAAAAATAAAAACTGCTTTTATTCTAGCCGAAATAAAACAAATAAGACTTTTTCCAGAAGAAAAAATATTATCAGACATACTGTGAAAATTTCCTTGCTCTGTTAAACGTCATTTGGGAAATATTTAAAAAAGAAAAGAAATTCAAAGGGGGGGCTAATAATTCTGACTTTGACTGTATAAACAGTTCAACCATAATGCAATAAAGTTCAACAGCAGTAAAATCTGCAGTACAACTGAAGTAGCATTAAATAAACTGAGACTAATTTATTGCACTTAGGTACATAAGTATTTAATGTGCACTTTAGTTTTATTATGTACTGCAGTATTGTAGATGGAGCGGCGTGGTTAAGTATGTTAGCCACGCCCAATACCTCAGACGGACGTAATCTGAGAATAAAGCTGCGGTCACACTGGACTTTTCTCCCCATAGACTTCCATTCATACGCACGCGAATGAGTCAGACCGGAAACGCAAGGTCCTGCGCCAAGTTTCGCAGGTCGCTGTGGTGAAAAGTTCAAGCTTGGTGAACTCTGACCTGCGAAATCGCATCACTTGACTGCGTGAGACCAATCGAGGGTCAAAACATGACCTCTCTGGACAGAAATTTAAAACATGGACCCATCGCTCGCTTTTTTAAATGTCTAATCATCTTGTTTAATCCTGCGCCTTTTTGCAGCGCAGTACGACAGAATTTCGCATGCTCAAACTCTAGTGTGACCGCAGCTTTAAACTGAAAACAAACAGGAAGTGCATTTTCAGATTTTAATTTTAGATTACAAGCACAAACTGTTTTATTTTTTCTTAATGACATGCACAGATCAATTGTTCAGCACAAAACTAGCAATGTGAGCTAATAAAATCAATATGGTTCGTTTTGATTTCATGTGTACTTTAAAGGCACAGTATGTAATTTTGGCCACTAGAGGGCACGTAATCACAGGAAACAAAGGTGTCGTTTGATTACGCAGTGATCATTGCTGTCAAATTGATAACGTTTTTTTCAATTTGTTAGGGGTTTTCTAATTGCATGTGTTTTTTGGCAACTTGCAGTGCTTGTTGAGCTCTCTTGGCCACTGTAGAAAACTATTTTTTATGCAAGTAATGAAAGTGAAATCAAATACTGAATGAATTTTGCTGAAGTAGTGAGTAGGTCACAGTTCTTATGCGCTGTAAAATATCTGTTATTGAACAGTTTACATATTTTGTGATTCACAAGTGTTTTCTGTTTATTTCTGGTTGTGAACTGCATTATGGGATGTTGATCTCTGCTCTGTTGACATTTGATGTTGAAAATTCAACTCTAATGTTTAACAAAGCGACTTTTATTGACATTTTAGTTGTTGGAAATAATATAATATATAAGAAATAATATATAGAGAAATAAGTCTGTAAGATAACAGAAAATGTACTGGTGGTTTATTACAAGGTTTTTGTAGTGTAATACCAACCCAGACAATATATCACTTTAAACTATTCAAAATGTTTATAAAAGTCACGTTTTTTCAACTTTTCAAGGTAAAAGATCAAGATCCCATAATGCAATTCAAAATCATAAATAAATGGGAAAAAAATAAAAACATGAAGCACAACATATGGAAAACTGCTAATTTACGGATGTTTTATTACAGACTGGATACAAAAGTTGAGGGTCCAAGCAAGTCAGAAGGTCATACTAGAGGTTTTATGAAGATTATTTTCACAAATACATTATAGTGTTTTACACCTGGGTGTAATGAAACTTACAACAATCACCAATTTTGACGAGTGAATATGCATCCCCTTGTGAAAAAGAAGTAAGCTTAAAGGATTAGTTCACTCCAGAATTAAACTTTCCCATTAATTTACCCCATTCACCCCAATGTTATTTTCATATCTTTCCTTCGTCCGTCAAAAAGAAATGAAGGTTTTTGCGCACTGCACTGTTTTTGGCTTATTTATAGTCCAAATATCTAAAAATTCTTAAAATCAAGAAGCATTTTCTATACAAAAAAATATTGTATGTTTTCAGAAAAAAATAAATCTAATAAATCAAGTGAGCTGGCACGGTGGCTCAGTGGAAAACACTGTTGTCTCACACGAAGAAGGTCGCTGGTTCGAGTCCCAGCTGGGTCAGTTTGCATTTCAGTTGGAGTTTGCATGTTCTCCCCGTGTTCGTGTGGGTTTCCTCCGGTTGCTCTGGTTTCCCCCACAGTCCAAACACATGCGCTATAGGTGAATTGGATAAACAAAATTGGCCGTAGTGTATGAGTGTGTGTGTGTGAATTAGAGTGTGTATGGGTGTTTAACAGTAGTGGGTTGCGGCTGGAAGGGCATCTGCTGCACAAAACATATGCTGGAATAGTTGGTGGTTCATTCCTCTGTGGCGACCTCTAATAAATAAGGGACTTATGCGAAGGCAAATGAATGAATTAATTAATGAAGTGAGATTTCCCTTAAAACAAAGCTGTAAAAAATCCAGGGTTCCACACAATTCCTTCATGTTGTCCAAACAGAAATCAATTAAGTTAACTTTTCACAAATTTAAGTGCATTGAACATGAAACAATTAAGTTGTTCCATATAAGCCTTAAGCATTGTGTTGTTTCAACATATTTAAATAAGTAGTTTAAACAAGCAGCAAAAGCCATTTTTTCAGAAAAGCAAAATAAACTAAAATAAAGTAAATACATTAATTTCAAATCAAAACAACATCAAATTACTTGCTCCAATGACTAATTTCATTTTGATTTAATATCTCCGAAAACACAACACGATTTAGTAATTGCTTCTTGATTTAGAAATTTTTAGACATTTGGACAAAACCTTTTAGTAAGAAAAGATATTTTTGGCGTAGGACTAGGCATGGGCCGGTATAAGATTCTGATGGTATAATAACCTTGGATAAAAATAACACGGTTTTACGGTATTGTGCTCACTGCTCTAAAATATATTCTTTTTAAATGTCTGGGTAAAAAAAAATAAAAAATTTCCTTTGAAAACAATATATTTTATTATTTGAAAGATTTATGATATTTTGGAGCTCTTCATTAGTTTCAAAAACACAGATTTCTTTACAATTTAAAACGACATCTTTGGATATTTTTTTCTGCTGGAGATACTGTTGTCCTTTAAAACAAACAAAAAAAAGTAAATAAAAAAATCTTACACATACCTTAGGGACGGTATTACAGAAAATTTTGGCGGTATTAAAACCTTGACTTATCCAAACCGCGGTATACCTTGAAAACGGTTATCATCCAATGCCTACGTAGGACACTATATTTTCAATTTGAGATGCAGTTATTCTGCAAATAATCGGTATTAGCCAATTATCAAGGCCGATTATATCTAGTGAGCAAAAAAAAAAAAAGAGTGAGGAAATGCTTCATATTTGTGCTACAGTATGTGTTAAGAAAATGCGTGTGTGGGATACTGATTATGCTATCAGTATTGACTGATAAATGTAGTAGTTTGAATTAATCCATTTCATTTGCATGACAACTTTACAGTACATAATAACTCTGACAATATCTCAAACATTATAAGCATTCATTTCATGCGTCACAGAATAAAATAAATGCGAATCCTTCACATAAATGCACACTGTAAAAAAATGCAGGGTTCCACTCAATTTATTCATGTTGTCCCAACACAAATCGTTTAAGTTAATACGTTAACTTAACAAATTTAAGTGCATTGAACAAAACAATTAGTTGTCCCAAAAATATCTCAATTGTGTTGCTTCAGCTCATTTTAAATAAGTATGAACAAGCAGCTAAATGACTTTGAGTGTATAAAAAACACTTTACAGTGATTTTAGCACAGATTTGACCTTTTAAGTACACTTTTATTTCACTAATATTATAGCATCTGATTGTAGCATCATATTTTTTCAATCTGAAGTATGCTTCTTTTTCACAAGGGCCACACATTCAGTTTTAATGTGTTGCACTAAAGTGATTGTGCATGATACTAAATACACACTAAAAAAATACAGATCTTCATAGTATGCTAGTGTGAGACATTTCTGCTACAGCATGTCAATGATCCATTAGTTGCAAACAATATATCACTGCAAAAAAATGTATTAGTGTCATTCAAATAATTCAATAATGTGAATGTTTCAGATGTGGCAATGACAACTACAGTCTGTTTGTTTATAAAATTCACTGTAAAAAATGCAGGCTTCCACACAATTCCTTCATGTTGTCCCAACACAAATC
Organism: Danio kyathit; assembly: GCA_903798195.1. Lineage (NCBI taxonomy): Eukaryota > Metazoa > Chordata > Actinopteri > Cypriniformes > Danionidae > Danio > Danio kyathit. Next base: position 82,479,419 of record LR812525.1, on the reverse strand, counting down.
GATTAAGTTAACTTAATCGTTTTTACAAATTTAAGTTGATTGAGCATGAAACAATTAAGTTGTCCAAAAAAAAAAACTCAACAATTGAGTTGATTTATTCATTAATTTTCCTTCGGATTAGTCCCTTATTTATCAGGGGTTACCACAGTGGAATGAACCGCCAACTATTCCGGCATATGTTTCACGCAGCGGATGCCCTTCCAGCCGCAACCCAGTACTGGGAAACACCCATACACTCTCACACAAACTCATAAGCTGCGTCCGAAACCGCCTACTACTCAGTAAGTACTGCATTTGAATTGAAAAGTTCTACTCGGCCGTTAGAAACGTACGTTCTATACAGTATGAATGTAAGAAGTATGAATGGAATTCGGACGTACTACATCCGCCATTTTGTCATGGTCACGTGACCTACCTGCGTCAGTTGCGTCGATTCACTCCCAATCATGAATTCTCTCGCGGAGCATCATGGAATAGCGCAGCGTGCATGGGATGCGCACTTCAGAATCTCGCCGGAAGTAGTAAGTCATTCGAGTACTTCTCGCATACTGATTTTCGAATTCTATGAATTCGGACATACTACTCGGCTCGCATACTGATTTTAGCGTACTGTATAGTATGGAAGTATGCCGTTTCGGAAGCAGCCATACACTACGGTCAATTTAGTTCATCCAATTCCAGTGTTTCCTCTAGGATTTTTTCCAGCTGTGGCGGCAGGACTGGTAGACACAGATCTACCAACTACCTATGGCAATAATGGCGTTATTTCAATGACAAGTGTCATAAGCGCAGTATTACAAGTCGAGATCGCATTCATGTAATACGAGCATGCGAATCTCTTTGCTTGCGCGCCGATTGCCTCTGTTCGTGCACAAAACTTCTTGCACACCCTCAAATAAACTCTGCTCAAGTGCAGATTTTCTTGTGCGCGCTCAAATAGACGCTGCTGAAGTGCGATTTAGTGCGTTTATGTAACAAGTATGTCTCCAACATTTATTAGATTTGCTAGGAACATTTATAATTGCGTCCAATAGACCTACAGAGCGGCATTAATGCGTCCTGAAGTAAAGTGAAATGGCCATGAACTCCTGCAAGATAGTCATTGGCTGTTTCTCAATATGCGTTCTTCAGCGGTCTTGCGTCCTCGTGTTCTCGTGTAACGTCATCATCAGCTGCCAAAGTTCAGTTCCAATACTCAAGATCGCAAGTACAGAGGACGCGTGAAACTTCCCGGATGTGTTCTTGATATCGAGGACGCACCGATGCAGACTTGAGCACCGATCTCGCTCTAGAAGTCCCAGAAGTCATTGCGATTCGAGGTGGGAAGCGCAGCATTTTATACAGATTTATTATTAAAGTTCGGAGATATAAAACTACGTCGTGTTTGCTGGCCTCACGCATCACGCACCTGTCAGTCAGTCTGTCAGTCAGTCAGCATGTCACTTTAAAGGGTTAAACAAATAACGCACTGCACTACGGTTACAGAAAAGTTTGCGCTGTTATAATTCACTTACATTTTAATACATTTTGGTGCGATTATAACCCGCTATTTAAAAAAAAATGACTGAATGTTTTTGAATGAGAAGTTATGTAGCCGTGGCGGGATGAATTTTGGTGTGGCGTCCCACCATGGAAGAATGAATGTAGCGGAAACCATGAATTCACCTATAGTGCATGTGTTTGGAATGAAACCGGAGCACCCGGAGGAAACCCACACCAACACAGGGAGAACATGCAAACTCATTCATACATTCAATTATTCATTCTCCTTCGGCTTAGTCCCATATATATCAAGGGTCACCACAGCGGAATGAACCGCCAACTTATCCAGCATATGTTTTACACAACGGATGCCCTTCCAGCCGCAATCCAGCACTGGGAAACACCCATACACTCTTGCATTCACACACATACACTACGGCCAATTTAGCTCATTTAATTCACCTATAGCGCATGTGTTTGGACTGTGGGGGAAACCGGAGCCCTCAGAGGAAACCCACACCAGCATGGGGAGATTATGCAAACTCCACACAGAAATGCCAACTGGCCCTGCCAGGACTCAAACCAGCAACCTTCTTACTGTGAGGCGACAGTGCTAACCACTGAGCCACCATGCCGCATCTGTGTTGATTCAGCTTGTTTTAAATAAGTAGTAAAGAGATAAATGAATTTTGTCTGTGTGCTACAAAGATATTAAGCAGAATCTGTTGAATCAGTGACAGCCATAGTCGTTACATAAGCCTCACTTTAAAAGATTAAATCATTCTTCAGTGACCTGGTGTGACCCTTTAGCACATGCCGTGTTTCCCCAGACCCAGAACTCCCTTTAAGTCAAGAAAACATGTTCACTGAATGTTCAAAATATCATTTTTTTTTCTCTAAATGTCTTTATGCAAATATTAGCGAAAGCATTAAGAAAATGTTCTACGTTATTATTTTGCTAATATTACAGGAACATTAGTTCTAAGGGTTTTCTTATTTTAATGTCCGTGTGTAATGAAAATGTACAATGTTTATTTTGCTAGCACACAATTGACTACGTTTACATGGACATCAGTAATCAAATAATTTGCCTTAATCTGAATAAGACAATAATATGATTAAAGTGTTTACATGAGTTGCGTTTGAATGTTCCTTTCATGATCCTGTTTTACATGTTATAGTACATAACTCGATTAACATCATTGCGTCACCAGGCTATGCGCATTTCCTCCAGAGTTTCATGTAATTTCGGGTGTTTCATTTTTAATTTGTGGACTTTAACTGCAGTTTGGCACTTTCACTTTCATTCAGGAACATTTCATGCATGCCCCCTGTGACAAACTGAGGTATTGGATGCGAGTATGAACTGCTGGAAGAGTTGTTTTAATTACAATTTTTCTCAGTGGCTTTGGTGCATTTCTCACAACACTATTTACATTTGCACAACAGTTAATGCATTTCTCAAAACAATTAGTACAAACTGCAAAACCTAGTGGATAACCTGCAAAAGCAGTTAGTTGAACAATTAGGCATGGTCCACATGAACATGGGTATTTTTAAAACCAGTTTTTTGTGTGCTGTTGGGTCGTTTTCATCCACTCTGGGGGGATTTTGAGGCTTAATTTGGCCACAAATTTCTCTGTGTTTCAGCAAATGGAATGATTTTTGGTGCGAACTCTTATTTTGACACATATTTTGGGAAAATGCCTTAGAAATAAAAGTCTCAGCAACTTCCAGTTCATGTGGCCATTAAAGGGATAATTCACCCCAACATTTAAATTCTGTTATCTATTATTTATCCTCCACTTCTTCAAGTTTTTTTAAACTCTGTTGAACACAAAAGAGGGGGCATGGTGGCTCAGTGGTTAGCACTGTCACCTCACAGCAAAAAGGTCGCTGGTTCGAGTCCCGGCTGGATCAGTTGGCATTTCTGTGTGGAGTTTGCATGTTCTCCCCATGTTGGTGTGGGTTTCCTCCGGGTGCTCCGGTTTCCCCCACAAGTCCAAAGACATGCGCTATAGGTGAATTGAATAAACTAAATTGGCCGTAGTGTGTGTGAATGAGTGTGTATGGATGTTTCCCAGTACTGAGTTGCAGCTGGAAGGGCATCGGCTGTGTAAAACCAACACAATCTCACGGCAATTTGTAACTTTTTGATTTAGTGGCTAATTCGTATGAATTCGTACTATCTAATTCATACTATTTAGTACAATTTGCTTATCACCCAATGACGGTTGGGTTTAGGGGCGGGGTTGGGTGCCACGCCTCCTTTTTAAAATCGTACATTTTCATACGACTCAACTGAATTTGTACGAATTAGCCACTAAACTGACAAAACGTAAAATACTTACGTTTCCTCATGAGATCAGGCTGATAAAACACATGCTGGAATAGTTGGTGGTTCATTCCGCTGTGGTGACCCCTGATGAATAAAGGGACTAAGCCAAGGGAAAATAAATGAATAAACACAGGAAGATATGCTGAAAAATGTTTGAATGAAAAACAACTATAAACTTCCATATTATTTTTTCGTTCCTACTACACATTGTCACGATCACCAGCAAACCAGGCTGTGCAGATAGGACTACAAATCTGCTGGTAAATAGACTACAAAACCCAGTCATGCACCACACACACACACAACCGGTTCCAGATCCGGACTGATTACACACTCAGCTGATACTCATGATCATTGATTATTTGGACTATCTGTTCCACACACTTGTTGCTTCTGTTGCGTATGGATGCTATGCAGAGAGGGGGTAGTTCCAAATGCAGCTTTATTATGAGAATGGTCAGACAGGCAGGGGTCGAAAACCAGCATTAACAGTATAGTAGACAATCCAGAAGCGTAATCCAAAAACAGGCGAAAGGTTCAGGGCAGGCAGCAAAGAATCAACACTATAAACTAGTGATGTGACATTGAGCGCCGAGGCTTCGATGCATGCATCAAAAAAAATGATACATCTCGCAGTGAAGCAATGTACCGGAGCTTGATTCGTTTCGCCATCATCACGTGATCCGTGACGTCCGAAGCTTTATTTTCACCTATACCCACGTGACTGCTTCGAATTTTGATTCAAAGGTTTAAATACCCTCATAGGTTAGTAAAGTGTATAGTGAGTGATTAGCCGTCGATTACATGCATTTCTACTGTTTCAAAGCACTGCACCAGTAATTAAACTAAAATACAATAGTAAAAAACTTTTGAACCATACTAAAGTGCATTTTATACAACTACCTTTAAAGAAAACCACTGCATATTGTAGTACAGTGTGTAATGAAGGCCAGCTGGCGAGTGCAGCCCGAAAGCCTCACTCCCATAGCCTTATCCTTAGAGCATTCGCCTGCCGTGCAGGAATCACCGGTTCGATCCCCGCTTGGATCGAGTGGGTAAATGAAAGAATACAATTAATGTAGATATCTTTGAATAACTTGAATTTTACTAATCATCGGTGGTGTAATATAACATACCTTATGTGTAAAAAAAACTACAGTATTTGAGTAATTTGTTTATATTACTGTTGTTGTATTACTACATGGAGTCGGTCAGTTGTGAACATTTGACATTTTTGTAGTGATGTGACGTTGTGTGCCGAGGCTTCGAAGCATGTATCAAAAAATGATACATCTCGCAGTGAAGCAGTGTACCGAAGCTTGATTCGTTTAGCCGTAATCACGTGATCAGTGACGTCCGAAGCTTCATTTTTGCTATACCCATGTGACTGCTTCGAATTTTGATTCAAAGGTTTAAACCTTTTAAAGGCTTTTCTTTCACGGCCGGATGCGGAAAGGCTTATCCATGCCTTTATCACATCACGCCTTGACTTCTGTAACTCACTCTTCGGGGGCCTACCAGCAAGCTCTCTGAGACGTTTACAGTACATTCAAAATTCTGCTGCACGGGTTTTGACACATACTTCCTCACGGCACCATATCACTCCTGTACTTCAGCAACTTCACTGGCTTCCTGTCAAGTCGCGTATTGATTTTAAGACTCTGATTTTAACATATACAGCAGTGCATGGGCTAGCACCTGAGTACATTTGTGACCTGATAACTCTGGCCACTCCCACCCACAGTCTTCGTTCTTCCTCTGGACTTTTGCTGTTTCAGCCACGCTGTGAACTAAAGACTATGGGTGGTCGTGCTTTTTCGTACAGTGCGCCTAAGCTTTGGAATGGCCTACCCATCAGCATCAGGAATGCTGCTTCTCTGGACTGTTTTAAGAAACTCCTCAAGACTCACCTTTTTACCATTGCTTTTAACTTAGATTAATTATTACATCCAGTTGTATTGAATCGTCATATTTTATTGTTTTATTGTGGTCTTTTTATTGTTTTTATTGTTCTGCTTTGTTTGCCTTGTAGCGCTTTTGGTCTGAGAAAAGCGCATTATAAATAAAATGTATTATTATTATTAAACACCCCCGTAGGTTAATAAATTGTAAAGCGAGAGATTAGGCATCGATTACATACATTTTTACTGTTTAAAAACACCACGCACCAGTAATTCAACTAAAATGCAATGGTAGTTTATAGTAAAACACTTTTGAACCATACTAAAGTGTATTAGTGCATTATTTGCAACTACTTTTAAAGAATGCCATTGTATTTTGTAGTATAGAGCATAACGGAGGGCAGCTGACGAATGCGGAGCAGAAGTCTCTCTCATAGCCAACTCCTTAGAGCACAGGTGTCATAGCCAGTTCCTGGAGGGCCGCAGCTCTGCACAGTTTAGTTCCAACCCTAATTAAACACACCTGATCAAACTAATTGAGTGCTTTAGGCTTGTTAGATACCTACAAATAGGTGTGTTGAAGCAGGGCTGCAACTAAACTCTGCAGGGCTCCGGCCCTCCAGGAATTGACTTAGACACCCCTGCCTTAGAGCATTCGCTTCCTATGCAAAAATCACTGGTTCGATCCCCGCTAGGAACGAGAGTGTGGGTGAAGGATCGACTGAAATAGATAAATGTTATTAATTATGAATACCTTTGATTTTACTACAGTCGTCGGTGGTGTAATGTAACATACCTTACATGTAAGAAACTACAGTAATTGGGTAATTTGTTTATATTACTACTGTTGTATTACTACGAGTTGGTCAGTTATGAAAGATTGACATTTTTGCAACACAGTGCTTACCCACACTTTAACCAGCAGAGGTCCTCATTGAGATCTCATTAGGGATGGCTGACGTGAAACTGACGTTTCGACACAGTGTCGAGAACACGAAGAGCAAGTGTTTCGAAACACTACACCGAAGCATGATCCGAAACACCCAGGTCACGTGACTGAAGTGTTTCGAAACACCTGGTCACGTGACTAAAGCGATTCAAAGCATCGATCAGTTCAGAAGCCTTTCGAGACCTGGCGAATCTGCATTTGACTGATAGGGTCAGTAAAAACCTCTGTCTCATATGGCCTAGTGGACCGTGTGTGTGCACATAGTTACTGTGCTTCAAATGACTTTTGGGTTCAAATCCCGACTTGTACAAATACTCCGAAATCAGGAATTTGTGTATTTTAATAATGTTACTGTTTTAAGGTGTAGTCTAGATATAATACAGCTGTGGATACGCTATCAATTTAACATCATTTTTGTAACACTGTAAAACAATAATTAATATTTTTAACAATTCATTAATATTTTTAATGTATTTTACTGTGATAATTGGGTTTGGGTATTGGACATTAATAAAATACAATAAATGGGAAATTTAATGAATAATATAAATAATTCTTGTTAACTTCTGGCCACAGCCGTGTCTGATCTAGCAACAACCCTGTTTTATGACCAAAACAAGACATATTTATTCACAAAGTGTTTGTTCGGATGTCAGACCAATGTTGAAACAGAACGATACAAGAACAGAGCAATTCAAACTGATATTAAAGCATTTAAAAATAGCTGTGTTGCCTGGATTCGAACCCACAATTCCCGCATGGACGTCAGGATCCCTAACCGCTCTACTAAAGCACATGAAGGTTAACGCCTATAAAGTGGGTTTTAATACCTCAATTTGCTCAACTGATCTTTGCTGAAGCGGTTCGAGTGCAATACATAAAAAAATGACCGCTAGGTGTCACCCTAGAGTGGGGTTTCGAAACGTTTCGAAGCTTCGACACATTTGCTTCGGCTGTTTCAGTGTTTCATGAAGCCTCGCTTTGCCCACCACTAGATCTCATTTGGAAAGCTTCGAGTACTGAATCTTTTTCCGATACAATTGAGTTGAACGCTTCACTTGTTCAGAAAGCTTCATTTTACCATCACTACGATAAACAGTCCAAAATCAAAAACACAGGAAACAAGGGAAAAACCACTTGCGTAAGGACAGCAATACTCAGCAACATGTGTGTGCAACAGAGGGGTTTAAATAGTCCAAATAATCATTGATCATGAGTATCAGCTGTGAGTGTGTATTAATCAGTCAGGATCTGCAACCGGTTGTGTGTGTGTGGAGCATGACTGGGTTTTGTAGTCCATTTACCAGCAGATTTGTAGTCCTATGTGTTTACCAGCGATCTGCACAGGTTCAATCGCTGGTGATCGTGACACATGTTTCAGGATGTCTTGTTTTGTGTTCAACAGAATTAAGAAACTCATAAAAGTTTAAAACTCAAGAGAGTCATTATTGGGTGAACTATAAGAAATGAACATTAATGCTTGTTTGATTTAAAGTCTGCATTCTGTAAGTGACTAAAACAAACCCTGCTTTGCACCTCTATTAAAGTAACATGTTCTAAAATCTCTACACATGGCTTTTGTTTGATTTTTTTGAGGAGAAATGTGTGTGCAAAAGTCAAGCAGTCTAGAAATCGGGCCTGGGGGAGAGTTGCTTTCAGCACTCAGTCTGTAACAAACCGCTGTCTTGTTATATAATGTTTGGGAAGGTCTGGCTGGATGCCTGAACTTGTCCTTGTCATACAGGCAAACTATGTGGCAGCTGACACTAGAGACTGAACCCGGTTTTAAATATGGCTTCTGCTATTAATCTGCTACATGGGATAAACTATATACACTGTAGGAAAACGTACATTGGAATGAGTGTAGGCCATTCCCGTTATAATGCTTAAAATATTTACATTTATAATGAATTCTAAGTTTACACCATTCATTCATTCATTTTCTTTCAACTTAGTCCCTTATTTATTAAGGGTCGCCACAACGGAATGAACCGTCAACTATTCCAGCATATGTTTTATGTAGCGGATGCCTTTCCAGCCGCAATCCAGTACTGGGAAACACCCATACACTCTCGCATTCACACATACGCTCATGCACTATGGTCAGTTTAATTCATCCAATTCACTTATAGCGCATGTGTTTGTACTGTGGGGGAAACCGGAACACCCGGAAGAAACCTACAACAACACGGAGAGAACATGCAAACTCCACACAGAAATGCCAACTGGCCCAGCCGGGACTCGAACCAGCAAGCTTCTTGCTGTGAGGCGACAGTGCTAACCACTGAGCCACCGTGCCACCACCCTTTCGGCTTAGTCCCTTAGTTTACACCATGAAATTATACATTTACATCTTGAAATAATCAGTTCGCAACTATGAGGTTACATCTCAAGATTTTACATCTTGCAATATGAGCTTACAATTGTTAGATGTAAACTTATGAATAAATATAGAATTATAATATATTAATATTCTATTATACAGTATTATATAGAATATAGGCATAAATATAGAATTGTAAAATGTAAATCTAGGTTGACGCCTTATTTTACGTACCAATTCTTATTATTACATAGTGGCTTATCACCTGTTATTAAGATATAGTCTATTTATATGTACTTATAATACATATTCTGCATGATCTTATTCTACATCCTGATTCACACCCAAATTTAGAAAGAAAAACATTTCAATATTGGGTTGCCACGCCTCCTTTTTAAAATCGTACATTTTCGTACGACTGAACTCCTACAAATTCGTACGAATTAGCCACTAAACTGACAAAACGTAAAATACTTACGTGTCCTCGTGAGATCAGGCTGGACACAAAAGACCACAAAGTCTTGCAATTTAAAGTTTACAATTATACTTTACCTCTCATAATTCTGATTTTACATCAGGCAATTTGAACTGTTAGATGTTTGAATTGTTAGATGTTAACTTAAAGTTGTGAGGTATAAATGTAGATAAATAAATTGCTAGAACTAGAATTGCGAGAATGACCTCACAATTCTGCCTTAACATTTCACAACTCTAAGTCTACAGTACATTTCACAATTCTGAGTTTGTTTCGCAATTCTGATTATCACATCTTAAAGTTCAACATTTACATCTCGTAGGTCAGACTTTTACATCCTGCTGATTTTGATAATTCTTTTTTGACAATCCAATTCTGACCCTGCACCTCAGATTATGCTTCAAATTCTGGATTTAAAATAAAGTTATTCCGACTTAATTCTAAGCTTATGTCTTGAAATTCTAAGTTTTAATAACAAAATTAAGTTTACGTCTTAAAATTTAGATTTTGCATCTTGCAATTCTTTATATCTTGAAGCTGATCCTGAATTTACATCTTGCAATTATGTTTACATCTCACAAATGCAAATTTACACCTCTCACAATTTCCATTTTAAAAATCTGCAATTCTGATCTAGCGTCTTCTAATTTGACGAGTGCTATATATCTTAGCTTCAAACAACAATATACTGATTCATTTTATAAACTACACTGTAAAAGTATCTGATAATTAACAGGATTCACAAGCGTTTTCCATTTATTTATGGTTGTTTATTGCATTATGGGATGTTGATCTCTGCTCTGTTGACTTTTGGTCTTGAAAATTAAACTCTACAGTTTAACAAAGTGACTTTTATTTTATATACATATATCTTTTTATTTTATTTTATTTTTTACAAAGATGGATGGAAGCAAATGATCAGGCTTTAATTAAAGATTACCAAAAACTTGATCAACTTTTAACGATTAATTGTTCCCTTAAAAATTAACAATGTACGCTAGTAAAAACATTGTACATTTTGATTTCACACAGACTTTAAGACGGGAGTAATCATCCTGTAGTAAACTTTTCCATATAAATTGAATATCAAAATATATTTAAATGGAATTTGTAAGAAAAATACACTGTAAATAAAAAATTGTTGGCTTTACTAAAAAAAGTGAGTAAACCTGTTGCCTTAAGTAAATCATTAAGTCAAATTATTAAGTAAAAAAACTATGTGCATAATTATAAAAAAATTCACAAGTCAAATTAACAGTTCCAGGTTTTACTCAGGACTTTACTCAGTTTTTTAACTAACAAAGTGACTTTTATTTACATTTTAGTAGCTTGAAATAATATAATGTCTAAGAAATAATATATAGAGATATACACTGACTGGCCACTTTATTAGGTACACCTTACTAGTACTGGGTTGGGCCCCTTTTGTCTCCAGAACTGCCTTAATCCTTCGTGGTATAGATTCAACAAGGCACTGGAAATATTTCTTATAGATTTTGCTCCATATTGACATGATAGCATCACGTAGTTGCTGCAGATTTGTCGGTTGCACATCAATGTGGTGAATCTCCCATTCCACCACATCCCACAGGTGCTCTATTGGATTGAGTATGGTGACTGAGGAGGCCATTTGAGAACAGTGAACTCATTGTGATGTTCAAGAAACCAGTCTGAGATGATTCACGCTTTATGACATGGAGCATTATCCTGCTGGAAATAGCCATCAGAAGATGTGAACACTGTGGTAATAAAGGGATGGACATGGTCAGCAACAATACTCAGGTAGGCTGTGGCGTTGACACGATGCTCAATTGGTACTAATGGGCCCAAAGTTTGCCAACAAAATATCCCTTGCACCATTACACCACCACCACCAGTCTGAACCGTTGATACAAGGCAGGAAAGATCCATGCTTTCATGTTAATGATGGCAAATTCTGACCCTACCATCCGAATGTCGAAGCAGAGATCGAGACTCATCAGACCAGGCAACGTTTTTCCAATCTCCTATTGTCCAATTTTGGTGAGCCTGTGTGAATTGTAGCCTCAGTTTCCTGTTCTTAGCTGACAGGAGTGGCACCCGGTGTGGTCTTCTGCTGCTGTAGCCCATCCGCCTCAAGGTTGGACGTGTTGGGCATTCAAAAATGCTCCACTGCATACCTCGGTTATAATGAGTGGTTATTTAAGTTAATGTTGCCTTTCTATCAGCTGGACCCAGTCTGGCCATTCTCCTCTGACCTCTGGTATCAACAAGGCATTTGCGCCCACAGAACTGCCGCTCACTGGATATTTGCTCTTTTTCAGACCATTCTCTGTAAACCCTACAGATGATTGTGCGTGAAAATCCCAGTAAATCAGCAGTTTCTGAATTACTCAGAACAGCCCGTCTAGAACCAATAACCATGCCATGTTCAAAGTCACTTAAATCACCTTTCTTCCCCATTCTGATGCTCAGTTTGAACTGCAGCAGATCTTCTTGACCATGTCGACATGCCTAAATGCATTGAGTTGCTGCCATGTGATTGGCTGATTAGAAAATTGCACTAATGAGCAGTTGGACAGGTGTACCTAATAAAGTGGCCGGTAAGTGTAAGTCTGTAAAATAACAGAATCTGTATAGTGGCAAGGTTTTTGTAGCATAATACACAACACCAACTCAGACAATATATCACTTTTAAACTATTAAAAATGTCAATAAAGGTAACTTTTTAACTTTTAAAGGTTAAAAGTTGCTGGAAGAAAGATCAAGATCCCATAATGCACAAGCATAAATAAACAGGACTAAAATAAAAAAATACATAAAAACATCAATCACGAAATACAGATACTTTTTTACAGTGTAGTCCATGTTGGCCACAACTTTGTCTGACCAATCCAGAACCCCAGAACGACCCATAATAAATGAACTGTACAAACACAGTGAAGTCATAACCTGAGCAGACACCTGCTGTCTCCGTTACACTCCAAACGGTTAACGTACGTCTGTCAGTGTGTGTGATCAGTGCTATTTATAACTGTGAGCTATTGAAAGCGGACAGACGAGCAGCCGGTCCCCTCTCTGACACCCTTCACCCCGGCGGTCCAGAGGCGCTCAGTCCCGTCCCACACAGAGAACCAGCACATTCAGCCCTCATCCAGACACAACTGACCCAGCACAGGTATAGTAAACCAGTCTGATGCACGAGATTATCACATTGCATGAATTTGTGGGTTGTGTGTGTGCTGTAAAAATTGACTGCTGGCTTCAGTGAATCAAGTCAGTTCCACTTAATTACATTAAACTTACTTAATCCTTGTGCATTGTTCAAATTGACTACCCTTTCGTTATGTTTGGGGCTGTTTTTGCCCCGTTGACTTCCATTATAATCACATTTTTTGATTGCAAAGCCATGACAGCATATAATCATGAATTCTTGATTGTTGGTGGTTTTCCCTGTTGGGAAGAGGTTGAATTTATCATTTTTACTGTTGATCATCAGTTGGCAGCATTAACCGTTTAGTTTCTGGCTTTTTTATGGAGTTCTGTGGAGATATAAAAGCTAGAAACTAAGCTTTTTTGCACTGCAACTGATGATCAACAGAAAGAATGTAAAATCTGACCTCTTCCCAACAGGGAAAACCCACCAAAAATCAGGAATGTGTGATTTTTTTGTTGTCATGGTTTTGCAATCACAAAATGTGGTTATAATGGAAGTCAATGGGGGCAAAACCAGCCCTGAACATAATGAAAGGGTAGTCAATTTGCACAGAGTGTGTTGTTGAGCTTTTGAAAAACGTAAAAGCATTTTCACAAAATATGTGTCAAAATAAGATTTGTCACCAAAACTCATTCCATTTGCTGAAACAGAGAGGACGTTGTGGCCAAATTAAGAGTAAAAATGATCCCAGAGTGGAAAAAAAACAACCCTAACAACAGACACAGGTTAAGACTCTAAGTTAAAACTAGCATAACAAAAAAACCTAAACTGAAATGTGTTAATAGCACAAAACGTCAAAAGTCTTGAGTTGGACACACTCTAAAAATGCTGGGTTGCTTTAACCCAGTGTTGGGTCAACTATGGAAACCACCAACTGTTGGGTTTAAAAGTGTCATTTAAATTCAGTTGAAAAAACTTTAAAACTATTAACTTTAAAGTTGTCAATATTTGACCCAATGTTGGCTTAAAACAACAAAGCCATTTTAGAGTGCATTTATATTTGTGGGAATAGCCTAAAGTATTGTATGAGTATGTAATTTAGTTTTTTGCCAAAATTATTAAAAAATTATATATAGTTTGTAAATATTTCACAACAATTATATCAAAACGTATGCTTTGATTAGTAATATGCAATGCTAAGCACTTAATTTGAGCAATTTTAAAGGTGATTTTCTTTTAAATGTGTATCATAAAAATCTAATATTCATATATTAGTGAAACTAGTTTATTTTGGAATAGTTTTAATGTAAAACATCAACACTGGTGGGTGTTCGGTACACTCGGACCAGCTTTTCCAGGATTTCTGCAGGTTTCACCAAGGTAAACTTAAGACTTTTTAAGACATTAAGACCATTATGAATGAAATTTTAGACTCATAAAGGGCTAAACATTAGGGAATTTTTCAAAGGGTCCAGATGGAAAAGAGTTTTATTTGCCCTATCAAAACAATATATTATAATTGAATACATCTAATATATATATATATTAATAATAAAAATATATATATTTTAGATATTTCTTAGCAAAATATTGTATAAATACAAGCAAGCTCTACTTGTATCCACCCAGCTGGCACACAACATCATAAAACGTTAATATTAGGTTAGATGTAGGTTGTGACGTCAGGTGATCAAAATTCAATGTCTAGCCAGTGTCTAAGGACGACGTTATTTTGACGTCCAATAACAACGTCAAATTACGTTGATATTTGGTTGATTTTAGATTGTGTTGAAAAGTTACCAAATTCCAACGTCTGATAGATGTCATAGTGGTAACGTCCACACAACGTCAAGGTGTAACATGATTAGACATTGATATTTAGTTGATTTTAGGTTGGACATTGACGTCGGCCTGACGTTGAGTTCTGACGTCAACCCAATTTTCGTTTCCAAACAAAATCCAACGTCCCCACGACGTTGAGGTATGTTGGGGTACAACGTCAATATGACGTCATGTTGATGTGCTGTGCCTGCAGGGCATACACTTTTTTCCAACATAAACTATCTTTAAAATAAAAAAAATAAACAAACGTTTTAAAAGTTTTAAAAATATATAATAAACTAAATCTGCACAACAATCTGTCCAGGTGAGTGTCGTCGGCAGTAAATACATGGACCACTTTTAAACAAATGTTATTGTAAGGAAAATAGTTAAACCATTTTGGTAAATAGAGATAAAAATTACCTTTTTAAAAATAAAGTTTTATTAAAATGGATTGTTGGTGATGGGTTTTAGCCAGATTGTGTAGCAATACATGAACAAAGGAAAATTAAGACCTGTTTAAAAAAAAAATAAGACCTACAACACAATATTTCAGTAAATTTAGGACTTTTTAAGGCCCAAAATTTTGATTTTAAGATTTAAGAGATTTTAAGACTTTTTAAGACCCAGCAGAAACCCTGTTTTCAGACATTTTTTTGTAATTATTTGATCTTTTGTTAATTATTTAGGTGCCAAAGCAACATTTATAATTGGAATTAATATACATTTAAATGTTAATAATTATATTATATAAAATGTATAATCTAATATTCACATCTTACTGAAAATAGCCCTGTAAAATACCCTGTAAACATGCAGGGTACCACACAATTCATTAATGTTCTCCCTTAACAAATTTAAGTGGAGTGAACATAAAACTATTAAGTTGTTCCAAAAAAAAATCAAGAATTGTGTTGATTCAGCTCATTTTAAATACGTAGTTTAAACAAGGAGTAAAATTAACCCTTTTTTTGAGGGTCTGGTCAGTAGTGTATGCCAGCTGGACCGGTGTGGTGTGACATCACACCCTGGGCCGCTCTGTTTTGTCCTGAATAGTCTGAATGAGGCGTATGGATTCTCCGTCTCTGCTGAAGCACACAGAAGCGCTGCCTTTGCTCTTACGTCATGTTTAAATGCTGCGGGTTATTTAAAGGGATCTGCTGGTGTCAGCCTTCCAGCAGCTGTACTGTAATAAATGTCACCACTCCACTGTCAGTGTGATCATGAGTGTGTGTTTGTGTGTGTTGTGTTGAAGTAAGTGTGAGATTGCAAGGGGCAAATTGGAGATTCACATTCCCAAACTGTGTTTTTTGTTTGTTTGTTTTTTCCTCAGACAGCATGTCTCAGCATAGTCTGATGTCAACACAGGAGAGGAAAATGCAGGCAGCGGCTATTTGTAGAGAGATCCACTCCAACGACGGTACAAACACTGATTTATTACCATTGAGTTGGGCTAGGCAGAATTTGCAGAATTATTTTTTTTGTTGCGCAGAATTGTGTACAAAATCCACAGATTTATGCAGATGATTTTGAGAGTCTTAACACATGAAATTAAAAATAATAACTTTGTAACTTTTATTTAAGATTTACAATGCAAATTCAATTAGAAGTCAGTCTCTCATATAATATATCTATTAAAAGACAAAATATGAATCACTGTATTGTACATAAATAATGTAAACATTTGAATATTATTCAACAATATTACTGAAATGAATATAAAACCTGAATAAATAAATAAAATAAATAGATGGGCTAAAAAAATCTGCAGAAATCCATTATGTATACATTAATTTTCCTTCGGTTTAGTCCCTTTATTCCTCAATGAACCACCAACTTATCCAGCATATGTTTTACACAGCGAATGCCCTTCTAGCTAGTAGCTACAACCCAGTACTAGGAAACACCCACTCTCACATTCACACACTATGGCCAATTTTGTTTACCCAATTCACCTATAGCGCATGTCTTTGGACTGTGGGGGAAACACCATGTCAATACGAGGAGAACATGCAAACTCCACACAGAAATGCCAACTGACCCAGCCGGGACTGGAACCAGCGACCTTCTTGCTGTGAGGTGACCGTGCTAACTACTGAGCCACCATTCTGCCCTTTTTATTTATTTATATACACACACACACACACACACACACACACTGATCTGCATGTTTCAAAATAGATGTAAATATATTCATCATTTCTAAGAAATGCAGTTTTTTTGGGTAAAATATGGACAAACTCAAACATTGGGTTACATTTGTTACAATGGTACAAAACTGTTCCTTAAGGAACATTATTTGTACCACCGTGTACCTTTTTTTCTGAGAGTGTGCCTGCTGCGATGACTCCAATTCAGATCATTTAAGCTATTAAAAATGTTAATAAAAGTTACTTTTTCAAACTTTCCAAGGTTAAAATTTGTTGGAAGAAAGATCAAGAGAGTAGTTATGTACACTTTGTACAAATTGCTCTGTTATTTCAACCCAATTCTGGGTGTAATGCAGACTAAACCAACTGCTGGGTGAATTTTTTTAATTAAATAAAACTTGTACCTTATATGGTACAAGACCTCTTATGACACTGTTCTGTATCTTTAATGGTACAATTGAAATGAAGCTACACAATTGTTCTCATAAAAAAGGCAAGTGTTGAACAACTCCTTCATTACAATATCTATGAAAATAAATATTACTGGAAAGGCAAAGTGATTTTATGAATAATTTCCATATTAAAATATGAATCATCATTTAAAAGCATATGTTTAAAGAAACTCATAAACATTAATTATTTAGTTCTATAAAACAAAACAACTGGTAAAACAAAACTAAAGGTATTGTAAACTAAACATTTAGGGCATTTTTAATAAACATTTGGTGAGCATTTTCTCACTAATATATTTTCATTATTGATACCTGCACCTTTTGGCGTTTGCTTTTCACTATGCACATGAGCTGGCAAAAGTCCTGCATATGTTCAGACATTTTAGTATTGTAAAACTAATCAGACATTGTGCATATCTCGTTACAATAATTTTGCATTATCCATTTCTATTTTAATATTAAGTAAATTAGATGAACTTTTAAGTGATTACAAAGGTATTGTGTGAAGATTGAAGATAAAAATGTTTATATTGTAGATGGGAGAAAGTGTTTCTGTAACATTTTTGTGAAAAGTGTTGTGAAATGTTTAGCAAAAAGTAAATCTTTTGATTTATGTTAAAGTATTTTTAGTCATTATTGTATATTAAAAGGTTCATTCACACAAAAAGAAAGTTTTTTTTTAAACATTGTTTAAAAATGTATTTGATGTTTCATATTTACTGAAAATAAATTGACGCTTTTTGGACAAATAGTTCTTGAAGGAACACATTTGACACTGTTAAGGTACAAAGTGTCTTGACACTGTAGTGGTACCTTCGTGGATCAGATTTGTACCTTTGATGGCATCCCGATGGCGCAGTGGGTAGCACTATCGTCTCACAGCAAGAAGGTCGCTGGTTCGAGCCTTGGCTGGGTCAGTTGGCATTTCTGTGTGGAGTTTGCATGTTCTCCCCGTGATCGTGTGGGTTTCCTCTGGGTGCTCCGGTTTCCCTCACAGTCCAAAGATGTGATACAAGTGAATTGGGTGAGCTAAACTGTACGTAGTGTATGAGTGTGAATGAGTCTGTATGGATGTTTCCCAGTGATGGGTTGCAGCTGGAAGGGCATCCGCTGCTTAAAACATATGCTGGATAAGTTGGCGGTTCATTCCGCTGTGATTAATAGAGATTAATAAAGGGACTAAGCCGAAATGAAAATGAATGAATGTACCTTTGATGAAGGTACAATATTGTATCTGTAGGTTTTAAAAATCAAAGGTACATTTTGGTTTCCCATGGTACAAATCATGTCCTTAAAGGTACAAACTGCAATGGTACAAATTTGTTTCTTTGTCTTAAGGTACAATTCTGTTCCATAATAAGGTTCTGCCCCAGTGACAAGGGTTTGTACCGTCTTTGGTACAACATTGTACCATTTTCAATCATATTTCAAATTATTAAAATGTCAATAAAAGTCACTTTGTTAAACTGCAGAGGTAAATTTTCAACATCAAAAGTCGACAGAGCAGAGGTCAACATCCCATAATGCAATTCACAACCGTAAATAAAAGGAAAACACTTGTGGATCACAAAATACGAAAAAAAATACTGTATAACATATATTATATACAGCGTAACAACCAGTAATTTCTCTTTTCATTTTCTAACTGATTATTAATATTTAGCTATTAACCAGTGTTAAATAAACTGTTGATTATTAAAATTTAATGGTGAATAAATAAACCGCACCCTGGACAACTGAATACCAGGCCAAACCTACCGCAAACTGCTCATCCTTTTGTAGTGTCTGTTTTGAAGTGTATTTCGGGATTGGACTGCAAGACGATGCTGGACAGCTGTAAGAACATTCCTGCGGGATTCATTTTCATCCTTTGATATTCCTGAAGAGCCTCGAGTGACCCTCGGTAATAACTCAATCCGATATCAGCGGGAAACCTGCACTAAACTGTTCTTGTGATGATCATTAAAACTAGAATGTGAGCAAATCACACGTAGCCTAGCCTAGTTCCACCAAATTTTACACGGAAGTGATTAAATTATTGTCTAGCACATATAATTAGACGGAGATTTACATGTGAATCATATTGTTTGTTGTCAGTCGCTTCAGTTTTTGGCGGGATCGTTTTATTATCATCTGCATTTTGACGTCGACGTCCAGTTATGTTCAGGGTTGCCAGATATTTGCAACAAAACTAGCTAAAGTGGCCGATAAAATTAGCCCAAACAGTCAAACTAGCTCACTAATAAACTCAAAATATGATACTCCTATTTGTAAAATATATAGGCCTATGTTACATCACTGTAGGTTTGTTTTTGGGTTGTAATTATTCTGTTTTCTTAATAAAATAGTTTTATCATAAATAAGGAATAGTTCACATAAGCAAAAAAATCCTCACCATCTACTCAGACTGAAGTGGTTGTAAACATTAATGGGTTTCTTTTGTTGTTGTTGTTGAACACAAAACAAGATACTCTGGAGAATGTTGGGAATCCAGCAGCCATTGACATGTATAGTTGGAACAAAAAAAATCAAATTGAAGTCTATACTAGCCATTTTTATCACTTGTAAAACGTATAGTTGTTGAGTAAAACATTTTGATGCAAAATAAACATAATTGATGGAATATATCAAATAAAAAATAAAAAACAACCCTCCGCAAGTGGTTAAAAATAGCCCAATTCTGCATGAAAACCATGCACTTGGCAACCCATTTCGTATTTCAAGACATTTGTCAGGTTTTTGACCTCAAACTGCTCCTGTGTGTGTAGGAATACTTTCTTAAAAAGCAGAAAATAAACTTTACAAATGTCTTAAAATACAACATTTGAACCGTGTTTTTTAATTAGGTCAAATAAAAATCAGTTTCCTTACATACACTCTAAAAAACATTGAGTTATTTATTTAACCCAATGGTCATTCAGACTAGCAGCGACTTTGTAGCTGCCTGTCACTCTGGGTGGCGACCTGCTTCAAACGCAGGCCTGTGTAGGCCTATACAGCACCAAAGAGCATAGAATCACCAAGAGGCGACACTCTGTTGTTGTTTGGGAAATAGCCACTGCCGCTAGTCTCACACGACGGCCATTTTGGAATGAAAATTCCAATAGAACAACAGCATATTATAAGTCTGTAAAATAAACTATTAAAAATGCTGATGATTGTCTTAGTAAGTGTTGTATTGTCGTCTTTCAGGTTGTATCTTAGCTTTAATGCGCTTTTTAAATAAATAAATAAAAAACAAAGCAGCTGCTTGCCATCGTGACAGCAATGAGAATCAATGGACAGCCGATCACTTTCACTCCAAAATGGCGGAATCACGGGGCTGTTGCTGGGTAAAGTCTAGATCGGCTATGCGGTCGGCCGGAAGTGCGATATGCACATTAATATAGCAGGATTTTTTTAATGACATTGTATAACAATACTTAATATTTTTACACTACTGTGACGGTTGGGTTTGGGTTGGGGTGGGGGTAGGCGTTAAAAAATACAATTTATTGGATCATTTAATAGATAGCCTAAATAATACTCGGTACAACTACTGTTTTTACGTTACTGTGACGGTTGGGTTTAGGGTTGGGGTGGGGGTAGACATTAATAAAATACAATAAATGGAAAATTTTATAAATAATATAAATAATTCTCGTTAACTTCTGGCCGCATCCATATCCGATCCAGCAACAACCCTGTTGCTGGGCACTTCTGTTGCAATGGAACGTTCTATTGTGTCGCCTCATAAGCTCTTTGTCGGCCACTGAGCGAGCTTAGAGAGGATCATGTGAGCTCTACTGGTGCTCCTATTGGCAGTCGCTCTTCATTTGCATGAAGTTAAAGGATTCTCAACTTTGTCGCGTCGTTCGGCACGCCCACCTGGTCGCCAACGGTCGCTGTCGCTCGTGTAGACGGAGCTCGCCGGAAGTTGCTCACTCTCCGATGAAATGAACGGTCGCTAGAAGCTTTGCCGCTGCAAGTCGCTTGTAGTGTGAATAAGGCTTTAAAATATTTGGTGCTTTGTTTGTTTTTTTTAACCTTTATTGGGTTATTTATTAATAACTCAACCAGTTGGGTTAAATATTTGATGCTTTTTGGGTTATTTTTAACATTTATTTGGCTTATTTATTTAATAACTCAACCAATTGGGTTAAATATTTGGTGCTTTTGGGGTTATTTTTAACATTTATTGGCTTATTTATTAACAACTCAACCAGTTGGGTTAAATATTTGATGCTGTTTGAGTTATTTTTAACATTTATTGGCTTATTTATTTAATAACTCAACCAATTGGGTTAAATATTTGGTGCTTTTGGGGTTATTTTTAACATTTATTGGCTTATTTATTAACAACTCAACCAGTTGGGTTAAATATTTGATGCTGTTTGGGTTATTTTAAAACATTTATTAGGTTATTTGATAACAACTCAACCAGTTGGGTTAAATATCTGATGCTTTTTGGGTTATTTTTGACATTTATTGGCTTATTTATTTAATAACTCAACCAGTTGGGTTAAATATTTGGTGCTTTTTGGATTATTTTTTTTAACATTTTTTGGCTTATTTATTTAATAACTCAACCAGTTGGGTTAAATATTTGATGCTTTTTTTGGTTATTTTAACATCTATTGGCTTATTTATTTAATAACCCAACCAGTTGGGTTAACATTATTGAACTTATCCAGCATATGTTTTACACAGCAGATGCTCTTCCAGCTGCAACCCAGTACTGGGAAACACCCATACACTCTTACATTCACACACATACACTACGGCCAATTTTGTTTACCCAATTCACCTATAGTGCATGTGTTTGGACTGTGGGGGAAACCGGAGCAGTGACCTCATCATCATCATCATATGTTGGGGTATTTTTAACTCAACTATTTTAACTGAGTATAATATTTCATTTCAATAAATGTAGGACGGCATGGTGGCTCAGTGGTTAGCGCTGTCACCTCAGAGCAACAAGGTCACTGGTTCGAGCCCCGGATGGGTCAGTTGGCATTTCTGTGTGGAGTTTGCATGTTCTCCCCATGTTGGCGTGGGTTTTCTCCAGGTGCTCCAGTTTCTCCCACAGTCCAACCACATGCGCTATAGGTGAATTGGGTAAACAAAATTGGCCATAGTGTATGTGTGTGAATGTAAGAGTGTATGGGTGTTCCCCAGTACTGTGTTGCAGCTGGAAGGGCCTCCGCTGTGTAAAACATATGCTGGATAAGTTGGCGGTTCATTCTGCTGTGGCAACCCCTGATGAATAAAGAGACTAAGCCGAAGGTAAATGAATCAATGAATTGAGTATGACTTTTATTTTGAAAATGTATTATTTTTGAGACTGATCTGGCTCCATAAATGCCAACTCAATTGCCAAGGTGTACTTGTTTTGTATCTTCCAGCTTTTAAATTTTCCATCATTTTCACAGAAGCAGAGATGGATCTGGGTAAGAAAGTCAGCGCACCAAAGGAGATCATGTTGGAGGAACTTTCCCTGGCCTCAAACAGGGGCTCCCGTCTCTTCAAGATGCGTCAGAAGCGCTCAGAGAAATACACATTTGAGAGCATTCAGAATGAAGTCAACGTACAGCACAGTGTAAGTGTCATTTGCCACATTGCATTACTCTCTTAACATGGGGTCCGGGACCCACATAGAGGGCCTCAGCAGACTTCCAGTAGAGCCAAGATATATAGGCTTCAATAATAGCTCTTAAAGGAACATTCATTAATTTTCCTTTGGCATATTCCCTTATTTGTCAGGGATCGCCAAAGCGGAATGAACCGCCAACTATTCCAGCATGTTTTATGCAGTAGGTGCCTTACAGCCACAAGCCAGTACTGGGAAACACCCATACACTCTCATCCACACACACACTCATACTCTACGGCCAATTGTGTTTATTCAATTCATCTTTAGCACATGTGTTTGGACTGTAAGGGGAAACTGGAGCACCCGGAGGAAACCCACGCCAACACTAGAAGAACATGCAAACTCCACACAGAAATTCCAACTGACACAGCAGGGACTCAAATCAGCGACCTTCTTGCACCTTCTTGTGCTAACCACTGAGCCACTGTGCTGCCCCAAGCTTTGTTCTCAACTTCTTAAATAACTAATATGGATGTAGAATATAGAGAATGTAGCCAAAAATGCGTATGGTTATTTAATATCCGAGTAATCCCAATGCAGTAATCGTATAATTTTTTTTTCTCAGACTGATGCCGTTTTTCCTGGTCCATGTGCTGAAATGACAAACATTTTAAGTGATGAAAACTGTCCTGGAGTTGATCAGGCACCAATTACACTCAATCCTGACAATATTGCTCCAGGTTAGTCCACAGCCATCTCTTAAAGAACTTAAGATACTGTAATCATATTGCATTGATGGGGTTTTGTTTTTGACTGTAGAAATGTACGATGATTTCAAACTCTCCTCACAATTCTGATGCAGATTTATACCAATCCAGTGGTGTGGCATGCATGGCAGAATTTGACCTCTATTTGCTCAATGCAATGTTCAAACTTAACACAATTTATTATGCATATAATAATAAGTGGCACTACAAATAAACCTGTCACAAATCCCCCCTTTGCTCAAGTCATTAATACCTATGGTTTTAAGAGTTTTTTTGGAAAAGGTTTTAATAAGAATAATAATAATACAATTATTATTATTATTATTATTATTATTATTATTATTATTTTCTTCTACTTCTTCATCTTCTTCTTCTTATTATTATTATTATTATTATATTACTTCTATTGTTAGCAACAGTTCATATTTATTATTATTATTATTTTATTATTATTTTATTTTTATTATTATTTTATTATCTTATTATTTTAATATTATTAATATTAATATTATTACTATTATTATTATTATTATTTTATATTATTACTATTATTATTATTATTATTTTATTTATTATTATTATATCATTATTGTTACTATCATTATTTTATTATTATTATTTTTTTACTATTATTGTATTATTATTATTTTATCACTATTACTATTATTTTTTTTTTACTATTAATATTATTATTATTATTAATATTGTATTATTGGTATTGTTATTGTTATTATTATTTTATTATTATTGTATTATTATTATTTTGTTATCATTATTATTATTATTGTTATTATTATTATTTTATTATTATTATTATTATTAATAATAATAATAATATTATTATTATTAATATTATTATTATTGTTTTCTTCTACTTTATCTTCTTTATCTTCTTCTTTTTATTACTATTATATTACTTCTATTGTTAGCAACAGTTCATATTTGTTAATATTATTATTTTATTACTATTATTATTTTATTATTATTAATATTTTATTATTGATTTTATTATTATTATTATTATTATTATTATTACTATTATTATTATTATTTTATTATTATTATTATATTATTATTTTATTATTATTATTATTATTTTATTATTGATTTTATTATTATTATTATTATTACTATTATTATTATTATTTTATTATTATTTAATTATTATTTTATTATTATTATTATTATTATTTTATTATTATTATTATTATTACTTATATTGTTAGCAACTGTTTATATTAATTATTTATAGCAATAATAATAATAATAGTAATAATAATAATAATTATTATTATTATCATTATTATTATTATTATTTTATTATTATTATTATATTATTATTATTATTATTTTATTACTATTGTTATTATTATTTTATTACTATTACTATTATTATTAATATATTATTTTTACTATTATTATTATTATCATTATTATTATTATTATTATTGTATTATTATTATTATTTTATTTTTATTATTTTTATTATTATTATTACTATTATTATTATTATTATTATATTATTTTTATTTTATTATTATTATTATTATTTTATTATTATTATTATTTTATTATTATTTTACTATTATTATTATTGTATTATTATTGTATTATTATTATTGTTGTTTTATTATTATTTTATTACCATTATTATTATTATTATTATTATTATTATTATTATTATTATTATTATTATTATTATTATTATTACTTATATTGTTAACAACTGTTTATATTAATTATTCATAACAATAATAATAATAGTAATAATAATAATAATAATAATTATTATTATTATTATTGTTTTAATATTTATCATTATTATTATTATTATTATTATTATTATTATTATTTTTATTATTATTATTATATTATTATTATTTTATTACTATTATTCTTATTATTTTATTACTATTACTATTATTATTAATATATTTTTATTATTATTATTATTATTATTGTATTATTAATATCATTTTATTATTATTATTTTATTATCATTATTATTATTATGGGCGACGCAGTGGCGTCACTGGTTCGAGCCTCGGCTGGGTCAGTTGGCGTTTCTGTGTGGAGTTTGCATGTTCTCCCTGCGTTCGCGTGGGTTTCCTCCGAGTGCTCCGGTTTCCCCTACAGTCCAAAGACATGCGGTACAGGTGAATTGGGTAGGCTAAATTGTCCGTAGTGTATGAGTGTGAATGAAAGTTTGTGGATGTTTCCCAGAGATGGGTTGCGGCTGGAAGGGCATCCGCTGTGTAAACACGTGCTGGATAAGTTGGCAGTTCATTCCGCTGTGGCGACCCCGGATTAATAAAGAGACTAAGCCGAAAAGAAAATGAATGAATGATGTATTATTATTATTATTATTTTATTATTATTATTATAACTTTTATTGTTAGCAACTGTTTATATTAATTATTCATAACAATAATAATAATAGTAATCATAATAATAATAATTATTATTATTATTGTATTATTATATTTATCATTTTTATTATTATTATTATTATTATTTATTTATTTTTTTATATTATTAGTAACATATTTAAATTAAATGATATTAAACAGTTGCTAACAATGTAAGCATAATTATTATTATTATTATTTATTATTATTATTATTATTACTAAAAATCAACAGTTGCTAACAATATAAGTTTGTAACCAATCATAATTTTGAATTATATAGCAAAAACGTATAAATAAATGTTTAGTAAATACATTTTGGAACAACATTTAATACCATGTCAGAAGAATAACTGTTAATTTACCAAACAAATAAATAATGGTAATATGGTAATAACAATGGTAATTTCTAAACATAATAGTTTTAATAACTCATCTCTAATAACTGATTTATTTTATCTTTGTCATGATGACAGTAAATAATATTTGACTAGATATTTTTCAAGACACTTCTATACAGCTTAAAGTGACATTTAAAGGATTAACTAGGTTAATTAGGTTAACTAGGCAGGTTAGGGTAATTAGGCAAGTTATTGTATAATGATGGTTTGTTCTGTAGACAGTCGAAAAAAATATACAGCTTAAAAGGGCTAATCATTTTGACCTTAAAATGGTTTTAAAACAATTAAAAACTACTTTTATTCTAGCCGAAATAAAACAATTAAGACTTTCTCCAGAAGAAAAAATATTATCAGACATACTGTGAAAATTTCCTTGCTCTGTTAAACATAATTTGGGAAATATTTGAAAAAGAAAACAAAATGCACAGGAGGGCGAATCACTGTATATTGTGTGACATTTTAGCCTGTTGTTTGTGGCACACGTTGTTTACTTCTTCTCCTGCATCTGCTCATGTGTAATATCAGTGTGAACGGTGGCCATCGAGTCCCAACAGGAAGTTAGTTAAGTGTTTCCTGTGTCTTTTTAGTTCCCGCAATTACATCTTAAACAGATCCTTTCCTTATAACTCCCATGGGTTGATTCAGCATTCCTAAACGGAAAGATGAACACAGATTTACTGTACACGCTGCTATTTTAGTGGCTTTGAGGCTTCATTTAGAGAGGGAGGAGATGATATGAAAACCAGAAGAGGAATTTATGGTGATAAAGAAACAAGATTCAGATCAGATGAAGTTTCACAACATGAAAGAGAGAGATAGCAGCGGCTGGTGACACGCTATGTGGGAATTATTTATTTATATTTTGTTTATTAAGTTATGTTATTTTATGTGTTATTATATTATGTTATTTTATGTTTATTTTGGGAAATATAGTGTATCTTATTATGCATTTACTGATTGATTAGGTAATATAGTTTTATTTGCAACTAATATTTTATTTATTATTTTTATTTTATTTTTTTAGCTTTGCAATTCATTTTGTTTAATTTAATTTAATTCCTTTTTTCTTTTATTTCATTTTATATTTAATTCTTATATTTTTATTTATATTTATATTTTATTTTTTTATTTTTGATTTGATTTTGTTGTATTGCTTTGCATTTTATTTGTTTTATTTTTTCATTTAATTTAATTTTAGTTTATATATAAAATGTTTTCTATTTTTAATTTCATTTAATTTATTAATTCATTCGTTTTCTTTTCGGCTTAGTCCCTTTATTAATCCGGGGTCGCCACATTGGAATGAACCGCCAACTGCAACCCATCTCTGAGGAACACCCAAACACACTCATTCACACACATACACTAAGGACAATTTTAGCTTACCCAATTCACCTGTACCGCATGTCTTTGGACTTGTGGGGGAAACAGGAGCACCCAGAGGAAACCCACGCGAACGCAGGAAGAACATGCAAACTCCACACAGAAATGCCAACTGACCCAGCCGAGGCTCGAACAAGCGACCTTCTTGCTGTGAGGCGACAGCACTACCTACTGCGCCACCGTAGCTGTGCCTTTACTGAATGAGCACTGTGCTATATCCGACAGATCGCACTATTATGTTTTTCTCTTCTCTTACATTTTTTATAACCTGTTTTAACATATTTTTATCTGTTTCTATCTGGGGTTTTTTTTTTGGTTTTTTTTAATCATTTTTATTATTTGCTTTTATTTTTTCTTATATTTGTCTCTTTTATTCTTGTTTATGTAAAACACATTGAATTGCCACTGTGTATGAAATGTGCTGTATAAATAAACTTGCCTTGCCCTGCCTTATTTGTTTTATTTTGGCTAGAATAAAAGCAGTTTTAAATTTTTTTAAAAACATTTTAAGTCAAAATTATTAGCCCCTTTAAGCTATATTTTTTTTCGATAGTCTACAGAACAAACCATCGTTATACAATAACTTGCCTAATTACCCTAACCTGCCTAGTTAACCTAATTAACCTAGTTAATCCTTTAAATTTCACTTTAAGCTGTATAGAAGTGTCTTGAAAAATATCTAGTCAAATATTATTTACTGTCATCATGGCAAAGATAAAATAAATCAGTTATTAGAAATGAGTTACAAAAACTATTATGTTTAGAAATGTGTAGAAAATCTTCTCTCTGTTAAACAGAAATTTGGGGAAAAAAAATAAACAGAGGGGCTAATAATTCTGGCTTCAACTGTATATTTTATTAATACTTTTTATTTTATTTTATTTTATTATTTTATTCCTTTTAATTAATTTTTTTTTTTTATTTGCATTTTTATTTTGTTTTGTTTTATTTATTTTCTTTTCTTTATTTTATATTTTTGATTTATGTATTTTTTTATTTTATAAATTTTTATTTTATTTCTTTTTTATTTTATTTCATTTATATTTTTTATAATTTTTATTTACATTTTAATTTTAATTTTATTTCATTTTATTTATTTCATTTTATTGCTTTGCATTTTATTTTGTTTTATTTAATTTATTTTGTTTTATTTTTTCATTTCGTTTTATTTTTTATTTTACATTAAAAAGGTTTTATATTTTTCATTGAATTTTTTTATTTGCATTTTATTTTGTTTTATTTTATTTTATTTTATTTTTTTATGTTTTAATATTTTTGTTTTTGTTTATATTTTTATTTCCTTTTATATTTTATTTTATGTTTTATTTTTATTCAACTTTATTTATTTATTTTATTTTATTGCTTTACATTTTATTTTGTTTTTATTTTTATTATATTTTATTTAAAAAATGTTTCATATTTTTTGGTTAATTTAAAATATTTTTTTATTTATTTGCATTTTATTTTGCAGTATTTTATTTCCTTTCTTTTCTTTCTTTTATTTTTTTATTTATATTTTTATTTTATTGCATTGCATTGCATTTTATTTAATTTTATTGCATTTTATTTTGTTTTGATTTATTTTATTTTATTTCATTTTATTTTTGTTTATTTTATTTATTTTTTTCTTTTTATTTTATTTTATATTTTGTTTTATATTTTTATTTATATTTCAATTTATGCGAAAAATGTTTCATTTTTTTTATTTATTTTATTTTATTTATTTGCATTTTATTTTTCTTTATTTTTTTCTTTATTTTATATTTCTTATTTATATTTTTAATATTATTTTATTTATTTTATTTTATTTTATTTTATTTCATTTCATTTTATATTATATTATTTTATTGCATTGCATTAGATAGAAGAAGATATAGTATCTTAATCAAATCTAAATTTGTAAATTGATTTAGCTTCTGGTCACTTAAATGCATTACAAAAAGTCATTAAAATCTCAAATATTTTTATCATATTTAAGCAGCAAAGGACTTCTACGTCTGTAGTAAACAAACAGAAACTAACTCCTAATGAGAAATGTTTCATAGCTCATCTCTCAGTCGTCGCTCTGCCTCATAAAAACAGAGTCTAAAACTGAATCTCCCCCTGCTGTTATCATGCATCTCTGTGGCCTGCTGATCTGCCCATTGCTAAAACTCCAGCATTTCCTTCAGGCCGATAAACTCAGGAAGGAGACTGTCCACAGCGTGAGCCTGATATGTGACAGAACACCCACATTATGTAACGCTTGTTTTTGGGCTGCCAGTAATCATCGGTTTGAGGGATACTCATTCTGAAGGGTCCCTGCATCCCTCCACAGCGTGTTTAGGACATTATGAAACCTTTTACTGTAGATTAAATGATAAGCTAACTGATATGCTACCTTACCAATGGCTAACAGGGGGTGCTAGCAGTCATTTGAGAGTAGCGTGAACATTTTAAGTATATCAGGCATATAGAAGATCATTGTCTAATCTAATGTATACAGAATTATAGTGAGTATATCACTGTATGGAGGTTATAGTGAGTTTTATCTTTAGTCATGTCACTTCGCTCATGTCAATGTGCTGTGTACGAATGTTGTTGGTGCTTCGATTACCTCAGGTTTTTTCCACGTGTTTGATAGGTTACGGTGGTCCCTTGAAGGATGTTCCAGCAGAGAAGTTCAACTGTACAGCAATGCCCAAATCCTACCAGTCTCCCTGGGAGCAGGCCCTCACCAGTGACCCTGCCCTGGCCCAAACACTGCTGGCCCGCGTCCCTGAACCCGAGAGCACACAGCAGATCCCTCAGTACAAGAGCTTCAACAGGTCTGCAGGGTTTGGAGGCTTTCATTACCAACAATTTTGAAAGCAGTGCAAATGAGAGTGTAACTTATAATGCAGAATTTAATTTTTAAAATTTATTTTATTTTATTTATTTATTTATTTTTTATTTAATTTAATTTAATTTTTACTTGATTTAATTTTTTATGTATTTAATTTAATGTATTTTTTATTATTTGATTTCATTTTATTTTTTCTTACTTTTCATTTCATTTCATTTTTATTTTATTTTTAATTTTTTTTTATTATTTTATTTTATTTATTTATTTTTTATTTTATTTGTTGTGCATTGGCCAAGTTAATGCAATCAATGAATCAATCACAGGATTTAAAAACATTCATTACCAATAATAACTTTGGAAATTTGCTAATGAGAGTGTACCTTATAATGCAGAATTATGGTAAATTTTATATTTCAATTTATTAAATTTAAAGCTTCATTTGAAGATAATTTACATTTTATTTTGTTTTATTTTATTTTATTGTTAAATATTTTAACTTTATTTAATTAGTTTATTTCTATTATTTTTATTTTATTTTTAAATTTTAAATTTTTTTAAATTTATTAAATTAATTTAATTTATTTTAATTTTTAATTTTTTTATAATTATTTTTATAACTTTTATTTGTACTTATTTTATTTTATTTATTTTTATGTATTTTCAATTTTTTAATTTTAATTTTATTTAATTTTATTTGTGCACTAGCCAGGTTAATGCAATAAATGAATTGTCGCAATAGAATTGGGGGGGGGGGGGGGGTTGTTTGTTGGAGTGGTGTTGGCGATCGTTGAAAGTGAAGAGGTGGTGGTGGTGGACACATGGGCCCCTCCCCTTACCGTTGCAGGGTCCCTATATTGCCAGGACCCTATGCACTTTGTTCTCCTTTCGCCCCCACTAGCGACACCCCTGGTCTGATGTGATATATTGTCTGTATTGTTGCGGTACAAAAACTTGGTATAAACAGCCAGTACTTTTTCTGTTATTTTATATTGTTTCAAGCTACTAAAAAATGTCAATAAATGTTAAACTTGTTGAATTAAAAAGTAAAAAGTTCCTAGCCATAAATGGAATAAAAAAACCTCCTATGTATGTATAGAGGTCTGCTGGGTTTGGAGGCATTCATTACCAATAATTTTGGAAGCAGCGCAAATGAGAATGTAAATTATAATGCAGAATTTTGGCAAATTTTATATTTCAATTTATCAAATTAAAAGCTTCATTTGAAGATACTCAACATATTTTATTTTATTATATTTTGTAATGGGCGACGCAGTGGCACAGTAGTTAGTGCTGTTGCCTCACAGCAAGAAGGTCGCTGGTTTGAGCCTCGGCTGGGTCAGTTGGCGTTTCTGTGTGGAGTTTGCATGTTCTCCCTGCGTTTGCGTGGGTTTCCTCTGGGTGCTCCGGTTTCCCCCACAGTCCAAAGACATGCGGTACAGGTGAATTGGGTAGGCTAAATTGTCCGTAGTGTATGAGTGTGAATGTGTAGATGTTTCCCAGAGATGGGTTGCAGCTGGAAGGGCATCCGCTGCGTAAAAAATATGCTGGATAAGTTGGCGGTTCATTCCACTGTGGCGAACCCAGTTTAATAAAGGGACTAAGCCGAAAAAAGAAAATTATATATATTTTGTAATTTTATTTATTTTTAGTTATTTATTTTTAGTTATTTTTTTATTTAATTATAATTTTTTTATTCTATTTATTTTTTATTTTATAAATTTTTTTATTTTATCTTATTTTATTTATTTTTATTATATTTTATTTTGTTTTTATTTTTTATTTTATTTTTCTATTTTTCTATTTTATATAAAACATTTATTTATTTAATTAAATTTTATTTATTTGCAGTTTATTTAGTTTTTTCTATATTTTGATATATATATATATTTTTTTTTTCCTTTTATTTCCTTTTATCTTTTATTTTATATATTTTATTTATTTTGTTTTATTTTTCATTTCATTTTATATAAAAATGTTTCATATTTTTATTTAATTTAATTTATTAGCATTTTATTTAGTTTTATTTTATTTATTTTCTTTTCTTTATTTTATATTTTTAATTAATATTTAATTTAATTATTTTATTTTATTTATTTATTTTTTATTTATTTTTATTTTATTTGTTGTGCATTGGCCAAGTTAATGCAATCAATGGGTCGTCAAAAGTGAAGACCAGGGGGGTTGGGGGTGGTGTTGGCGATCGTTGAAAGTGAAGAGAGGGGTATGGGGTGGTGGACACATGGGCCCCTCCTACCGTTGCAGGGCCCCTACATTGCCAGGGCCCTATGCACTCTGTCCCCCTTTCGCCTTTTGCCACTTTCGCAATAAGTTTGTGATATATTGTCTATATTGTTGCGGTACAAAAACCTGGTATAAACAACCAGTACTTCTTCTGTTATTTTATACAAACTACTAAAATGTCAATAAATGTTAAACTTGTTCGTAGCCATAAATGAATTAAAACATCTGTGAATCGCAAAATATGGAAATTGTTAATGAACTCACATTTTTTTACAGTGACGTGGATAAAATCACCTAAATGTTCTGTATTTTTATGCAACATTTTCATGCTTTAAGGTTTTTTCTGTGTTAAACGTGAAGCTCTAATAAATGTCTCCTGTATTTAAAGGGTGGCTATTCCATTCGGTGGCTTCGGCAAGGCTCCCAAAGTCACTGTTAAAGCTGTAGACGTGGATCCAGGACTCGTCGTTCCCCGTCCCACAGCCGAAGTCCCTGCTATTGTCAAACGACCCACCTTCAACAGGACGGCCTCAGGATGGGTCACCGACAGCGGCCCTCTGACCTTTCCCAGCATCCCTCTGGAGCCTATTTCATCCATGTCTTCCACATTCATCCCCGAGTCTGATGACCTCTGAACTTTAGCCTTGTTTACATGAGCTTGTCTCTTATTCACTGCCATGGGGAATATTTAGGATTTTTTAAATGTCTTTGCAGCAAGACATTGATGATCAAAAAAGATTTATTAGTAATATCCAAAACTTTTTCCTTTGGATGAAGCCACAAAATGATTAAAGAACATCTGGCTGGTAGTGTACACTGTATAATGTAGTAAATTTAGCATAATGGAAAGCAAAGGAACTCAAGTAAAGCTTTAATGGGATATATGTGACTGATTTAATGTTTACCGGTTCACAAAGCTGAAGGAGACTGAAGGAGTTTTAGAAAAGAGTTTGTTCATATAGACCTGTAAATATGTATTTATGAAGGGCTGTGACATCCACGTTTATTTAAATTATTGAATAAAGAGAAAACATTCGTTGAACTTGTGTTTCCGTTTGAGGATTTTTAATCTACATTTACTATATAACACTCAAATCACTTTCCTTTATTAGTTCATACCCTAAAATTATAGTTACACATTTTTTTTGATTGTCTGATTTTTCTTCAGATTTTGAAGCAAATTAAATTACATTAAATAAAAAATAAATAAATCTATTTCACAATTTTTTTTTTATAAACAATTGACTTCCTAATAGCTTGGATGGTTTTAAATAAGTAAAAGAATAAATAAGTGAAAAAATGAAATAATAAATAAATGAATGGAGTAATAAATAAACAGATAAATAAATGAATGGAGTAATAAATAAATAGATAAATAAATGAATGGAGTAATAAATAAATAGATAAATAAATGAATGGAGTGATAAATAAATAGATAAATAAATCAATGGAGTGATAAATAAATAGATAAATAAATGAATGGAGTAATAAATAAATAGATAAATAAATGAATGGAGTAATAAATAAATAGATAAATAAATGAATGGAGTAATAAATAAATAGATAAATAAATGAATGGAGTAATAAATAAATAGATAAATAAATGAATGGAGTAATAAATAAATAGATAAATAAATGAATGGAGTAATAAATAAATAGATAAATAAATGAATGGAGTAATAAATAAATAGATAAATAAATGAATGGAGTAATAAATAAACAGATAAATAAATGAATGGAGTAATAAATAAACAGATAAATAAATGAATGGAGTAATAAATAAATAGATAAATAAATGAATGGAGTAATAAATAAACAGATAAATAAATGAATGGAGTAATAAATAAATAGATAAATAAATGAATGGAGTAATAAATAAATAGATAAATAAATGAATGGAGTAATAAATAAATAGATAAATAAATGAATGGAGTGATAAATAAATAGATAAATAAATGAATGGAGTAATAAATAAATAGATAAATAAATGAATGGAGTAATAAATAAATAGATAAATAAATGAATGGAGTAATAAATAAATAGATAAATAAATGAATGGAGTAATAAATAAATAGATAAATAAATGAATGGAGTAATAAATAAACAGATAAATAAATGAATGGAGTAATAAATAAATAGATAAATAAATGAATGGAGTAATAAATAAATAGATAAATAAATGAATGGAGTAATAAATAAACAGATAAATAAATGAATGGAGTAATAAATAAATAGATAAATAAATGAATGGAGTAATAAATAAATAGATAAATAAATGAATGGAGTGATAAATAAATAGATAAATAAATGAATGGAGTAATAAATAAATAGATAAATAAATGAATGGAGTAATAAATAAATAGATAAATAAATGAATGGAGTAATAAATAAATAGATAAATAAATGAATGGAGTAATAAATAAATAGATAAATAAATGAATGAATTAATAATAAAAAAAAAAAAGAATAAATAAAAATGGGGGCAGCACGGTGGCACAGTGGGTAGCACAATAGTCTCACAGCAAGAAGGTCGCGGATTTGATCTCCGACTGGGTCAGTTGGCATTTCTGTGTGGAGTTTGCATGTTCTCCCCGTGTTGGCGTGGGTTTCCTCCGGGTGCTTCGGTTTCCCCCACAAGTCCAAACACATGCACTATAGGGGAATTGGGTAAGCTAAATTGTCCGTAGTGTATGTTTGTTAATAAGAGTGTATAGGTGTTTCGCAATGATGGGTTGCAGCTGGAAGAACATCTGTTGCGTAAAACATGTGCTGGGTAAGTTGGCGGTTCATTCCGCTGTGGCAACCCTGGATTAATAAAGGGACTAAGCCAAAAGAAAATGAATAAATGAATAAATAAATAAATGATTAAATTAATTAATTAATTAATAAAGGAATAAAAAATAAAATAAATGATTAAATAAATGAATGAATAATTAAATAAATAAATGAATGAATGAATAAATAAATGAATAAATTAATGAATAGATGATAAATAAATAAATGAATAAATAAATAAATAAATGAATTTTTAAATGAATAAATAAATAAAATAAATAAATGAATGAATAAATAAATAAATAAATAAATAAATGATTAAATAAATGAATGAATGAATGAACAAATAAATAAATAAATGAATAAAAAATAAATAAATAATTAAATCAATAAATGAATGAATAAATAAATAAATAAATGAATGAATAAATAAATAAATAAACGAATGAATAAATTAATAAATAAATAAATGGATAAATGAATGAATGAATAAATAAATGAATGAATTAATAATAAAAAAAAAAGAATAAATAAAATGGGGGCAGCACGGTGGCACAGTGGGTAGCACAATAGTCTCACAGCAAGAAGGTCGTGGATTTGATCTCCGACTGGGTCAGTTGGCATTTCTGTGTGGAGTTTGCATGTTCTCCCCGTGTTGGCGTGGGTTTCCTCCGGGTGCTCCGGTTTCCCCCACAAGTCCAAACACATGCACTATAGGGGAATTGGGTAAGCTAAATTGTCCGTAGTGTATGTTTCATTAATAAGAGTGTATAGGTGTTTCGCAATGATGGGTTGCAGCTGGAAGAACATCTGTTGCGTAAAACATGTGCTGGGTAAGTTGGCGGTTCATTCCGCTGTGGCAACCCTGGATTAATAAAGGGACTAAGCCAAAAGAAAATGAATGAATGAATAAATAAATAAATAAACGATTAAATTAATTAATTAATAAAGGAATAAAAAAAATAAATAAATGATTATATAAATAAAGGAATAAATAAATGATTAAATTAATAAATAAATAAATAAATAAATAAAGGAATAAATAAATAAAGGAATAAATTAATAAATAAATAAATAAATAAAGGAATAAATAAATAAATAAAGGAATAAATAAATGATTAAATAAATAAATAAATGAATAAATAAATGAATAAGTAAATAAATAAATAAATAACTGAATGAATGAATGAATAAGTAAATAAATAAATTATTGAATGAATAAATAAATGAATAAATTAATAAATAGATGATAAATAAATAAATAAATGAATTTTTTTAATGAATAAATAAATAAAATAAATAAATGAATGAATAAATAAATAAATAAATAAATGATTAAATAAATGAATGAATGAATGAACAAATAAATAAATAAATGAATAAACAAATAAATAAATGAATCAATGAATGAATAAATAAATAAATAATTAAATCAATAAATGAATGAATGAATCAATAAATAAATAAATGAATGAATAAATAAATAAATAATTAAATCAATAAATGAATGAATGAATCAATAAATAAATAAATGAATGAATAAATAAATAAATAAATAAATAAATGAATGAATAAATAAATAAACGAATGAATAAATTAATAAATAAATAAATGGATGAATGAATGAATGAATAATAAATAAATGAATGAATTAATGAATGAATGAACAAATAATAAATAAATGAATAAGTAAATAAATGAATGAATGAATAAATAATAAATAAATAAATGAATAAATAAATAAATGAATGAATACATTTCATTGGTGTAAATTAATATATTTTCCAGAATTAAATGATATTCGTTAAATTGATTTTCATTTGGTAGTTTATTATGCCTTCCTCATATTTATATTAAATGTCCCATTTAGTGTACTACAGTTTTTACATTTTTACATATATTTAAACAATACAATCCTTATTTTTAGCAAACTAACAATCTGTGTAACAATGAGAAGCACAAAAAAAGAACTGTAATATTTTAGTGTATGAAACAGTAAAGTAAGTTTATTGTCCTTTAGATATTACAATAATGAATCCATATTGGTCAACCACTAATTTTCATTCATTCATTTTCCTTCGGCTATAAGTCCCTTTATTCATCAGGGGTCGCCACAGTAGAATAAACCGGAAACTTTTCCAGCATATGTTTTACACATATGCCCTTCCAGCTGCCACCCAGTACTGGAAACATCCATACTCATTCACACTCATGCACTATGGACAATTTAGCTTACCCAATTCACTTGTACCATATCTTTGGACTGTGGGGGAAACCGAAGCACCCGGAGGAAACCCACACCAACGCGGGGAGAACATGCAAACTCCACACAGCTGACCCAACTGACCCAGCCGGAACTTGAACCAGCGACCTTCTGGCTGAGGCGACAGTGCTAACCACTGAGCCACCGTGTCACCCTTCATAACAATGCAATTTAACAATAATATATACACAAATAAATAACTAACCATTTCTAAAATAAAATACATGACAGTCATCCATTAACCTGAATATTTGTGTATCCATTTTCTGCCTTATCATGTCTTTTTCATATTTGTTTTCATCCTAATCAGCACATTTTTCCCAAAAGCTCTGCTTGTGCACTAATGTGAGCATGTGTGTGTGTGTGTGTGTGTGTGTGTGTGTGTGTGTGTAAGATACAGTAAACCGTGCATCATTTATTATCCAGTACGATCCTCGGAATCTGCAATCTACACACAAAGAGCAGCATCTGAACATCAGCATCTTTTATTTTATTTTCTGACTCAGGATCAGTATAATTAGCTGGCGTTTCTCCAGAATCCTCTGTTTGCTCAGTGTAAAGGATTTCAGATTTATGCTCCTAATGGAAACGAGCAGCAGTTTTTAATTAAGCAGATATTATAAGGTATAATCCTGTGCATCCCATTATCCCTCCAGGCTCTTTTCTGCTAAATAGCATAATAACATTATAACTAAACCCTTTTGTGAAATATATTGACTAACACAATCATAGCTGAGATGATAATGAGAAAACTGTATCACTATTTTAAGGGAAATATTATATTATATGAAAGATGTCTCATTTATTCAAATACAAAAGTCTTTTAGAAACATTTATAACCCTAAAATACTGTATTGTACTGTACTGTATACTATATTGTAATAAAAATAGATGTAACATAAATCCCTTATGTGCATAACTGATAAGATTTTTTTGGATTTTGTCTTTTTAAATGAAAAACCATCAAAGCTGTTAAAATGTCACTTATGTAAATTTTTGTGAAATAAATTTTTTTTAATTAATTAATAAATTAATTAATTATTTATTTAGTTATTTCCCAGTGATGGGTTGCAGCTGGAAGGGCATCCACTGCGTAAAACATATGCTGGATAAGTTGGCGGTTCATTCCGCTGTGGCGACCCCAAATTAATAAAGAGACTAAGCCGAAAAGAAAATGAATGAATGAATGAATGAATGAATTTATTTATTTATTT
The DNA here is from genome assembly GCA_903798195.1 of Danio kyathit. NCBI lineage: Eukaryota > Metazoa > Chordata > Actinopteri > Cypriniformes > Danionidae > Danio > Danio kyathit. The sequence continues at coordinate 82,440,545 of LR812525.1, read as the reverse complement.
ATTTATTTATTTATTTAAAACCATCCAAGCTATTGGGAAATGTTAATTATTTAAAATGTTGTGAAATAGATTTTTTATTAATTAATTCATTCATTCATTCATTTATTTATTTATTTATTTATTTATTTAAAACCATCCAAGCTTTTAGGAAATGTCAATTATTTAAATTATTGTGAAATAGAATTTTATTTATTTATTTATTTTTTATATCATTTAAATCTTTCATTTATTTAATTATTTATTTAAAACCATCCAGAATATTACGAATAATAATTATTTAAATTATTGAGAAATAG
>LR812525.1:82357749-82435249 GCA_903798195.1 Danio kyathit | reverse complement strand
ATGCTGTACAATGTCACTAACTAGCTAACGCTATAAAGTTATCTGGTCTGCCGTATGGATCTACATATTCATATTAACACTTTGTGAATTTTTGCACCAGTATCAAATAAAGACAGGTTGACTGGTGATGTCAGCATTGGGGGAGCCTGTCACAGGTCTATGAAGAAGTCTGAGACACCATAAATATATATATATATATATATATATATATATATATATATATATATATATATATATATATATATATATATATATATATATATATATATATATATATATATTTATATATAAATATATGTATTTATATATATAAATATATTTATTTATATATATATATATATTTTTTTTTTTATGTGTGTGTGTGTGTGTATATATATATATATATAATGTCTGTTGATCAGTACACAGTTTTTAAACTAATTTGCTGTCATTTTTAAAGGAAAATACAGAAATGCTACATAAACCTTCTCAAAAATAAATATAAAATGTCAACCCTATTTAAATGAATCCATAAATCACATTTTACATGTAACATACAATTTATATGTAACGAAAAAAATAAACAAAATAATAAAATAGAATAGGGCGATGCAGTGGCGCAGTAGGTAGTGCTGTCGCCTCACAGCAAGAACGTTGCTGGGTCGCAGGTTCGAACCTCGGCTGGGCTGGGTCAGTTGGCGTTTCTGTGTGGAGTTTGCATGTTCTCCCTGCATTCGCGTGGGTTTCCTCCGGGTGCTCCGGTTTCCCCCACAGTCCAAAGACATGCAGTACAGGTGAATTGGGTAGGCTAAATTTTCCGTAGTGTATGAGTGTGAATGAGTGTGTGGATGTTCCCAGAGATGGGTTGCGGCTGGAAGGGCATCCGCTGCGTAAAATCGTGCTGGATAAGTTGGCGGTTCATTCCGCTGTGGCGACCCCGGATTAATAAAGTTACTAAGCTGACAAGAAAATGAATGAATGAATGAATAAAATAGAATACTCATAAAAATACTCAGTTCTGATCAAAATATGTTTCCCTCACAATAATGATACAATAGTTAACCTTATTGAAAACACTGAATAATCTAAACATCCATATTCATGTAATAATATCGGTATTTATAAGAGGAGCTGAAAAACGCACGGTAAAGTCTAGATCGGATACGCGAAGTGCGATATGCACATTAATATAGCGGCATTTTTAATGACACTGTATAACAATAATTAATATTGTTACAGTACTGTGACGGTTGGGTTTAGGGTTGGGGTGGTGGTAGGGGTTAAAAAATACAATTTATTGGGTAATTTAATAGATAGTTGCAATTTACTAGTTTATTTTCTTTACATGGGCATTATGTTTTTTATTAATGTAATAAATGTAATGTTTCATGTAATAAATTAATGTTTATGTGCCTGACTTGACCTTAACAACAAATCATAATATTACATTGGTACGTGATCCACTTACATTGTATTTACAGAATTTTTACAAATTACAATTTGTGACCCAGTGTGTGAAAACCAGGCCAAATCTAATTCTGAGAGAAAGTTTTTGATAGTAGCCATTCATTTGACTGTGATTTCAGCTGTTGATATGATTTTACTGTTAATATTAAATACATATATTTTTATTATTTTCACACACTGTTCTTTATATTATGTAGAAAACAGTAAATTACAAAAAAAAAAAAAAATGACTCCAACTAGATTTTCACAGTCTGGGTCACCGTCATTACCATGTCTGCTTCGGGAGAGACTTGGGGTACGAAGAACTGTCTGACTGTGCATTGATTTTTGTGAGCTCTGTCATTGCGGGAATGCTGCTCTCGGGAGGCATGTTGTCGCGTCCCGCATGAGCCAGAGAACGCTCTCCGACAAATCATGCAGTTGGCTTGATAACAATTTCTACCACTCTGCAGCCAGGTATTTGTTTACTCCCACTCTCTGCGGTAGTTTTGCAGCCGCTTGAGTTTAAACTCTGAAACTTTAAGACGCGGGGGGTTACGTGGAGAAGCATCTGCCATTAGGCTACTCTCTGTCAAGGCTTGCCAGACTCTGCTTAAAAGACCCGCCCTCCTCACTGGACAAAGACCAATCAAACTAACGATGACATCAAGTATTACCCTATCAAAAGTAGGAAATGAGGCATCTTCATAAAATGCCTGTGGAAGGATTTGCATGAAAAGCTACTTTAAAAAATAATGATAAAAAATACGGGACAAAACCCGTCCCGTGTTGATTCAAAACGGGACGCGCAATTTCATTCTCAAATACGGGTGGCAACCCTATCCGTGTGTGCGTCCGCGCTGTGTGTCTGTGTGTGTGCGTGAACTTTGTAACGACATTGTGTGTGACTGATCTTGCAGCTCCACAACAAATGCATCAGATACTCATTGGTAAAGTACTTACTGTAGTTTTTTCTCACAAACATTATGTGAGATCTGCTTCCTTTATGTCTGTCAGTTGTCTGAGGTAGCCGAGGGCGGAGACTGAGGCACGCTGACAGGCACGTGGAAACGGTGGGCGGGGAGGACTAGCCTTAAAGGCGCAGTACACAAAAACAGCAAAAAGCTGTCGAGAACTATAAAACACAAACTAGTGAAAGCTATAATCAATAATCTGATGGGTGTTTTAAGCTGAAAGTTTACAGACACATTCTGGGGACACTAAAGACTTTTATTAAATCTGGAAAAAGGGGTAACCTAGGTGCCCTTAATGATTTCTTAAATAAACACATTTACATTGCTAAAATTATAAATGGATTTGTAGTAAGAAGGCTATTTAAAAGAAAGACAAACATGAATTAAATATCACATAATTTCATTACTCTAAAATGTAAAAAGAAATCATATTTTATTTCAGGTATTACACTTTCATTCAGAGGAATAAGCATCCTGTTCGGTGGTTGATGTTTAATTCACATTAACAAACTAACATCACATGCTGCCAGTTCTGTTGCTGTTTTTAACGATTAACGGTCAATTAACCTCCTGATCCAATGGCTGCTAATAGCCAGCCTGCAGTCTAGAGACTGAATAATCACACCGGGAGGTCAAATACCATAAGACAGCAGCATGATCATGAGGACACGATGCATTGTTGATCCAAAACCGAGGCTGGGTGTAACCAAAAACACTTAAAGGTCAAGAGCAGGTTGCTGGGGGACATGGGAGAAAGGTGTAAGAAAAATCAAAAACCCATGCTGAGCGTTAATGGAGAATACACAAACCGTGCACCTCGTGTTTTAAGTCAGCATTGATCTCTGGCACGATGCCATTACATAAACTGACAGAATGTGATTATGACACACACACACACTCACACACAGCAGACATTCAGGACTGCATGTAATGTAATTAGTGGCGCTCGCTAAAGTATGCATTACTATTACTACTGCTGATATTTAGCATTAGAGAACAACTACTTGACCTCAATTTAAAAGGAACGCTACACTTATTTTGAAAATAGGCTCATTTTACACTCCTCTAGAGTTAAAGAGTTGAGTTGTACCTTTTTTTTTTATCCATTCAGTCGATCTCTGGGTCTTGCAGGAACACTTTTATCTTAGCTTAGCATAGATTATTGAATCGGATTAGACCATTAGCATCTGTAGAGATTTGAACAAATAACTTGACATCATTTGAAAGGAACGCTACACTTATTTTAAAAATAGGCTCATTTTACACTACCCTAGAGTTAAAGGGTTGAGTTTTACCATTTTTTTTTTCATCTATTCAGCCGATCTCTGGGTCTTGCAGGAGCACTTTTAGCTTAGCTTAGCATAGATTATTGAATCGGATTAGACCATTAGGATCTGTAGAGATCTAAACAAATAACTTGACCTAAATAATGACGAATGCTATACTTATTTTTAAAATAGGCTCATTTTACACTCCACTAGAGTTAAAGAGTTGAGTTTTACCATTTTATCTATTCAGCCAATCTCCATGTCGTGCAGGAGCATGTTTAGCTTAGCTTAGCACGGATCATTGAATCAGATTAGACCATTAGCATCTGTAAAGATTTGAACAAATAACTTGACCTAAATATAGAAGGAATGCTACGCTTATTTTGAAAATAGGCTCATTTTACACTCCTCTAGAGTTAAAGAGTTGAGTTGTACCTTTTTTTTTTATCCATTCAGTCGATCTCTGGGTCTTGCAGGAACACTTTTAGCTTAGCTTAGCATAGATTATTGAATCGGATTAGACCATTAGCATCTGTAGAGATTTGAACAAATAACTTGACATCATTTGAAAGTAACGCTACACTTATTTTAAAAATAGGCTCATTTTACACTCCTCTAGAGTTAAAGGGTTGAGTTTTACCATTTTTTTTCATCTATTCAGCCGATCTCTGGGTCTTGCAGGAGCACTTTTAGCTTAGCTTAGCATAGATCATTCATTCATTCATTCATTTTCTTGTCGGCTTTGTCCCTTGCGGGGTCACCACAGCGGAATGAACCGCCAACTTATCCAGCACGATTTTACGCAGCGGATGCCCTTCCAGCCGCAACCCATCTCTGGGAACTTCCACACACACATTCACACTCATACACTATGGACAATTTAGCTTACCCAATTCACCTGTACTGCATGTCTTTGGACTGTGGGGGAAACCGGAGCACCCGGAGGAAACCCACGCGAACCCAGGGAGAACATGCAAACTCCACACAGAAACGCCAACTGACCCAGCCCAGCCGAGGTTCGAACCTGCGACCCAGCGACGTTCTTGCTGTGAGGCAACAGCACTACCTACTGCGCCACTGGGTTGCCTAGCATAGATCATTGAATCGGATTAGACCATTAGGATCTGTAGAGATCTAAACAAATAACTTGACCTAAATAATGACGAATGCTAAACTTATTTTTAAAATAGGCTCATTTTACACTCCACTAGAGTTAAAGAGTTGAGTTTTAACATTTTATCTATTCAGCCAATCTCCATGTCGTGCAGGAGCATGTTTGGCTTAGCTTAGCATGGATCATTGAATCAGATTAGACCATTAGCATCTGTAAAGATTTGAACAAATAACTTGACCTAAATATAGAAGGAATGCTACGCTTATTTTGAAAACGGTAATTTTACATTCTAGAGTTAAAGAGTTGAGTTTTACCATTTTTTATCTATTCAGCAAATCTCCAGGTCTTGCATGAGCATGTTTAGCTTAGCTTAGCATAGATCATTGAATCGGATTAGACCAAAAGCATCTGTAGAGATCTGAATAAATAACTTGACCTAAATTTTAAAGGAATGCTCTGCCAGTATGAGATGCTAATGGTCTAATCTGATTCAATGATTTATGCTAAGCTAAGCTTTCCCCCCTACTCTGTGGGGGAAAACTGGAGCACTCGGAGGAAACCCACGCCAACACAGATAGAACATGCAAACTCCACACAGAAATGTCAACTAACCCAGCCAGGACTCGCAGCAACCTTCTTGCTGTGAGGCGACAGTGCTAACCACTGAGCCACCATGTCGCCCCATTTTAACTAGTGTTAAAGTATATTTAGCATTACATTCAAAATGCAACTGCATCATTAAAGATGTGTAATCACGAAAACATTTCAATACACAACCTACAGATTTCAATAGAAATTACATTCAAGTGTATTGTAGTTTACCGTAATTTCTATAGTTTTTACCATAATATCTCAGATTTTTAAAGAAAACAGACATTAAACACGCCGATTTTGAAACGGCATACAGTTCACCGGAAGCGCTTGACCCAGGTTCCCAGCAAACATGCCAGTGTGGGCCCACTGTGGGTAAGTGTGGGTTTACTGTGGGACACTGTGGGCAGGACAATCCCACAGAAAAACACATGTGGGCCCCATGTGGGGTAGCCCATGCGGGCCCCAAAAATCTTTTCCCCTTTGGGGCCTACATAGGTTTTTCTGTGGGCAAGCCCACAGTGGGCTTTCCCACAGAAAACCCATGTGGGCCCCATATGGGTCAGCCTATGTGGGGCCCAATGGATTTTTCCCTTTGCGGCCCCAATGTTGGTTTTCTGTGGGCAATCCCACAGTGGGCTCGCCCACAGAAAAACCCAAGTGGGCCCCATATGGGTCAGCCTATGTGGGGCCCAATGGATATTTCCCTTTGTGGCCCCATACTGTATTTTGTGGGTAAATTTAAGTTAAATTTACATTTAGCTTGTGTATGAAAATTAAAATAAATCACTTGCATATTGGTCTAAATAGTGTGAAGGACAGATAACTGGCTTGCTGCTTAGAGAAAATCATCCAGAAATGATAGTTTTAGATAGAATCTTGATCACATATGATCACATACAGTAGTCAATATTTGAAGTGGATCAAAATGTTTTTCAAAATTGTCCTAAGACAAGAATGGGTGTTGTTGAATAGTTTTAGAATAACTCCGAAGAAAAGTTTTGATCCACTTTAAATGTTAACTACTGTATTTCCAGTACAGGGACATGAATATCCATTAATTTCTCTGGTTGGTTCAACTTCTGCAAATAAATTTGTATTTATAAATCTATGAACATATATACATTATGACAGACTAAATCAATGTTCTTTACTAGGTTGTAGTTTTTTTTAAATATATATTGGCGCTGACAGTGTTAATGTTTGATACTGTGGCACCACTGTATCCAAGAAATTTGAAAGAAACGTGGCACATCACTTCATACTTCATTCAACAGATTCATATTGTAGTTGGATATAATTTATTTTGGTAAACAAATGCAAAAAATGACTTTATGACCATTTAAAAAAAAAAAAATCCTATATTCTCTGTTGCAGTCTTATCTGTTTGTTTGTTTGAATTAGATCTGTCTTTTTCGTATGTATTATCTACAGTTGTGGCTGATTTTAACTGTTGCATTCTATACAAATGTTCTGTTGCAGACACAGCTGGGTTTGTGTTTTGTGAGCATTTGTGTGAGAATATAAATTCCATATCGCATTTGTCCTCTAGCCTTAATTTCTGAAATATTCAGATTCATTCAGGATATAATTTTTTTTCATATTTATCATCCACGTTCATTTAGACAGCAAACATGCCATTGTGGGCCCACTGTGGGTAAGTGTGGGTTTACTGTGGGACAGTGTGGGCAGGACAATCCAACAGAAAAACACAAGTGAGTCCCATGTGGGGTAGCCAATGCAGGCCCCAAAAATATTTTTATGTTTATTGTCCACTTTTTTTAGACAATTTTGACACCAAAAGTCCTTAAGTGTGAAAAAAATAAATAAATAAAAATCGTGTCTGGAGCAATTTCTTTTGTTGGGGAGAGTGTGACACCCTGAATGGTTAGTCACGGGTGTTTGTTTTTGTCTTATAAATATATATTATAATTTCTGCTTCTCTTTGTTGATGATTTTCTTCATGATTGTTTCATCTAAAGCTGTATTTATATGAAATATGTGGAGAGTGAAGAGTGGGCGGGACCGGGATGGTTTGTTTACAGGGTTGCTATGGTAACGGTGAACCGCAAGAGTGTCATTACTAGAGCGCCTCGATTTTGAACAACAACGCAGCCGTCTCATCATTTAGGTGGGTAAATCCTGTCACAATATCAATGAAATGTTAAGAAAACATGCTACTCAAGTGTGTTAACAAGTTTAGTGAGGTAACGTGCAGTTAAAGAGTTAATTAGTAGCGACGATTTTATCTGTTTGCTGACATTGTATCAAAACGGCAGTTAGCGGCCCGGGTGTGTTATATGATAACTGCAAAGCTAACAAAAGGGCTCCACCACGCTGAAATGCTATGTAAATGTTATGTTTTTGTATTAAAGTTGTTAAAAACGGTATTAATATCAATTTCGTTTGTATAAATGCACTTTTGGTCAAAGACGAGGGTTACACTCAACGACTGTAAGAGAAGTTCACGTTTGGATTACACAGAGCTATCCCAGAGATGCAGAGCAGAGGTACGATACTGTGCTGACACCCCACTGGCCCAGCAACTGCTGCAAGGGCTCTGACCAGATAAAAAGGCCTTTGGGGGCATGCTGATCTGCAAAGCATTTAAAGGTAAGAGTTTGTAATGTTTCTATATGATAACCCTCTGTAACAGGAGTGAAAAAGGAAATCTGAGGGAAAATTACTAGTCATGTATAGTAAGAACAGTCGAAACAGTTACATGTAACGAAGTAACGTTTATTTGTCAGCAAATGTTCACAGATTGAAACCCTTTTCATTATCCTGGAGTATTTTTACAACCCCAGGGGCTTTGTAACAACTACAAATAATACTTTAAGTTTATAATGTTGGTAAATTTGTCTAATTTTTCAAGCCTATCAAGTACATCTCTTTCATTATCATAATATTTTGCTCTGAGTATTAACAATTTAGGAACAGAAACAACCCTTAAAAGTAAATCTAATCGCAGATTCACTAGTAGACAATGACATTTTTCATTTGTACTGCAAGTGAACTCATGAGTAGTATACTTTTATAACACTTGTTGTAAATATTTAGTTACTGTACTCGATTCTATGCTCAGAACTTGACCATTGCACCAATACAACTGCACACACACACACACACACACACACACACACACACACACACACACACACACACACACACACACACACACACACACACACACAATTCCTTGAGGTGCCAGGACGCAAAGCTGCAATTCTTTAATCATAAGTCCAACTCTTTATCCACTAGGCTAGGAGTGAGTACACTTTCACCAAAACACTGGTAGTTTTATACTGCTGTATACTGAATATACTCTATATTTTCTTAATTGTAGTTTAAAATGAGTATACTAATAGTATACTTGAGAATATTTTTTCTATTGTAAGAGTACATGGACCCTTTTCACAAAAAGGTTATAATGCGTTTAATGGTGATCAGCGACTTAAATCTTGAATTTTTTTAAATTTTAGATTTAATTTTTTTTTAATATATGTACACTTCTAAATCTATACTCTGTATTATGTCATCTGTGCATCAAAGTACAAAAAAAAGGTTACTTATGTCAGGTGTTTCTAATGCAGTGTCTATGGGCAGGACAGTAAATATGACGTTGTTCCCTCTTCTGGTTGCCATTATCAGTCTCACACTATTTTATTTATTTATTTTTTTGCTTTTTCTGAAAGACTTGATAACACCATCATTGAGTTTTTCTTTTATTATTAGAGCAAATTAAAATGCAAAAATTTTGTTGTATTCTGCCATTCACTGCACTCTAAGTTTACCCAATTATGATGACTTCTGCTACAAAGCAACCCGTAAATGTGAAAAGGGTCCATAGAACTTAAAGAATTAAATTGATATAATATTAATATTGATTTTAACATTTGTATTTCAATTGTTTTCTTTCTCAGACGCTGTAACAAAATCCAGCAAAGGAACGGCTTGCGAAATAGAAGCAACAGTCAAATCATGGTTAAGCAAGTCAAGAGACAGAGATGGTGGGCGCCTAGGAAGTGCCAAAACTCAGAGGGGACTCACTTTTAATTCAATTTTTTGGAGTTAGAAAAATTGTGTTTTTTTTTGTTTGTTTATTGATGTTTGATTTTGTATAAAATATAACCCTGTTTCTGGATAATACAGTTGTTCATTTTTTTTGTTATTAAAAATAAATAATTATTAACATGACCCAGTTTATTGTCAAGTGAAATTGTTCTAAAAAAAGCATTGTATAGTGGTTTTCTGTATGTACAAAGTAGAACCAGACTCAGTGGCTCATACAGGGTCATTGCGAGTAGCCCACTGTGGGCTCAATGGTGTGGGCTGACTGTAGGACCCACACTGTGGGGCACTTGTGGGGCCCCTTTGGGACAGAGCAGGTTAGCCCACAGTCAGCCCACACTTTTGGGCTGTCCCAAAGAGGGCCCACTCGTGCCCCACAGTGTGGGGCCCATACGTGCCCCACATTTCACGCCGGTATCTGGGCCCACACTGGCGTGAAGTGTGGGGCACGTGTGGGCCCTACACTGTGGGGCACGTGTGGGCCCCCTTTGGGACAGCCCAAAAGTGTGGGCTGACTGTGGGCTAACCCGCTCTGATTAGTGTGGGATAGCCCACAGTCAGCCCACACTTTTGGGCTGTTCCAAAGGGGGCCCACACGTGCCCCACAGTGTGGGGCCCACACGTGCCCCGCATTTCACGCCGGTATCTGGGCCCACAGTGGGCTGCCCACATGGGTCCCTTATGGGCCCCAAAGTGGCATGTTTGCTGGGTTGCTGACAAATTGAAAGTCTCTCCGCACACTTCTATTTACATCTAATACATTGCATTCATTCAATCATGTTCTTTCATACTAATTACAGTTTACTTCATTTTCACAATGCTACATATAGTGTAATAATAAGCATCAGTTTTGTAGAGATAATTGATATATAGACATTTGTGAATGAAGTGTGTGAAGCGAAATCAAAAAGACCTATGAAGAGACAATGTGTAAATAGCCCATCGAGACTTCAGAGTGGCCTCTATTGACTGCCTAGAAACCACTCAAAACACTCTAGCAACCATTCAGAGCACTTTATCAACCGTAAAACCACACCCACATTGTGTCGTTGTGTGAGTCCCTTGCAGGAAACACTGCTCATATTTCTCCACAAAGCGCTTTTGTGAGGAATTTCCTATTTCAGAGCGCCACACAGTATGAAAACCATTTGTCTTATATATATATATATATAGGAAACGTACATGATGTATATGCGGGACAAGGCTCTTCATTTTGTTTATGTATACCTGGCATCCTCAGGAGTCCAATTAAACCAGAGTAGACTAGAGCGAGTGGGATACACCGTGGAGTTGATGCAGTCGATGCAAGAAGAGGAAAAGCATTACGATAAAGCAGTTGCATTGATTAAATACATAAATCAAACCTAAATGAGCTTATATCAGTAGATATCATGAGAGGTAAACGTTTTAGAGGCATTTAAGTGGGACTGTATTAAGTGGCACTGAAAATGTTTTCTCAGTTGGTGTGTCAATGGAAAAAATAGTTTCTTATCCTAATTGCAAGAGCCAGTTTGTCTACTCTAACGGCCAATAATAAGACAGCCAGTGATATCTATGGCTAGTGCCAGTGCTGCCATGACTACTGTAAACATACAAGCAAAATACATCACAGTCAATGCATGGTAAACATCCTACTGTCACTAAACCTGCATTATATTCTGCAACCCAGTTCAAAATAACGCCCCTGTAAATAGAAATGCAACTGATATAAGTCAATTAAGATATTCGAGGCTATTTGCTTGGCGCAAAAAAGCATTTCAATATATTGTAGGCCTAGACATCAATGATAAGTAAGGAAATCCACCTGCATATCATTGCTACTATCAAGGTTATTTTAGTAAACTAAAACTCCCACATGGAAAGAACCTATATGAGGATATATGCGCATATACTGTATGAAACCTATATGCAGTATATATGCACATATATGATAATATATATATGCTGCATACTGTATATGTGTATATACAGGTCATATAGGTCTCCTGTATTGCTTCTTTATGTCAACATATAAGCCCTATACAGTTGAAGTCAGAATTATTAGCCCCCGTTTACCCCAATTTTTGTTTGATGGAGAGATTTTTTTCTACATATTTCTAGACATAATAGTTTTAATAACTCATTTCTAATAACTGATTTATTTTATCTTTGCCATGATGTCAGTAAATAATATTTGACTAGATATTTTTCAAGACACTTCTATACACCTTAAAGAGACATTTAAAGGCCTAACTAGGTTAATTAGGTTAACTAGGCAGGTTAGGGTAATTAGGCAAGTTATTGTATAATGATGGTTTGTTCTGTAGACTATCGAAAAAAATATAGCTTAAAGAGGCTAATAATTTTGACCTTAAAATGGGTTTTAAAAAATTAAAAACTGCTTTTATTCTAGCCAAAATAAAACAAATAAGACTTTCTCCAGAAGAAAAAATATTATCAGACATACTGTGAAAATTTCCTTGCTCTGTTAAACATCATTTGGGAAATATTTAAAAAAGAAATCAAAGGAGGGCTAAAAATTCTGACTTCAACTGTATATATATATATATATTAGCTCGAGAAAGCCTTTCCTAAAATGGTTTAGCATGTTTTTAGGACACATTACCAGTATGTATGTATGAGCTAATAATAATGACCTTAAAATAATTTTTAAACATTTTTAAATGGCTTATATTCAAACCGAAATAAAACAAATAAGACTTTTTCCAGAAGAAAAAATATTATAGAAAATACTGTGAAAAATTCCTTGCTCTGTTAAATATCTTTGGGGAAATATTTGGAGAAAGAAAAAAAACTCACAGGAGGGCGAATAATTTTGACTCCCTATATTATTTTTAATATAACATGAACATACTCTGATACACAATAATAAATCACAGCACCCTCACATTTATAATCTGTAGACACTTTTTTAAGGTCTTTGCACCACTGACTGATTAAGCCAATTCAAGACCTTGAATATCAGAGGAGGAAGCGTTTTATGTTCCTGAGGGAAAGGATTTGCAGAAGGAAAATGCATTGTCTGTTAAATTGACTTTCCAAGTACTTCCTTGGGAAAGGAGTGTCCTGTTCTGATACACTATGACCTCTTTAGGAGCACTCAAATAATGTGCCTGATTTCCTTGTACACTCTTGTCCGTTCAAGAGCGGAATGGATTTCAGCTTGTCAGATCACAGGTCATATATGCTTACCTCCCAATAAATGCGTATCTGGACAGTAATGATTAAACGGATATATGACTCAGCTGAGAAGCCTGCGCACTGCACATTGTTATGGACTAAATGGTCGGAACGCAGTTAAATATTTTGCCCCCATCTTTTTATGTAACAGGATTGGACAGATGGTGTCCAGATAACAGCAGTCTTACATCACATCGCACCAGACAACGGCTTTCATCACCAGATAGAGCAGTATAAATAATACAAAGCCATTAAAGGTCCAAAGCTGACAATACATGAGCACAGATTCAAATATATCAGGGAAAGCCTTTGGCTGTGTTCATATTGGCTATAACAGTTGTGCTTAATTTACACAGTGTGATATATAATAATGCATTCAACATGTAATAGTCTAAATAAAAGTATGCATGGATTAAAATTGAATAGGTTTTTACAAGATATGTGTTTGAGTAAAAATTCCAATGATTCATATACATGTATATAAAATATGAATCATTGGAGTTTTATACTTATACATATATAAAAATTCCAAATAAATATATTTTATATATACAGTTGAAGTCAGAATTATTAGCCCCCTTTTGAATTTGTTTCTCTGTTTTAAATATTTCCCAAATGATGTTTAACAGAGCAATTAAATTTTCACAGTATGTCTGATAATATTTTTTCTTCTGGAGAAAGTCTTATTTGTTTTATTTCAGCTAGAATAAAAGCAATTTTTAATTTTTTTAAAACCATTTTAAGGTCAATATTTTTAGCCCCTTTAAGCTATTTTTTTTCCAATAGTCTACAGAACAAACCATCGTTATACAATAACTTGCCTAATTACCCTAACCTGCCTAGTTAATTTAATTAATCTAGTTAAGCCTTTAAATGTCACTTTAAGCTGTATAGAAGTGTCTTGAAAAATATCTAGTAAAATATTATTTACAGTCATCATGACAAGGATCAAATAAATCAGTTATTAGAAATGAGTTATTAAAACTATTATGTTTAGAAATGTGTTGAAAAAATCTTCTCTCCGTTAAACAGAAATTGAGGAAAAAAAGAAACAGGCCGGCTAATAATTCTGACTTCAACTGTATATCCAATTTATAAATATATATCAAAATGTGTATAAATCCCAAAAGTAAAAAATTCCAATGATTTTTTTCATTTAATTCATTTATTCATTCATTTTCTTTTCAGCTTAGTCCCTTTATTAATCAGGGGTTTCCAAAGCAGAATGAACCGCCAACTTATCCAGCATATAGGCGACAGTGCTACCAGTGACGGATTTAGGCATGGCCAGTATGGGCGATCGCCCAGGGCGGCATCTTGCTGAGGGCGGCATGGGGAGATGGTGCAAAAAAAAAAGTGCCCCAGTAAAAGCTTTGAGATAAGATTTACTTCATGCAAGTGTATTAATTTAGAGTGGTTATCACATAATAAAGATGTTAGGGGCTATTCACATTTGGCGTCTTTTGCACGCGCAATTTTATTTATTTATTTTTTTTGTGCAACGGTGCAACCAAAACAACGCTGGTGAAAACAAATCGACGCATGTGCGCAGAAAGCAATTCCCGCGTGCCACATGCTGATATGCGTCGACATGCTAATCGACAAAACTAAAGTTTATATCATATGATGATGATGTTACTTTGACTAAGCATGGCTATGAAGCAGAAAGGGGGAATAATGAATCAGGGAGGTAACTAAGACTTCATAACATTAATTCTCGGCCATGAGTCGGGTCTAAGACAACAGATAATTCTATAAAACAAATATTTTTTGTATTCTATAGAACTGTCATAATTAATATAATCCGCTTACATGCATATGCTGGAATAGTTGGCGGTTCATTCAGCTGTGGCGACCCCTGATTAACAAAGGGACTAAGCCGAAGGAAAATGACCGAATGAATGAATATTATAATAATAATTAAAATATTTGTTGAGCAAAACACATTTTTATAGAACTTTTTTTGTTTGTTTTTACATTTTCCAGTATTTCACTTTTAAAATATTTAGACAATCTTTGATTTTACTTCTGTTTCAATGGTGACCACAGTACATGTCCTGAGACAAATGAGATGATGATCTGTATCAACAATTTTTTCTGTTTTTACAATTAAATTTTAAAAATGGGTACACGGTGGCGCAGTGGGTAGCACGATGGCCTTACAGCAAGAAGGTCGCTGCTTTGAGCCTCGGCTGGGTCAGTTAACATTTCTGTATGGATTTTGCATGTTCTCCCCTTGTTGGCGTGGGTTTCCTCCAGGTGCTCCGGTTTCCCCCACAAGTCCAAAGACATGTGCTATAGGTGAATTGGGTAGGCTGAATTGTCCGTAGTGTATGAGATGAATGTGAGAGTGTATGGGTGTTTCCCAGGGATGGGTTGTAGCTGGAAGGGCATCCGCTGCTTACAACATATGCTGGATAAGTTGGCGGTTCATTCCGCTGTGGCGACCCCAAATTAATAAAGGGACTAAGCCAAAAAAAAAGAATGAATGAATGAATTTTTAAAATAACATATGGAAAATATTGTAGTTCTAAAGAAATATACTGCATATAATATTTTTGGATGATTCAATCAAAATATATTATAGTAAAAATATATTAGTTCCATTAAGCTGAATGTTTTTTTTTTTTACCCACAAGTAGGACCTTTTATATTTATGTTTATTTAAAAATTCTATTGGCGATGCAGTGGTGCAGTGGGTCAGTTCTCCCCGTGTTTGCGTGGGTTTCCTCTGTGTGCTCCGGTTTCCCCCACAAGTCCAAAGACATGTGGTATTGGGTATGCTAAAATTGACCGTAGTGTACGAGTGTGTATGAGAGTGTATGGATGTTTCCCAGTTTTGGCTTGCGGCTGGAAGGGCATCCGCTGCGTAAAACATATGCTGGAAAAGTTTGTGGTTCATTCCGCTGTGGCGACCCCTGATTAATGAAGGGACTAAGCCGAAAAGAAAATGAATGAATAAAAATTCGATTGTTTTTGAAATATGGTTTAAATGTGCTGACATGGATTTCCCGCAACTAAAACGTATACTTATATAGTTTCTGCAATTTATTTGCTTTGAATTTTTTAATGTACTATTGCATTGCAATTTTTATTCATTCATTAATTTTTCTTCCTCTATTTCAGAGGTCGCCACAGCGGAACAAACAATCAACTATTCCAGCATATGTTTTTACGCAGCAGATGCTTTTCCAGCTGCAACCCAGTACTGGGAAACACCCATACACACTCATTCACACACATACACTTTGGCCAATTTAGCTTATTCAATTCACCTATAGCGCATGTCTTTGGACTTGTGGGGAAAACCGGAGCAGCCAGAGAAAACCCACGTGAACACGGGGAGAACATACAAACTCAACACAGAAATGCCAACCAGCCCAGCCGAGGCTCAAACCAGCGACCTTCTTGCTGTGAGGCGAACAGTGCTAGCCACAGTGCCACCCACCTACAATTTTATAAGCTAAAAAAAGGAGTATTCTTCTATAGGATGTTCATTAAATAGTACAATTGCAAAAAAGTGATTTATGAAAATTAATTTTTATTATTATTATTTATTGTAGTTTCAGAAATCAGGTTTTTACAGTTTTTCTCAGTGGCTTTGGTGCATTTCTCACAACACTATTTACATTTGCACAACAGTTAATGCATTTCTCAAAACAATTAGTCATTTGTGCACATCACAGTAGCAGTTTCTCATTCCTTCCAACAAATTGCAAATGCTGTTGCACATGCATCAATTGCTTTCATACGACTCTCTGCTGTTTGTAACATTATCATTCGCTTATGTCATGTCAGTCAGAATGAACTAAACTTGTGAATGCTGAATAAATAGTCATATAAAACTAATAGTCCTCATTTCATTACTTGAGTCATTACATACAAAAATGTTGAACTAGTTGTCAAAATCTGTCAAGTGAATTTCATAAAAAAAAATTATCTTTTTTTTTCTGAAAATGTCTTATAAAATGAACAATTTGATGAATGATTTACAGACCTGTGTATGTTGTAGGTTCAGTTCCAGTATGTACTGTAATATTGTTTACAGTTGTGCACAGCTCTACCCAGAGGAAGTTTGTGTTTGTTGTAAATAAGGGTGTGTTTATTCTTTTGCACAATGCTGTGAATAAATTAGAATTGTAAAGAGCAAATGCAGTAAACATGTGAAACATACATATTCAGTGTCTTGTACTCAGATACCTCACTAAATGCAGTGATCTCTAACTTTACTGTAGTTTTCAAATGGCTGTGCTAATAGTATATAGTGCTGTCTTGAGCATTTTCAGTAAGTGTCACCAAAATCTGACTTTATTGCATTGGAAAAAATGTACAGAGTAAAGTGTCATAATGAAAACAAGACAAAGCCATTTGACTATCTTGTTCATAAACAACGGTGTCAGGACTTTTCATCTTGATGACTCTGACACTTTCATTGACATCAATACTTGCTTTTGAGGAATGAGCTCTCCATTTTGAGCAAGTGACGCGCTTTTGCAGGTTTTCAACTAGGTTTGGCAGATTGTACTAATTGTTTTGAGAACTGCATTAACTGTTGTGCAAATGTAAATCGTGTTGGGAGAAATGCACCAAAGCCACTGAGAAAACTGTAATTGAGTAGGCTACTAATGAGTTCAGTTGCAAAAAACTCAATTTCTGAAGAATTCCTAAACAGTCTGTTATATTATCAGTTTAAATAATATGCATTACATTCTTTTCACAAGGTGCTGCTCATCACACCTGATAAGCTACCCAGCAAGACAATAGCCTATTCTTTTTTTGCTGTTTCGTCCAGTTTGCATCAGACAACCGTACTTATCTCCGCAGAAGTGCTGGCTTAGTTTTTTTTTTTTTTCTAAAATGCTGCACAGCTACACAGTTATAGCTCGCTAATACGTGAAACACAGCCACCAAAAGGAATAACCGCACCGCATCTTTTTTTCCCTTTAATTATTCACTGCCATAAGAATAATATTACTTCATTCATTTTTCTTCAGCTTAGTCCTTTTATTCATCAGGGGTCACTACAGCGGAATGAACACCAACTTATCCAGCACACGTTTTACACAGCAGATGCCCTTCCAGCTGCAACTCGGTACTGGGACACACCTATACACACTCATACACACTCATACACTATAACGAATTTAGTTTATTTAGTTCACCTATAGCGCATGTGTTTGGATTGTGGAGGAACCCGGAGGAAACACACGCCAACACAAGGAGAACATGCAAACATGCAAGAACATAGAAACTCCATACAGAAATCCCAACTGACTCAGCTGGGACTCAAACCAGCGACCTTCTTGCGGTCAGGCAACAGTGCTAACCACTGAGCCATTAAGCCTTATATATAGTTGAAGCCAAGGGGATAAAGTAGTAAAGAAAAAAAGTATAATAATAAAAAATTAAGGCGACGCGGTGGAGCAGTGGGTAGCACATTTGCCTCACAGCAAGAAGGTCGCTGGTTCGAGCCTCGGCTGGGTCAGTTGGCATTTCTGTGTGGAGTTTGCATGTTCTCCCTGTGTTCCTGGTTTCCGGTTTCGTCCGGGTGCTCCAGTTTCCCCCACAAGTCCAAAGACATGTACAGGTGAATTGGGTAGGCTAAAATTGACCGTAGTGTATGAGTGTGTGTGTGTCAATGAGTATGTATGGATGCTTCCCAGTGATGGGTTGCAGCTGGAAGGGCATCCGCTGCGTAAAAACATGTACTGGATAAGTTGGTGGTTCATTCCGCTGTGGCAACCCCAGATTAATAAAGGGACTGAGCCGTAAATAAAATTAATCAAAATAGTTCCAATTCTTACCAAATCTATCTATCTATCTATCTATCTATCTATCTATCTATCTATCTATCTATCTATCTATCTATCTATCTATCTATCTATCTATCTATCTATCTATCTATCTATCTATCTATCTGTCTATCTGTCTGTCTGTCTGTCTGTCTGTCTGTCTATCTATCTATGTATCTATCTATCATCTGTTTGTTAGTCTGTCTGTCCGTCGGTCGGTCTGTCTGTCTGTCTGTCTGTCTGTCTGTCTATCTATCTATGTATCTATCTATCATCTGTTTGTTAGTCTGTCTGTCCGTCGGTCGGTCTGTCTGTCTGTCTGTCTGTCTGTCATCCATCCATCCATCCATCTATCTATCTATCTATCTATCTATCTATCTATCTATCTATCTATCTATCTATCTATCTATCTATCTATCTATCTATCTGTCTGTCTGTCTGTCTGTCTGTCTGTCTGTCTGTCT
The DNA here is from genome assembly GCA_903798195.1 of Danio kyathit. Taxonomy (NCBI): domain Eukaryota; kingdom Metazoa; phylum Chordata; class Actinopteri; order Cypriniformes; family Danionidae; genus Danio; species Danio kyathit. The sequence goes on along the minus strand of LR812525.1, from coordinate 82,416,370 downwards.
GTCTGTCTGTCTGTCTGTCTATCTATCTATCTATCTATGTATCTATCTATCATCTGTTTGTTAGTCTGTCTGTCCGTCGGTCGGTCGGTCTGTCTGTCTGTCTGTCTGTCTGTCTGTCTGTCTGTCTGTCTGTCATCCGTCCGTCCGTCCGTCCGTCCGTCCATCCATCCATCCATCCATCCATCCATCCATCCATCCATCCATCCATCCATCCATCCATCCATCCATCCATCCATCTATCTATCTATCTATCTATCTATCTATCTATCTATCTATCTATCTATCTATCTATCTATCTATCTATCTGTCTGTCTGTCTGTCTGTCTATCTATCTATCTATGTATCTATCTATCATCTGTTTGTTAGTCTGTCTGTCCGTCGGTCGGTCTGTCTGTCTGTCTGTCTGTCTGTCTGTCTGTCTGTCTGTCTGTCTGTCTGTCTGTCTGTCTGTCTGTCATCCATCCATCCATCCATCCATCCATCCATCCATCCATCCATCCATCCATCCATCTATCTATCTATCTATCTATCTATCTATCTATCTATCTATCTATCTATCGTCTGTCTGTCTGTCTGTCTGTCTTTCTGTCTGTCTCTGTCTGTCTGTCTGTCTGTCGTCCATCCGTCCGTCCATCCATCGTCTGTCTGTCTGTCATCCGTCCGTCCATCCATCCATCCATCTATCTTCTGTCTGTCTGTCTGTCTGTCCGTCCGTCCGTCCGTCCGTCCGTCCGTCCGTCCGTCCGTCCGTCCATCCATCCATCTATCTATCTATCTATCTATCTATCTATCTATCTATCTATCTATCTATCTATCTATCTATCTATCTATCTATCTATCTATCTATCTATCATCTAATCATCAAAAAATAAAAAAAAAATATAATTACAATATACATAAAATAAAACATAAAATAAAAACAAGACACAAAGAGTGTAAGTAATTCAAAACAGAAGCACTGATGTTATTGGGGAATTTCAAATAGGGCACGACAAGACAATGTTTCCCCAGCCTTGAACCAGAGAGTGTTTCAAAACAGTTGCATTCCTTCAATAAACACCTTTAAAAGCGGTTTATTATCGGAGAATTTGCAAGCCGCACCGTGTCTGTGGAGCCAGCAGAGGAAAGTGTGAGAAAGCAAAAGAGACCCCTCCCTCCTCAGTGCTGCACTGGGACACACAGACTGCAGTGCACACTGTGTAGTGTTGATCAGAGGCGGAGTTTCACCTCAGCACCGAAACCAGCTGAAAAAAATTCAGGTGTCCGCAGTTCAGTCACTCAGTCAGTAACTCATATCAGTAACGCACACAGGACTACTGCGGGGACCAGAACACTGGATTTTAACTCAGTAAGAACGAGTGAAAACAATATCAAGCCATAAGGACGAACGCGTTTAATTGTGTACGGCGGTGTGTTTATATTGAACATCTTTCCCCCCGGTGTGTTTTCGTTTGTCGCTTCCGCTTTTTTCTCGTCCAGCAGCAGGAGTCAGTGGGAATTTCGGATTCTCTGTAAACTGTTTCACTTGGACACTGAGAGGAATATCAAGTCATTTATCTTTCGTGTGGTGAGTACATGTGTGTCTTGTCATGTTTGTAGGTTTTTGTTTTGGTCAAACTTTTCTTCGCCATGTTTCAGTCGTCAGTGCGCATGTGACGGAAATGCACCTGAATCAGGTAGACGCACCTCAGCGTTTGCGTTAAGATAGTTTAGCTTTACTTGACAAACCTCCAAACGTTTTGCTTTAGTTAACATTACGATCGTGTAATGTAACTTGCGACGTTGTTTTTGTAAATATAAGCTATGTTTTCAATACTTGATCATCATGTTTCTATACTCCTGGGTCGAGTTTTCAGTTTTAATGTAAAGGCCATTATATATGTACACTACGGGACAAAAGTTTTGGGGTCATTGGGATCTTTAAATGTTTTAAAATAAGCATATCCTGCTCACCAAGGCTGCATTTATTTCATCAAAAAACAGTACACATTGTAAAATTGTGAAACGTTATTGCACTAAAATAACTGTACAAAAGTAGATTATTATTTAATTTAATTATTTATTCCAGTGATTTTAAAGATGAATTTTCAGCTTCATTACTTCAGTCGTCAGTCACATGATCCTTCAGAAATCACTCTAATATGTATTATTATTGTTGTTATTAATGGTAATAATAAAAGCAATAGTGACTGGAGTAATTTCATTTGAAACTACATGCAATAAGAAAGCAGTTATTTAACATTTGTATAAATGTTTAACAATTTTTTTTTTTTACATTTAATAAGCGCCATCTTGATGAACAATAATTTTCTTAAAAAAAACAAAAAAAAACTGTCCCCAAACTTTTGACTTTTGAACATTTTACAATACTAAAACCTGAATTTGTTAGGCAGAGCAAGTTTATTTATATAGCACATTTCATACACGACAGCAATTCAAAGTGCTTTACATAAACAAGAATGTATATGCTATTATATATAAACTGTCTGTACATCAAAAGTTTGGGGTCAGAAGTATTTTTTTAATGTTTTAAAATAAGCTTATACTGCTCACCAAGGCTGCATTTATTTAATCAAAAATACAGTACACATTGTAAAATTGTGAAATGTTATTGCACTATAAAATAACTGTACAAAAGTAGATTATAATTTAATTTAATCATTTATTCCAGTAATTTAAAGATGAATTTTCAGCTTCATTACTCCACTCTTCAGTCACATGATCTTTCAGAAATCACTCTAATATTAATTTATTATTATTATTATTATTATTATTATTATTATTATTATTATTAATAGTAATAAAAGCAATGATGACTGGACTAATAGTTTCATTTGAAACTACATACAATAAGAAAGCAGTTATTTAAAATTCATTCATTCATTTTCTTGTCGGCTTTGTCCCTTGCGGGGTCGCCACAGCGGAATGAACCGCCAACTTATCCAGCACAATTTTACGCAGCGGATGCCCTTCCAGCCGCAACCCATCTCTAGGAAATTATTTAAAATTGTAATTGTATATTTAAAAATTGTTTTACATTTAATAAATGCTTCCTTGATGAACAGAATTATTTTCTTTTTAAAAATAAATGTAAAAAAAACTGTCCCCAAACTTTTGACTTATGTATGTTTTAAGATACTAAAAACCTGAATTTGTTAGGCAAGGCAAGTTTATTTATGTAGCACATTTCATACACAATGGTAATTCAAAGTGCTTTACATAAACAAGAATGAAAGAAACAAGTATAAGAAATAAAAACAAAGAATAAAAATGATTAAAAACTGATTAAAATGTGTTAAAACGGTTTTAAAGGAATCAAAAAGACATCATCATAATTATATATGCTTATGATAGTTTTCCCTTCTACTGTGTCTAGTTTATGACATGTAGCATATTTAGTCATATGCCACAGAAAATTGGTCATACTAACAAATGCTTCATGCTTTTTTTGCATGCACCTTACTGGGTTTAGTGAGTTTCTTACTTCAGTCAAGAAAACAAATATATTATAATATTATTAAAAACATTTATTGTTCTGAAAAGAATATATGAAGAGTTTAGATGCAAACGCCTCTAAATGCCATCTGAATTTTTCTTCTTAAATTAGCATTTTACTCAGCCTCCTGTGTTTATGGTCAGTTATTTCACTTTAAAGGCAGTGACAATAAAATATTCATCAACTTAAATATGAAATAACTGGTCATAAACACAGGATCCTGAAAAAAAAAAGAAAATTTCAGACGTCACTTAGAGGCTTTTAGCATCTGAACTCTGAACATATTTCAGTGGAAAATGTACAGACATGCTGATTTAATGGCTAATTACATCTACATTGTTGTTCAAATATTCCATGTAAAATATTCTTGTTGGACCCTTAAAGAGAAATTTATCAGACCTTTCCATAAATAAATAAATAAATAAAATAAAAAAACAACAATAATAATTGTCTTAAACACTTCTGCTTCTTCTGCTAACTTTTAACTCAGATGTATAACTTAAAAAAAAAATAACTCCACATATATTTACTATATATATTCACTTAAGTTTGTAAACATACTGACTAGGAAAATAAATGATTGTGGTATAAATGTTTGATTAGTTCTTACATGAATGATTTTTTTTTCATTTTATTTCTGGGGCCCTTGTAGATTCAAAATCAATGAATGATTATTTCTTTCTCAGGAAGCATTGAAGTTGTAGTAAAGCTATTTCATCTAGGGATGCAAATGCTCTTCATTCGTTTCTTTGCCATAGACATTATAGCTGATTAAATTGGCTCCACACACACCTGCCAAAGCACACTTCTCATTAAAGTTTGCTGCCTGTGCGTTTCATTTCAACAGCATGCGACTGCAGAAGTTTGACTCTTATGCACAAGAAGCTGGTTTATGTCAGCTTTTTTTGGCTCATTTAGTCAGACAAGAAAACTGAAATGCACATTTATTTTGGTATATTCTTATTTTGTTTGTATACATAACAGCACTTTGAGTTTGAGAAAAGCACATCATCAATAAAATTTATTATTATTATTATTATTATTATTATTATTATTATTATTATTTACTTTCTCACTGATTTCCATCCATAATAATGCAGCATAGGCTCATTGTGAAAATGTAGCCCTATATACATTTCTGGAGATCGCAAATTATGTAGCCAGTGGAACATATGGCTGCATTTTGTCTTTAAAACGAATGCTACGGGGCGATATGACGTTGTTTCTTTTCGCGCTTAACAGCTGACCGCTTACCTCCGTATTGACTGCTTTTTTCCGCTGTTTGTTTAGTAGTTCGTTGCATACGTCAACCACGACGACAGGGTTCAAGTCTGGCGAAGAACGGTTCCAGAATGTCGGTAAGACAAAAACAAAGGCAAAAATAGAAAATAAACAAGTAAATAACCATATCTGTCATCATAAGAATGTGAAAATAAGGGATATACCCCTCCAAAAAAATCCCCAAATTACTAAATATGTTCATCTGGAGTTGTTTCATTGTAAATAAACATTTATACGGTCAATAATATGTTTTATTATTATTATTATTATTTACCGAGGATCGAATAAACAATATACATTAGAAAAATCTGAAAATAAATTAGCAAACAGTTTAGCCTGTTAAATATTATTATTATTATTATTATTATAAAGAAATAGAATCAATTTATCAAATCTCATTAATATTTTCTTCACTGTATAACCTAAACATTCTGATTAAAGACCAACGAATGAATCTCTCATTTAGATTTTTCATTTGATTACATTGTCACTTTAAAAAGGCACAGATCTAACGTTATATTGAAAGCATTTGATTGCTTTCCTAACTATTTATGCTCATTTAGGACAAAATTAGTTGTATTTGAAAGAAAATCCACCATGAAAGACATCTTAAGATGTTGTTGTTGTTGTTATTATTATTATTATTATTATTTTTATTATTAATTATGTGTATATATCGGTTCAAACACGCACCCAAAACCCAGACTTGCATTTCAATTCAAATCGTAGGTACAGAATCCGTTTGGGAAACATCGTCTATTTATGACTTGTGCTGCGTTCACACCAGACGCGGAAGAAGCGTCAAGCGCGAGTGATTTACATGTTAAGTCAATGCAAACGCGCGAATAGGCATCCTGCGGCGCGATACGCGCGAATGACGCGAATTGCGCGTTTGAAGCGATTTACGCGCAAATCGCTCGAGTTCAAAAATCTGAACTTCAGCGGACATTCGCGCCGCGTTAACCAATCAGGAGCTTGCTCTTGTGGGGGCATGATTGTGACGTAGCACCTGTTGTTGGTGTCCCGGGGGAAATCCTTCAGCCGACACCGACAACAGTTCATCAAACTGGGCTTGGCTCAGTCAGAAGCACCGCTAAAAGCCTCCGTCATCCAGGTTAAGTTTCTGGAGGAGTTATGAGCTCACAGAGCTGGTTTCACCTCAGAAAGTATCGAGTGGACTCAGACACTGGTCCAAACGTATCGACGCTGTTTTTCAGCCTTCATAAAGCACATAAACACAGTTATTTTATCAATAAAATCCATGTTAGCCATTTAGCAACGAAGCTACAGTCACCGGGCAGACAGAAGCCCGGCCCATGACGCGAATCCGAGTCTGTTCTGAAGTAAATTTGACGCGCGAATGAAGTGGAGTTTGATGTGCGAATGAAGCGGAGTCTGACGCGCGAATGAAGCGAGTAAACTCAAATGTTCACGCGTCTATTTACTCGCGAATATCGCGATTTGGCCTCGCGTTTCGCGTCTGGTGTGAACACAGCATAAGGAGCGCGTCTGATAGTCATGCACCGCTACATGACTGTTTTGAGGATTGCATAGGAGGGGCAACGGCGCCAGTAATGAAAAGGAAGGGAATCCCTTTGTTTTTATATTAATTTCAAAGTGTTTTCATGCCTAAATAAAATAAAAGCACAGAACAGACTCCCATTTAAGAGCAAGAGGCGTCCCCTGGTGGTTCGGCGGTATGGGTTGCATATAGGGAGGATCGGCTCTTTAATGTTTATTGCCACCCTTCATAGAAAGATTGAAAATACGGGAAAATATTTTTATGGTATGATAGCAGGATAGGACTGTAAAATACAGGACAATCCAAAGAAAAACGGGCTGGTTGACAGGTATGTAAATAACAGGGTGAGAATGTGGTAAAATCTGAAAACGTAAAAATGAGGGAGACTTGTGGGCTTTTCTTTTTCTGGATTGCTTTTGTAAACACTGTCGGTTGGGTTTAGGGAAGGGAGTAAGCAGGTCAATCGGTGATTTTGAAAACCCTATCATTTGGGTTTAGGGAAGGTTGAGGGTGGATCAGTCGACAATGGCCTCTGGTGGATTTATGCAAGGCACGAATGGCACTCGCGAGAGAAATTTGAGTTCTCAAAAAGCATATACAGCGGCCTCTGGTGGATTCACGAAAACAAAAACTGCAAAAAAAAAAAACTTACCTCCTGGGACGTATTTGATGTTCTCCAGAAATGTATATAGGGGTACATTTCCACTATATACCCAGGGCCTGGGTTGTAATTGTGTGTCATTATTTACATTTCAGATATTCTCATGTCAGGGTGACTCTGAAGTTCAAGTAAGGATGATTGCATATTTGTAGACTCCAAAAAGTTTAAAGCTAATGCATTTCTCTTTGGCTTTTATATGTGCTCTGTCTACATTTCTCCCAACACCATTGAATCATGACGGTATGCGGCAGAACCGGCTCCTGTCTGTCCTGTCTCCGATCAGTTTTCTGTTCAAACCATCCACGCTTCGCTCATTCACACACATCATAAACTCTGACTTCAGATCATTTTACAGCTGTCAGTGAGTTTTCTGTTGCGAATTAATGGAATTGTCCAGGGAGGAGTTTCGCAGTAAAGCCAGTTATGCAGATCGAGTTTGTAGACACAAGGATGATTTCATATGTAGCATGTGCTTGTCTTTTGCATAGGCGCATTCAGTAAGCATGAATGTGCATGTGTCTGCTCGCATGGCCGCGGGCATCTTTGAGAGGGAGATAAACATATGACTCTTTTAGCACAGGCTTAACGATGATGTCATATTTATGAATCATAACTGGAAGGACGACATTTACAAATGAACATTGTGTTTTAGGATGTGGGTTGACTCATTTTGAAAGGCGTTTAACGTGGAAACATTTATTTAATATAGATGCATGGATTCAATGCTACGAGATAAACAAATGACTCTGTGTATGCTTGATGATGATGATGATGTCACATTTATGAATCATAACTGGACGGATATTTGCAAATGGACATTGTGTTTTGGGGTGTGGGTTTACTCGTATTAAAAGAAACAATTTAACATAGTTTTCCACTCTAAACTTTGCAGATGCATTGCTGTTTAATGCTACAGGGTAAACAAATGACTTTTTGTGCAGGCTTAATGATGTCACATTTATGAATCATAACTGGAAGGACATTTACAATTGAACATAGTGTTTTGGCATGTGGGTTGACTTATTTGAAAGAGAAACAATTCAATGTAGAAACATTTTTCCACTCCAAATGTTATAGATGCATTGGTATTTATTACTACGAGAAACTTATGACTCTTTGTGCAAGCTTAATGTTGATGTCACATTTATGAATCATACCAGGACAAAATTTACCACTAAACAATGTTTTGAAAGAGAAACAATTTAAATTAGAAACTATACTTAGAAACGCTCCAAGTTTTCAAGTATTTAAATGTCAATAAAAATGTATTAATATACACACACACTTACCGGCCACTTTATTAGGTACACCTGTCCAACTGCTCGTTAACTCCAATTTCTAATCAGGCAATCACATCGTAGCAACTCTGCATTTAGGCATGTAGACATGGTCAAGACTATCTGCTGCCGTTCAAACCGAGCATCAGAATGGGGAAGAAAGGGGATTTAAGTGACTTTGAACTTGGCATGGTTGTTGGTGCCTGACGGACTGAGTAATTCAGAAACTGCTGATCTACTGGGATTTTCACACACAACCTGTGGGTGGCAAATGCCTTGCCAGAGGTCAGCGAAGAATAGCCAGACTGGTTCCAGCTGGTAGAAAGGAAACAGTAACTCAAATAACCACTCAAAATACAACAGAGGTCTGCAGAAGAGCATCTCTGAACGAACAACGCGTCCAACCTTGAGGCAGATGGGCTACAGCAGCAGAAGACCACACTGAGTGCCACTCTTGTCAGCTAAGAACAGGAAACTGAGGCTACAATTCACACAGGCTCACCAAAATTGGACAATAGAAGATTGGAAAAATGTTGCCTGGTCTGATGAGTCTGCTGCAATTGGATGGTAGGGTCAGAATTTGGCCTCAGCAACATGAAAGCATGGATCCATCCTACCTTGTATCAATAGTTCAGGTGGTGGTGGTGGTGGTGTAATGGTGCGGGGGATAATTTCTTGGCATACTTTGGGCTTATTAGTACCAATTGAGCATCGTGTCAACGCCACAGCCTGCCTGAGTATTGTTGCTGACCATGTCCATCCCTTTATGACCACAGTGTACCCATCTTCTGATGGCCATTTCCAGCAGAATAACATGCCATGTTATAAAGCGCAAATCATCTCAGACTGGTTTCTTGAACATGACAATGAGTTCACTGTACTCAAATGGCCTCCTCACTCACCACATCTAAATCCAATAGAGCACTCTTGGGATGTTGTGGAACAGGAGATTCCACATCATGGATGTGCAGCCGACAAATCTGCAGCTGTGTGATGCTATCATGCTAATAATATGGACCAAAATCTCTGAGGAATATTTCCAGTACCTTGTTAAATCTATGGCTAGAAGGATTAAGGCAGTTCTGAAGGCAAAATGGGGTCCAACCCGATACTAGTAAGGTGTACCTAATAAAGTGGCCAGTAAGTGTATCGTGCAGTCCTACTCAAAACCATATATTGTTCAGCCCTACACTTGTCATGATGCTCCTCAGAAACTAACTGACAGGTGCTTATGGGTAAATGCACCAGGAGCGCTTTTTTGCTGATCTCACCGAATCAAAATAGACCCCTTTCTCAGCACAGCATCTAAGCTGCTTGGTTTGTTATTGTTTACAAGGAATCCTCGGCTGAATATCTGGAAGTGTCTGACTAAGCACCGCACTAATAATGCATGAAGCCACTGACGCTGAATTAATGTTTTAAACCCTGCCGGAGGAAGCCATTTTTTTTTCGGTTGGAAAATAAAAGGAAAGCGAGTTGGTGGCCGCATTGTGAATTTGACATTTATTGGCAAGCTGTTAAGGAAAACGAGGAAACGTTAAGGAAGTGGAGTATGTTTCTGAGAGGATATTGTACTTCAGTCACTGATAAAAGTGAACGTCTGTGTAAATCTGTTTGTGTTTGTTCGAGAGTCGCTTCGCCACCTCTGTATGAATGTAATGTGTGTTTTAATGGCTGTGACCTGGACTCAAAGTGCTGACCGTGTGCTGGAACGCAACGCAAGAGCGACAGGAAGCCCATGCAGGAAACATCCGCTGCATTGTTGCTTGAAGCCAGAACTGCCTTTTTCATTCCTTCGGGAGTTTCTGCCGCTCCCTCAATGTTGTTTCAGAGTTTCAGGAGCGTGTCATGTTTCGCCTGGGCTGTGTGGCCCACCGAGGCTTTTTTTGTGTGCCAGTTGTTGTCAGAAAAAGGATGTTTTTCTTCATCGAGTGACGACGTGTTTTTTAGCGCTCTCTTCTGTGGTGCGTGGCTGTGTCATATTCAGTGGTGTAAAGTAACTAATTACAAATACTCAAATTGACCCATCGCTAAGCCCCGCCCTCCTTAGTTACTGTTGCTACGCCTGTCAAGCTTTCGTGTCTGGCCCGTCTATTACAATGTGTATGCGCTGGTGTCAGACATTCCCAGTGATATAATTAGTCATTTTTGGCGAACAGGTGAGATATCTGAGAAAGCCAGACAAAAAAAAGGACTGCAGCATGCATTACAGGGGTATATTCACGACATAATAGGCAACCGATTAGAAATTAATTCAATGAAATTGAAGCTAGGTTAGCCTAGCTGCCTCATACGCTGACCATTCAACAGCTTAGTTCATGCACAGCAGGAGAGGTGACATTTAAAAACAATCTAATAATAACAGATTAAACGTGATTTCTCGATTTTAGCCAAAAAGCCTGAAAGATTAATTGTTGTGCAATGAAATTTAGCGTTACAAACCCACAAGGAAACACGCATGGACAGTGCTTCTACTAGAGCTGCACAATTCTGGCTAAAATGAAAATCGCGAATATTTTTTTTTTTTGGCTTAAAATAAAGATCACGATTTTCTCACGATTCTGTAAATGTAAAATAAAGGTTAATATGAGTGGGATATTATTATTCTTATTCTCAAACATATGATAAAACCACAATAATTACATAATAACAATATAACAATAATAATATTATGTGTAGGTCTACTGGTTAAAATGTTAAATTTTGAATAGACTTTGAATGGTGGACTTGAACGGACTTTAAATTTGTCCTGGTCATTATTGCACAGTAAAGTGACGACATCAGAGTACAACTATTCATATATCTGATGTTGAATTATTGTGTTTGAGACATACTGTATGCTTGCAATCTGTCATTGACAACATTATTAGACCATTTATTTACTGGTAAAATCAGACATTTGTCATTATCAGATACCCTCTTACATTATATTTAACATTATATAGGCTAGAGTAGTTATACTGACACTGTTAAACATTTATTCTCATGCACAGCACTCTGTGTTCGCTATGAAAGAAAAACATATTAAATGCTTGTCATAATCATAACTCTAAAATGCGATATGATTATTTAAATGATGTGCGTGCTTTCGGTTTCAATTTCACTACAAAGTGGTGTTCATACCCAGCCAGCGCGGCTCCCAAACGATCACTCTGTGCCACAATCTGAATGTTATTTACAACTTTATTACCTGTTATTCACAGCCTATGCAGGTTCTGTCTACTAAAGTAGACGCGCGCGCGTCTATCATTAAGTAGGGCGCCCTCCCGCCCTCTCACGGTCAGCAGCTCACGTCACGTATGATTTCGAGGCCGTGGATACATCATTACATGAAGACAAAAATTGCATTTTTGGGGGAATTATACCATATAAATACAGTGTGTGACTCTTTCAACATCATTTTGAGGTGTCCATGTCGCTGAGCAACGTATGTAAAACAATGTGAAGACTTGTGCAGCCGCCTTTGCTTCTCTCCAGAACTTGAAAATATGATTGGCAGAATCATAGAAATACTGGATTAAGATCATCTAGGGGGTCGAATCGAGATCGCGATCTTTTTTCGATTAATCGTGCAGCTCTAGCTTCTACATAATTCATTCACAGAAAGAACAGCCAGAAAGGGGAAATTGTGCCGAATATTAGCATCATTGAACCATAACGATGTACAATAAGTTTGTTACCTATAACTGTCAGTATGTTTATGTGCTCTTTATAAATGACTGAAAAACAGCTGCGGGTAACGTTAAAGTATATTGATCGCAAGTGCTCAGTTTGTGATCACGTCTCGGTTTTGTTCTGTTGTTTTGTAATTTCAAATATTCGTAGCTTGAAACCGATGGAGATACGACCGCTATTAGTATGACTACTATGGCGAAGGCTTAAACGGAGCAGTGCTCATAATATTGAGCGAAAAAAAGAAAAAGACAGCTGGGAAACATAACCTGCTTTGTATTTTTGTAGGAAACGCAGTTTAGATCGTTTTAGGGTAACGTAAGAGGTGTGTGAGTTATTGCCGTCTATCACTGAATGTGTCAGGAATCTCAAAACAAAACCAACTTAACTCCGCTCCTTTAGCGCCCCTCACAGAGCTTGATCCATGCTGGCATTTCTCCCCTTGCGTTTTAGGCTTTGAAAAGGGAAATAATTCCACCACCCTGTCCAAACTTTTCGGATACCGGGTGTCAGATTTGCACAATCCATATGCACAACGCTTTGGCTTGTTTCCCTCGCTCAGAAGCTTGACAGAGCCCCTGCACATAGCTACGGTTGCTAAGCCGTGATTGGTGCGTGGCGGGTTTTGGGTGTGGTTTAGCGAAAGGTCAATTACTGTAATTGAGTAGTTTTTCTCAGGAATTGTAATTTACTGAGTAGTTTTAAAAATGTGTACTTTTACTTTCCTTTGAGTACATTTATAGTGCAGTATCTGTACTTTTACTCCACTACTTTCCTTCAACCTGCAGCCACTACTTTATTTTATCTTGTCTATGAGGATTAGAAAAATCAGTCCTGTGATTCCTGTCCAGTCAAATCGCATATAGAAGGTAAATCGCATCATAATGAACTACCTCAAGACATGGGCGATTTATAATTGCAGAAAACTGTTTGGAAGCATTAAGTGTCCAAGAAGATGGTCAAAATCTTTACACGGAATGACCCAGAGACTGTTTAGATGCATGTCACTGATGAGAAGATGACAGATGTTTACTGTATGATGACCGAAATGGCCTTAAACACCCAGCAGGCACAGGACGTCAACATGACATCAGATTGACGTTGTACCCTAACGTCATGGGGACGTTGCATTTTGTTTGGAAATAAAAATCAGGTTGACATCAGAACTCAACGTCAGGTCGATGACGTCAATGTCCAACCTAAAACCAACCAAATATCAACGTCTAATGATGTTACAGCTTGACGTTGTGTGGACGTTACCATTATGACGTTTATCAGACGTTGGATTTTGGTTGCCATACCTGACGAATAAATGTCAGTATTTGCTTTCAATATGACGTTGGTTTAAGATGTTGGCTTGACGTTGGAGTTTGGTCACTTTCCAACACGACCTTTAAATCAACTAAATATCAACGTCATTTGACGTCATTATTGGACATCAAAATAACGTTGTCCTTAGAAGCTGACAAGACATTGAATTTTGGTCACCTGACATCACAACCTAAATCTAACTTAATATTAACGTCTTATGACGTTGTGTGCCTGCTGGGCAATAACTAGATGCACTACAGAATGTTACGTTTACACACACATGCACAAATTACATGTAAATCATCAGCTTTTCACAGCGTAATACTCACGAGTGCTTTTGGAAGGGCTACTTTTTACTCATACTTTGTGTCAGGGGCACCGCTGGCCACCACGGGCCCTCTGACAAACGAATTAGAAAATGAATGAAAAGGAAGAGCCGGGGTGGTTCGCGGGCCCTTTATAATGTCTCTGTGGGCCCCCTGAATATATGGGCCCTTAGAATCGTCCTAACTTTCCCCCCCCTAGCGGCGCCCCTGCTTTGAGTAATATTTACAACAGATACTTTTACTCTACCTGCACTGCATTTTTAGGCAAGTAATGGTACTTTTACTTGTGATTTTTTTTCAGTACTCTTTCCACCACTGGTCATATATCTTACAGTGGCTGTGTGTCCATTTTCGATGTGACAGACTTGTTGAGGCTTCTTGAATATATGGCAAAAATCAAAGAATGTCACAGAATTGAGATTTTCAGTGTGTTCATGTTGCTTACCGATAAATTCTTGAAGGTTTTTCTTTTTTCAACATCTGTTGAGCACATCGCTTTACATTTAATTAGGTGTTTTGATAACCTCTTAAGGCCCAAGGTGTTTTTTTTTACATGCGTTTTCTATTTCTCTTTGCTATTTGGGCTTATTGGAACCTAACTAGAATAAAAATCTAAGTATCATCTTTGGATATGATGTACTTTTAGAGAAAAATGATGTCCATATATGTGGACTCGTGGTCCGAATTTACATAACCCTTTTTCCCAAATTTTATTTTATGCATATTTAACATAGATTTTTTTTTTTGAACTTGCTTTGACTATCAGAGAGTAAAAACAAATTTTTTGGACATTTTGGACAGTTAAAAACAGGGTTTAGGACATTTCATATGCTGCAGAACAGTTGCAGGATGACACTGTATGTCTGTAACAAAATATAAAACATTTATATTTTAAATAGCCATTTAAGAGCTAAAAATGTGCTGTCCATGTATGTAGACACTCTGGCCCTGGGAGGTTAAAACAGTAATGTTTACAATTGGATGTATTTTTATGTCATTGAAGGGCCATGAAACCCCTCCTCTTTCAGTTCAAGTCTACCTCAGAATTAAAAAAAAATGCTACATGATGGGCGTGGAGCGCTGCGAGCAGAGGGAGGAGTGGGTGTGGACGACAGAGCAGGGGGAGGTGTCAGTTAGCTCACCAAGTCAAGATAAAAAGTCAGACTCAACTCGAGGGGAGACTCATGATTTTATAGTTTACAAAGTTAAAATGCAAAGAAATAAACCGTAAATAATGTAATGCCCCGTCACATACAGGCTATTCGTAATTTCATATTATATATTACCACAATTTGTTATATCATTAAAAAGATAATCATGCAAGCACTATAAAAGAGGAGACTTCCCTCCATCTGAATCCCCAGGTCTGAATGCAGACACAGTGGATAGCAGTACAGCTCTTTTCCCTATCTATTCCAACCATTAGCCCTGCTGGTGATCTGGAAATTTTAAATAAGGGTGAACACTGCAGCATGGCGATGTGTCTAAGTGGTAGCAAACAACTGATAAAAGGCACTGTCTGTTATTCTCCATTTCTCATACAGCTCTCCCACAAAAATGCTTGCTACACACACAGGTTGGCTGTATTGGTAGCCCGGACAGCATCATGGGGAAAGCCATGAAACCAATCGTGTGGATCATGGAAACAAACACCTATGACCCTTTACAACCACCTGAATATTGCATGCTGTGCACCGAATATCATAGGTTTGTCCATATGGGTCTGTGATCAGATTAGGAAAGCACGTGCTGTCATGAATAATTAAGTAGCAGCTCTGCTCATAGGATAAGAATATTTGATCCATGAATAATAATGAGAAATCGACGCATCATCACTGGAGAGGCAGATCGGCGCTATGTCACCGTTTTTTATTTTTTATTTATTTTATTTTTGTATTATTATCATTATTATTATTATTATTATTATTATTATTATTATTTTTTTTTTTTTTTTAATAATATTTTAAACCCGGAAGATGAAATTAGCTGACAAAAGTTCAAAATTATCCAGTTTTCACCACAATTAAAGCTGACAGATGCTAATGTTGTCTTAACTGATGCTCAACACACAAATCTGTTAAAATTTCAAAAAAGTACTCGAGGGTGTCTTGAACTTTTAATTAGGTGTATTTTTACAACAATAATGTGGGAAGAGGGCACACATTCCTCCAAGATAAACCTATTGTTTCAAAAAAAATCTGTTATGAGAAAATTTTAATAATAATACAAATTATATAGTTATCTTTAAAGATGTTTCTATGTTTTTGATGCTCTTTGTAATTATTATTATTATTTTTAAATTAACAGTAAATGCAGAAGACTTTATTTTAATGACAGTCTTGCCAAATGATTTGGCTGATTTACATGTAAAGTTAGTTAAATTATAATTTTTTTTAGCAACTTTTCTGGTCATCAAAAAAATAACAGCACTATCATGACTTTTTGTCATATCATTTTTTAAAATTTTATTATACTTTTAGGGAGGAATGAAAGCACAAAGCTGTATAGTAAGGGGATGTGGCACAATAATTGTTTTATCTCAATGTGCACTGTAAAAAAAAAAGTTGACAAATGAATTGTAAGACAAATTGCTGCAAAGCTTTTTTAGTTGACTCAACTTAAATCAGGTCAAGTGCAGTATTTGGGTTAAAAACTCAAAGCTGTGCAAAATTTTTAGTTGCATAAAAATTTTGACTCAACTTAAAACTGTAAGGCAACTTGCACAGATTTTTTTTGAGTCGACTTAATTTTTAACTCAAATACTGCACTTGACTCGATTTAAGTTGGGTCAACAAAAAAAAAGCTCTGCAGCAATTTGCCCTACAATTTTATGTTGAGTCAAATTTTTTTTTAATGAATTTTTTTGGATTTTTTTTTTTTTTTTTTTTTTTTTTTTTTTTTGTATAACAATTTTTTTAGGGGTTTTTCACCTTTATTTTGAAAGGACAGTGGAGGTTACAGACATCTAAGTATTGGGACCTCGAGCTGGGAATTGAACTCTGGTCGCCGTGAGCACCATGGTGCTATATGTCAGCACACTTAACCACTAGGCTATTGGCGCCGACAAGTTGAGTCAACTTTTTCACAGTGCGTTTTCAAAATACAGCCCTGCTCGCACTGAGATTTCAGCTACAAATTTGGGAAATTCTAAAAGATTTCTGAAATCCAAGGCTAAAATCTGTGGTCTTTCATCGTTGGTTTGACATGTTCACTGACAGCCGCTTGATACCCGTTGCGATCAGATTTTCCCTCTGATGAAGTTCTGGCAGTGTCAGAAGATTTCAGACACTTTCCTGCAGTGTGACAACAGCTGCGATAAGCGTCAATCCAAGAACCAATAGGAGGGCCGAATCTGATGACTCAATCCATGCGACAATTCAAATGACCACGGGGAAATGTCAAAACAGTTTTGTTCTTCCTGGTTTTATTATTGAGGTGTGCTGTGTGCAAAATTGCCACTACAGATTGTTTATGTTTGTTGCGAGGAATCATTTCAGAACGCGGGAGAGTAAAAGTGTCACGGGTGAATGACGTCAAACTCCGGGTGAGTTTTCTTCCGTGTTTGGTGCGTCTTCATTGTCGTTCAATCTGACATTATGATGGCTGAGATCTTACAGTGTGACATGGGAGCCATGTTCATGCAGTCTGACATGCTACAATCAAGATTATAAAAAATCACACAGTGTGAGCAGGCCTTTAGGCGACTTTCTGCACAGATTTTTTGAGTTGACTCAATTTTTAACCCAAATGCTGCACTTGACTCGATTTAAGTTGTCAACTAAAAAGCTGCATTTTCAAAATACTCGTAAGACAAAATTGAATCTAAAATCTGATTTATTATGCAGCACTAGCTCTTGTTCAGTCTTTCCCAAAACGTTTCTAGCATCTGCACTGCTAAATAAGACTCCTGTTTTTTTTTTTAAAGCTCGTCTGTTATTTATAGATGTAAAAATCATTGTTTGTTGCATTGCATAACTATCCATCTGTCATTTTCTGCAGCCGTTTCTCATACAAATTATGTTACGACGACTCCCTCAGTTGGAATTTTTTGTCATGCTTGCATTGCAATATTATGGTCCATGTCAGTCAAATGCGTTGTTACACTGCAGTATGGGAGTCTGTAGAGCAGATTGTTGTTGACGTGCATTAGTTTGTGTAATCTGTCAGATGTTTTGTCATTGCTTAAACACATAAATATGGGACTCATTAGCGACCACTAAGTTACACAATTTCTTTTTCGAGTCAAATCATCATGAGTTACGAGGTCAAATGGAGTAGGAGTTGAAGAATGAGTCCAGGAATAAAAACAGCTTCTTAAACTTGTGAACTTTGCAGTGGGTAGTATAGAAGAAACGATAATCTTATTTTGAATGAACATAAATATTTGATCGGTGTAATATTCTACACTCACTGGCCACTTTATTAGGTACACCTTATTACTACCATGTTGGACCCATTTTGCTTTCAGAACTGCCTTAGTCCTGCCGTGCCATAGATTCATCAAGATACTGGAAATATTCCTCAGAGATTTTGCTCTATATTGACATGATAGCATCACGCAGTTGCTGCAGATTTGTCGGCTGCACATCCATGATGCAAATCTCCCGTTCCACCACATCCCAAAGGTGCTCTATTGGATTGAGAGCTGGTGACTGTGGAGGCCATTTGAGTACAACAAACTCCTTGTCCTGTTCAAGAAACCAATCTGAGATGATTTGCGTTTTATGACATGGCGCGTTATCCTGCTGGAAGTAGCCATCAGAAGATGGCTTCAATTTTCATCAAAAGTAAACCTTAAAATAACTGTTTTTCTTGTATATTATTATTATTATGTATTTTATCTTACGTATTATTTATTTATTGATGTGGTGATTTTTTTTTTTATTGTTAAATTAATTTTAGAAATATAGAAATGTGATATTTATAAAATATTTTTTTGCCATGACAGGGAAGCTAATATTGCAATAAACTAAAAAAATCAAATCTATCTTTGCCATGATGACAGTACATAATATTTGACTAGATATCATAAAAAAAATAATTTATTAGAAGAATAAATATTGCACAGCAAGGCAAATCATTTTGCTCTCAACTATATATTTAGAATTTTGTTTTCAGAAGGATGTTTTACAATAAAAGCCAATGATATCCAAAACTGTTTGGTTACCAACTTTCTTTAAAAAAAACAAATATATATAATTTAAATGTTATGTTAATGATCATTAAAAATACAATTTTGGGGAGTGAGCTGTCTTTAAAAAAAAAATAATAATTTAATCAAGACCGCAACTAATGATGTTCCTGTATATATATTTTTAGCACAAAAAATGTGACCTTTTAAGTGAGTCATTAGCGAGAAATTGTAAATTCGGAAGCTGATCAAAGGCATGATGAGAACACAGGAAATGATGTCAGTTCAGAAATTTCTGCTGGAAGAGGTGGGGGTTGTACTCCCATTAGGCAACAAGCAGAATAGTCACATGACTGAAACTAGACTGTCATCATTACTGGCTATTCGGATGCTCAGGTATGATGTAATTACATGCATAGTACATTTTTAAATAGACATCTTTCTGATAAATGGGTAAAATCTAGTGGACTGAAGTATAGTGGTAAAATATAAAATTTAAACTCACAATTAATGAATATTATGAGGGAGCACTGAGATCCACATGTTCTAAATTTTGCCTGTCTGGAATTTATGGTGTATATTTTTGCACCAAATGACGTTTTAGTATTGTATTAGGTATTAATCTCTGTTTCGAGTCCCGGCTGGGTCAGTTGGCGTTTCTGTGTAGAGTTTGCATGTTCTTCCGGTGTTGGCGTGGGTTTCCTCCGGGTGCTCCGGTTTCCCCCATAGTCCAAAGACATGCACTATAGGTGAATAGGCATGAGCCGGTATAAGATTCTGACAGTATGATAACCTTGGATAAAATATCACGGTTTCAGGGTACCACGGTATTGTGATTACTGCTCTAAAATATATTCTTTTTAAATGTCTGGGTAAAAAACAAACTTTTTCCCCTTTGAACACAATATATTTTATTTTGAGAAACATTTATAATATTTTGGAGCAGTAAACATGTCAGGCTAAATAATGAAAATGAATCTTTGACTTCTGCTGTCTTCATTAGTTTCAAAAACACAGATTTCTTTACAATTTAAAACAGCATCTTTGGATATCTTTTCTGCTGGAGATACTGTTGTCCTAAAAAACTAAAATAAAGTAAATAAATCTTACACATACCTTAGGAACGGTATTACAGAAAATTTGGGCAGTTTTAAAACCTTGACTTTTCCAAACCGCGGTATACCTTGGAAACATCCCATGCCTATAGGTGAATTAAAAAAACTAAATTGGCCGAAGTGTATGTGTGTGAATGTGAGTTTGTATGGGTGTTTCCCAACACTGGGTTGTGGCTGGAAGGGCATCCTCTGTGTAAAACATATGCTGGATGAGTTGGCGGTGCATTCCACTGTGGCGACTCCTGATGATTAATGGGACTAAGCCGAAGGAGAATGAATGAATTGGTTATTAATATTAAACGGGACACATTCTAATGTACTGGGGGAAATGTATTTGATGCTTGAAAACCCATTTTCATCTTTGATCCATATTTAAAAAATTGATTTGACAATAATATTTTCTGACATTTTTATTTTGTGAAATTAAATGCTAATGTAATATGGTTTCTAATTTTGTTTGAGTGATTTTTGCTCTAGTTTGTAGTAGTTTCTATTCTCTCATACACTCAGAAATAAAGGTACGCAAGCTGTCACTGGGTTGGTACCTTTTACATGGTACAAATTTGTACCTACAAGGTCCATATTAATAACTTAAAGGTATATAATACATAGGGGTGTGAACCTACACTGGTCTCACGGTTCGGTTACGGTTATCATGCCATCGATTCGGTTCAATTCGATATCTCGGTGGATCACGGTGCATTGACGATTATTTCCATAATTAGATTTTTTTTCTTTACAACACAAGAATTTTTTTTTTATTAAAATCTATAAATATGTTTATATTTATATATTACTTGTAATACAATTTTGTCCTTTATTACAAGCAGTCAGATATATGAACTGTACCTTTAATTTTACCTGCTCAAAAAAACACTCTTTGTGAATGAAAACTCCAATACATGCTCAGAAGACAGCACGAGCAATTCACAACAGTTTCATAACAAATAAACTAATGTAAATATTATCCCGCTTGCTTTTTAAGCGCTGGCAAGTTCTTACATCCCTTGATTGGTCATTGTCTCTCTTCACCCGCTCAACAGAAAGGGCTGCGCTTGGCTTTAGAAACGTAAGCGCTGTTAACCCATGAGTGACGCGGGAAAAAAAGCCGCGGGTCAGTCTATATGCGCATAATATGCGGTTATCAGGTAATCCGTAATAGAATCAATACAATACAATAAACTCGCACCACAGGCACGCTTGTGTCTCGATCCACAAACAGCCGAGAGGAGGGAAATTTACCTCACGAACATGCCAGCGGGTCAAATGCCCAAAGTGTGTGTGTGTGTGTGTGTGAGAGAGAGAGAGAGAGTTCCTCAGTGTCCATGATTCCTCAGTGTCAGTGAAAGATCTGCTTTTTAAGTAGTAGGACTGTTTTATTTACTTACCCTCGCCTCCTTGGCCATAGTATTCTACCGCGACATCGCGCATATGGGTTAAATGACGTCAGTGCGTAATAACCGGTTATGATCTATTACTGAACCGATATCGAATTGTCCCCATCTGCATCGCGGTGCACCGAAAAAACGATTAATTTTGACACCCCTAATAATATAACTTAAAAAGTACAAAAGTGTTCCTCTTAAAATTTTTATGTACTGATATATACTTTTGACGTACTAATATGACGCTTTAAGTACAAATGTGTACCTTTTGAAAAGGTACCATCCTAGTAACAGCTCGCGTACCTTTATTTCTGAGAGTGTGTGAGTGCATTTAAAATATCTTAATAATCAGCTCAATATTAAACCCTTTCTTTGAAATACTCATCCGAAGACCCAGAGTAACACTCCAGGGTTTATTACAAGGCTTGAACCTTTGAGTTTATAAAATGTAAAATGATATTGTATTTAATGTAAATAAAGTTCCCAAACATCACACACACACACACACACACACACACACACACACGCGTGCACACAGTCATGCGCTGCAGCGTACACGTGCGTCTAATCTCTAGAAGTCGGCAGGCCCGCTGAGCACAAAACCCCAGAGAGCAGTGCATGTCAGACAGTTCATCAAGGATGTACTGCTGGATCGCATCTCACTGTAGTTGATAAACGTGATATTTAATTAATTTTGTCTCTATCTAACGACTCTTCTGCCTTTTGATTCTCTCAGGTAACGTGTCACAGCGTCAGTACACTGCTTCAAACTTTCACTTTCATTCTTGTACTTAGTAATTTTAGTGAAAACCTCATATACTGTTGGTTGGTTCCTGTTGGTTGTACAGCTTTTTTTACCAACCAAGTTTGTGGACGCCATTATAACGACACCGTTCACACAGTCCTGCGGAAAAAGTGTTTGACAGGTGGTAATTTATTTATGATTTGGTTAAGGGTAAAACAAAGACTATGCGGGTCAGGTACTTGAAACGGTAGACTACAAATAATTAATTCATTATAAATTATTGTTCATAAGCCACCTAAGACGACGATAGCCATCGTCCTTTGCGACGTTTCACATTAGACATCGTACGATGCCAAATTGGTCGACATCGCCCAACCCTACGTTACAGTAATATTTTGCATTAGGGTTGGGCGATGTCGACCAATTTGGCATCGTACGATGTCTAATGTGAAACATTGCGATGGATGATGGCATCGTCTTCATAGGCAGAGGTGAATTAATTATTTATGAATAATTAATAAATTCAAAACAAATTAATTATTTGTAGCCTACCGTTTCAACTACCTGGTTTTTGTTTTACCCATAACTATAAATAAATAAAGATAAGTTACACACAAATTACCACCTGTCAATCACTTTTTCCGCGGGACTCTAGCATGAGTAGGCAGAGTGATCCGTGGGGGGGGGGGGGGGGGGGGGGGGGGGTTGTTTGGTGCGGTGGATGGCGGAGGGATGTCACGGATGAAAGTGAGCGGCGTGGGGGTCTCGCGGACAAAATTGAGCGGCGCTGGGGTGTTGCGGACTAAAGTAAAGATGGTTGGGGAGTCGCGGAAGAAAGTGCAAAGGAACAGCGGACTGGAGGAGGGCGGTTGAGGAGGGAGATCGGTAAAATGAGGTGCCGGATCTGGCGTGTTCCGGCACAAATTAAGCCCTGGATAGAGACAAGATTAATTAAATATCACGTTTAACAACTATAGTGAGACGCGATCCAGCAATACATCCTTTATAAACTGTCTGACGTACACTGTCATGCGCTCGTCTGAGCTGCAGAGAACAGTGACTACGTTTACATGGACATCAGTAATCGAATTTTTTGCTTTAATCTAATTAAGAGAATAATAAGACTAAGGTGTTTACATGAGTTGCTTTTTGAATGTTCCTTTCATGATCGCGTTTTACATGTTAAAGCACATAATTCGATTAATAACATTGCGTCACCACGCTATGCGCATTTCCTCCGGAGTTTCATGTAATTTCGGGTGTTTCATTTTTAATTTGTCGACTTTAACTGCAGTTTGGCACTTTCACTTTCATTCAGGAAGATTTCATGCATGCCCTTCGTGACAAACGAGATATTGGATGCAACTATGAACTGCTGGAAGAGTTGTTTTAATGGAAGTTCATACCGCATGCTGAGTGGAAGAAAAAAAAAAACGCATTTCTCGATGCAGGTGTCTGTGGTCTGCACTGACTTGGTAGGTGCAAAAAGTGTCAATCAGCCGTGCGTGTGTGTCTGTGTGTGTGGACTACCCTGTCGCAAAAAGCGGCTTGAAGTCCTACATGATGGAAATGGTTCAATTTAAGGTGTTTACATGTCTGTACTGCACTTCAATAATGCGACTAAGATCGGCTACTCCACATGTCTTAATTCAATTTTTCTTTAGTTCGATTATGACCTTAATCTGATTAAATTAATCAAAAATCGCTGTTTACATGGTAGACTCTTAATCAGAGTATTGTCTTAATCGCATTAAAATCGAATTATTGGTGTCCATGTAAACGTAGTCAGTGTGTGTGTGTGTGTGTGTGTGTGTGTATGGCTGTGTGAGATGTGCGTTTTCAGCGGATGGAGGGCTGTTCAGAAATGCTAGGTGAAACACCAGTGTGGATGTGGGTCATTTTCGTTCTAAAATGCCATTTTAAAACTAAGCTGTATTAGTGAAACGGGGCCTGAGTGTGTATTATTCACGAGCAGGTTTGCGACAGGGCCGGGGCAGAGGATCGGTGATGCCGGCTCAGCATCGTGATGTTTATCGGCCATCATCGATGGACAATGGCATCGTCTATCGGCCCAACCCTATTTTGCATTATCATTGATCTACAGCTCTAATCAAATCATGTTCATAGAAAGATTAGTTATTAACAATTATACACAGGTAGTCCTATTTATGTGTATAAAGCATCTTAAGTACGTTTTGTATATGATACGTGACTGACCCATACAGCTTTACTTTGACATTTTTTTCGAGTGAGAATGCCGTCAAATGCAACTTTGTCGAGCACCACGATTACCAAAAGGGTACCATTGGTACGCTTGGGCAATGGAGACACAAGTCTGATAAGGTGAACCGTACTGAACGTACTGTACTATTCAGTGAAAACGAGGCATTAAGGTTTAATTCACCCCCCAAAAAATGTAAATTCTGTTATTAATTACTTGTCCTCATGTCGTTCCAATCTCTACAGACCTTCGCTCATCTACAGAATTTTTTAGATGAAATCCAAGAGCTCTCATCCTCCATAGACAGCAAAGTTTCTGACTTGTTCTAAGTCCAGAAAAATATAGAAAAACCTCCTCAAAACCGACCATATTCCCTCAGTGCTTCAATCTAAATATTTTCAAGCCACAAGAATGCCTTAAATATTTAATACTGTATATAATCAAATATTTCATCTTTCATTGTGGATACTCTAGCTTTCGAACAGTAGATATTTTCATCATTTTTGTTTCTGCTTCCTCGCCTTGGCCCTTGCCGGGCCAAGTTTGTGTCATGCTGGGCTGAATGAACATGACCGGTGGCTCATGAGCTGCTAACCCATAATGTCAGCATTTTCCAGCTCTCCAGCTTCATCATCACCTGATTGCACTGGCTATTATTCGCTCTTCGACGCGCGGTGTTACTGTGAGCGATGATAAGACCACAAACGATGATGAGGAGGTAAATGTGGGACTGATGTGTGGCCTTTTCAAAGCTGAGAGGTCCAGGCTGAAGTAGTGGATGTGAGGAGTAAAATGAGTGTTTAGTAGGGATGCATGATACTGGAAAAATATACAATATTGTTGTTATTTATTTCATTATATTAAAATAAACAGGTAAAAGATATTTTTCTGATCTAATTCAGATTAACCTCTTAAGGCCCAAGGTCTTTTTTTACATGCATTTTTTTATTTCTCTTTGCTATTTGGGCTTATTGAAACCTAATTAGAATAAAAATCTAAGTATCATCTTTTGATATGATGTACTTTTAGAGAAAAATGATGTCCATATATGTGGACTCGAGGTCCCAATTTACATAAAACACTTTTCCCCAAATTTTACTTTATGCATATTTAACATAGAATTTTTTTTTTTGAGCTTGCTTTGACTATCAGAGAGTAAAAACAACTTTTTTTTTTCCCATATTGGACAGTTAAAAATAGGGTTTGGGACATTTCATATGCTGCAAAACAGTTGCAGGAGGACACTGTATGTCTGTAACAAAATATAAAACATTCAAAGTATTTTAAATAGCCACTGAAGAGCTGTGCTGTCCACGTATGTGGACACTCGGGGCCCTAGGAGGTTAATAAAAACTGTCATGGTGCAACATCTTAAAATAAATAGGTGAAATAGGTGATTGTCTTCAGAAACATTTTCTGTTGTGCTAGTTGAAAGTCTCTTCACATTCCAATAGAGTAATGATTAAAGTCAATGATCTTAATGTATTTATATAGGGATGTGAACCTACACTGGTCTCACTGTTCGGTTACGATTTATTATGCCATCGATTCGGTTCAATTCGATATCACAGTGCATTGACGATGCTTTCCATACATAATTAGAGTTTTTATTTTTTATTTTTTTTTTTTATTAAAATCTATAAATGTTTATATTTATATATTACTTGTAATACAATTTTGTCCTTTAATACAAGCAGTCAGATATATGAACTGTACCTTTAATTTAACCTGCTCAAAAAAAAAAACACTCTTTGTGAATGAAAACTCCAATACATGCTCAGAAGACAGCACGAGCATTCATAACAAATAAACGAATGTAAATATTATCTTGCTTTTTGAGCACTGGCAAGTTCTTACACCCCTATGATTGGTCGTTGTCTTCACCCGCTTGACAGAAAGGGCTGCGCTTGGCTTTAGAAACAAAAGCGTTGTTCACCCATGAGTGACGCGGGAAAAACAGCCGCGGGTCAGTCTATCTGCGCATAATATGCGGTTATCAGGTAATCCGTAATAGAATAAATACAATACAATAAACTCGCACCACAGGCACGCTTGTGTCTGTATCCACAAGTATCGCTTTAACAGCCGAGAGGAGAGGAAAATTTACCTCACGAACATGCCAACGGGTCAAATGCAAAAAGTGTGTGTGTGTGTGTGTGTGTGTGTGTGTGTGAGCGAGAGAGAGAGATGGAGTTTTACAGCATTTCTCCCTAGTACTGAAATAGCGGCTCGTGCTTTACCATTTCTCAGTGTCAGTGAAAGACTGTGTCCAGCACACACACGTGCACAATTATCTGCTTTTTAAGTAGTAGTAAGAGTGTTTTATTTACTCCCCCTCGCCTCCTTCGCCATAGTATTCTACCGCGACATCGTGCATAGGGGATAAATGACGTCAGTGCGTAATAACCGGTTATGATCTACTGTATTACTGATCCGATATCGAATTGTCCCCATCTGCATTGCCGTGCACAGAAGAAACGATTAATTTTGACACCCCTATATTTATATGCGTTTTTATATTCTGTGTGAGGCATAAAACTAAAAAATGTTCATCCAATTAAATATTGTCGGGCCGATAAGTAGCTCAAACTGTCTGTCAGAAAATGTAGATTTGTACAACTGCAGCCGTTCACACAGATCCGCCATTTGCACGGGTATGTGTATACGAGAGAGAGAGCAACCAAATGCTGAATCGAACATTTTTAAAATCCTGATTCAATATTGGAGTTACTTTTGCCCGCTGGAGAAAGGATGACGGCTGAAGTATTATTTTTTTTTAGACGAGTAATGTTGTTTTCAAACTCTTTTAGTCACGCAAAGCTGATGTAGATTTTGTTGTTATGAATGGGTTATATGCACTGAAGTGTTGTTCAGCCACTGAAATCTTCCAGTGAAAGATTGATGTGACTATTTTCAGTTTCATAAGGGACCTTTTACAGCATCGATAATGTAGATTTTTATTTAGTTTAACAACAAAACATCAGTAAATAGCGCTATTCCTGCTTTACTGAAGTGAAGTTGCTTTTATATTCACATCACATTGGTTCATTTTTAAACATTGACAACCTGTGACGCATCCCTATATTGCAGGGCTCATCAAACTTGTTCCTGGAGGGCCGGTGTCCTGCAGGTTTTAGCTCCAACCTTAATCAAACACACCTGAACTAGCTAATCAAGGTTTTACTAGGTATACTTTAAATATCCAGGCAGGTGTGTTGAGGCAAGTTGGAGCTAAACCCTGCAGGCACACCGGCCCTCCAGGACCGAGATTGGTGACCCCTGCTATAATGTTTACCATGCTACTCTGAATATTCGGTCTAAAATAGCATGCAAGTATGGCTTAGTAGTAATTGTAATTTCTGTACCCTGCCTGCCAACCACTAAGCATACAGTAGTTGCTTTAGGGGAAACGCGTAAGAGAGTGAGACCAGCAGTCCTTGCATAGATTTAATACAGTTTTTCGTGCAGAATTGTAGTATTATAAAGTTTTCTAACTGGCGAATGACATGATCTAGTGCAGGGATGTCAAACTCCATTTCTGCATGGCCGCAGACCTGCACAGTTTAGTTCCAACCCGGCTTCAACACGCTCAAGCTGCGGTCACACTGCACTTTTTTCTCCATAGACTTCCATTCATACGCATGTGAATGCATCGGACCGGAAGCGCAAGGTCATGCGTCAAAGTTTCGCAGGTTGCTGCGGTGCAAAGTTCAAGCTTGGTGAACTCTGACCTGCGAAATTGCATCTCTTGACTGCGTGAGACCAATCGAGGATTAAAACATGACCTCTCTGAACAGAAATTTAAAACATGGAGCAATCTCTCGCTTGCTTTTTTTAATGTCTAATCATCTTGTTTAATCTCGCACCTTTTCGCAGCGCCGTACAACAGAATTTCGCAAGCTCAAACTCCAGTGTGACTGCAGCTTTACTGGTAGGTTTCAAACAAGCCTAAAGGACTCAATTAGTTTGATCAGGTGTGTTTAATTAGGATTGGAACTAAACTGTGCAGGGCTGCGGCCCTCCAGGAATTGAGTTTGACATCCCTGATCTAGTGGGTCTCTGTCATCTTTTATGCGCGCGTTCAGGATATCAGGAGGCTTGGCTTTGGACGGCAGGGGTGGGACTGTGTTTCAAAGATGCTATGCTAACCGGTAAGCGTTTTGGCAGGTCACCTACTGCACCTTTAATATAATAATATATAAATACAATCCAAATAAATGCAAATATTTTGCAGCCATTGGACACATGAAAATTCGAAATAATTTCTTTATTTTTTATAGCCTTGCAAATGTCTGTATTTTATTTTATATATATATAAAATATTTGACTGAGTATTGTGATATTTCTTACTTTATACCATTTCTCTAGAATTTTTTTTATTGGCTATGTTTTTAAATCAGTTATTTGTTTAATTAATAATAAAATATAAAAAACAGGAAAAATATATTTCGCCTCACAGCAAGAAGGTCGCTGGTTCGAGCCTCGGCTGGGTCAGTTGGCGTTTCTGTGTGAAGTTTGCATGTTCTCCCCGTTTTGGCGTGGGTTTCCTCGAGGTGCTTCGGTTTCCCCCACAGTCCAAAGACATGTGCTATAGGTGAATTTATTCATTCATTTTCTTTTGGCAACCCATCACTGCAACCCATCACAAATTGTCCATAGTGTATGAGTGTTTGGATTTTTCCCAGTGCTGGCTTTGCAGCTTGAAGGGCATCCGCTGAGTAAAACACATGCTGGATAAGTTTGCAGTTCATTCCGCTATGGCAACTTCTGATGAATAAAGGGACTAAGCCGAAGG
This sequence comes from Danio kyathit, assembly GCA_903798195.1. Classification (NCBI taxonomy): domain Eukaryota; kingdom Metazoa; phylum Chordata; class Actinopteri; order Cypriniformes; family Danionidae; genus Danio; species Danio kyathit. Next base: position 82,387,432 of record LR812525.1, on the reverse strand, counting down.
AGAATGAATGAATGAATGAATGAATGAATGAATGAATGAATGAATGAATGAATGAATGAATGAATGAATGAATGAATGAATATATTTTTCTGATCAAATTTATTCTAATTCAGATTTTAAAAACCTGCAAACTTGGCCATTGGGCACATTATGCACATCTTAAAATATTGATTAATCGTCAGTATTCATTATTTTATTACATATTTTATTTTATACTAGAAAAAAAAACGTTTTTTATTATTGCAATTAGCAATATTTCTTACAATATAACATTTCCTAGAAAGAAAAAAAAAGAAGAAAAAAAAGATCTATATATATTTTATTTTATTTTTTATCATTTATTTTAGTTAGTCAATGATATTAATTAAACTGATTAAAAATATTTTTCTGGTTTAATTTAGTTTTTGAGAAAACTGTCAAGGTGCAAAAATAAATAAATAAAACTTTATTTTTATTTTCACATTGTATTGTTGTGTTTTAGGTTTAAAGGCAATGATAAATGTGCAGATATATAATCTTATAAGTTATGCATCATCATTGGAATAGGACCGTATTTTACCCCAAAATCAAAAGAGAATCTTTTCGAGTTTTCAAATATTTGTTTCATATAAAGTTCTTCAAAGAAAAGTCTTTTTTTTTTTCTGTTTTTATTTTTTCCATACATTCACAGTGCTACAGTGATGTTTTAAATGATTGCAGTCTTCACAGTAAAATAAGTTGTAACATTTACAGTTTTTTTTATTTTATTGGCATCAATGGTTCCATGAACAACCTTTGACATGCCAAGGACAGCACTCATGGCTCTTTATTATGGAAAAGATACTTTAGTTATATGTGTATAAATATATTTTTTGTTTTCAACGCACATTTTTTTTATGGCATCACTAAACCCTCCTGGTTGCAAACAATTTATATGGGCTAAATTTAAACAAATTAAATTGATGAATGTCCAACGTAATTTATTTGTTTAAATTCAGCCCATATAAATTATTCGCAACCACTTACCCTAAAAAAATGTCGTAAATTCAATGAATATTTTTTTTTTTTCAGTGTAGACCGTTTAAGAAGTCTCATGAGATTGAACCAGCCACTCTAGTGCTCGTATTTCACTATTTGGATTTAGATCAGCACAACTGACTTTTTTTATGTACACTGATTTTTTTTTTTTATGCAAAACTGTTGCAAACAATTGATTTGTGTTGAATTTAAACAAACAAATTTAGTTTAATAATATTCAACTCTAATTTGTTTGTTTCAATTCAGCCCGAAAACATTGTTTACAGCCACTTAAAAAAAAAAAAGAAAATTGTAAATCCAAGGAATTATCTTTGAATATTTTTTTTTTTTCAAAAAGTGTGTGTGTGTGTGTGTGTGTGTATCTGTTTGTTTGTTTGTTTGTTTGTTTTAAATGTGCTTGTATGGTTTTTTTATGCCATAGCTACAAACCTCCCCTCTTGGACCTTTTTTTTTTTTTATTTATTTTTTTTATATGAAAGTAGTGTAGACCGTTTGAGAAATCTCATGAGATTGAACCAGCCACTCTAGTGCTCATATTTCACTATTTGGATTTGGATCCGCACAACAGACTGATTAATAGCCTTTTTGGAAAAAACAAAAATACATAATGTTCAGCCAAACTAGTTGAGGTTGGCCCAAACCGGAGCATGTGTGAGAAGTGTTTGTGGAGGTGTGTCTCTTCCAGGGCCGAAAGCGCAGTTTAATCCTGAAGACAAGAGCTCTTGAGCAACACTGTGGCTTAAGCCAATCACCCTGGAATGTGTTGCTATGGCTGTATGTGACCACGTTACAAACCAGAAGGCCACCTCACAGCCCAAAGGAGGTGTTTTTTTAAATTATTTGTTGAATCAGTGGTCAAACTTGTGCTCTGTTGGTCACGTTAAAACTACTTGTGAATTGTTTCAATACCACGGAGTGAAATGCTGCCCAACAGGTTTCCAACGCTGTCTGTTTGCTGACGTGGTCTGATAGTGTTCAGTTTGTACATTTAAAAAAAAAAAAAAAAAAAAAAAAAAAGAAAAAAAAAAAAAAAACACATCACATCATTCTGACATTCGGCTTTTTCAAGTTTGCAGCTTCCCTTCTCTTTGTTTTAAATACATGTCTTTTGTTGGCGTCTTTGGGTTGCGCTTTTAACATTAGAGGAAACATTTGTCTTCCAAAATGTTCTTTACAGTAGGGAATTTTTTTTTTTTTTTGTTTTTTTTTTATGTTTTTAGATTATTCTTCAAATTAAAGGGATGGTCTACCCCCCAAAAATTAATTTCTCATGTCGTTATTTTTTCATCCTCTACTTGTTCTAAGCATTGTTGGAGTTTCTTTCCTCTGATGAACAGAATAGAAATGTTTTGAAAAAAGCTGCAAGCCAATGACTTCTGTATGAAAAAAAAAAAAACAAACAAAAGACTACAGATGTTAAATGGCAACATTTTTCAAAATTAGCTTTTGTGTTCAGTGGGGGAAAAAAAGCACATGAGGAGAGTAAATAGTGAGTACATTTCATTTTTGGGTGAACTATCACTTTAAGGAATAAAATGGTTCTTTTTAAAGAACTTTTCATTAAAAGGTTCTGTTTGGAAAATGATTCTTCTTTTGAGTGCATTAGTTCCTGCCAATTTTTTTCAGAAGCACTTGTTTTGAAATAATTTTTTTCCATTTTAATTTTTGGCCATTTAAAAAAAAAAAAAAAAAAAAAAAAAAAAAAAAATCTGATTTTTTTTTTTTTTTTTTTTTTTTTTTTTTCCCAAAAAATTTGATTTACAATTTAAATATTTTTTTTTTCCCTCCCCCACAAAAAGGTGATTTAACCTATATAAATTTATCATAATTATAGGAGATAAAAATGCTAAAGAAAAAAAAAAAGCTGTCATTTTAAAGATCAAATGTCACAAGCTCTATTTATAATTGTATTCAAGACTTTTATAATAATAATATAAATTACAGCATTTTATTTACTTACAGTGAAAGTAAACTCGTATCGATTGTTAAAAAGGGACCTTTTTCAACATGACATTTTTTTTTTTTAATGAACATGCATTATTATCTGGAAATAGCAACATTGGCTTACAACATCAAATCAGCAACAATCATAGATATTTATATACTGTTGCAAGCAGAATTATCCCCCCCCCCATTGAATTTTTTTTTTCTTTTTTTAATATTTCCCAAATGATGTTTAACAGAGCAAAGAAATTTTCACAGTATGTCTGATAATATTTTTTCTTCTGGAAAAGTCTTTGTTTTATTTCGGCTAGGATAAAAGCAGTTTTTAATTTTTTTAAAAACATTTTAAGGACAAAATTATTAGCCCCTTTAAACTATATTTTTTCGATAGTCTACTAGACAAACCATCTTTATACAATAACTTGCCTAGTTAACCTAATTAACCTAGTCAAGCCTTTAAATGTCACTTTAAGCTTCACTAGTATCTTGAACAATATGTAGTAAAATATTATTTATTGTCATCATGACAAAGATAAAATAAATCAGTTATTAGAAATGGGTTTTTAAAACTATTTTATTTAGAAATGTGTTGAGAAAATCTTCTCTCCTTTAAACAGAAATTGGGAAAAAAATTAACAGGGGGCTAATAATTCAGGGGGTTTAATAAATCTGGTTGCAAATCTATCTATGGGTAACAGTTTCTTTCATATGCGCGTCTTCTCCGTTATTGTCAAATACAAGGTGTGGTGCGCAGTTTCAAATGAGTGTGTCTCACGTTGAATGTGTGACTGAGTCCTGAATTATGTCGGGGGTTTTTTTGGAGGGCATGTTTGTGTCTCCTTAATTATTATTTTTTCATTTCAAAGAGCGCAACATTTTTCCGAGTTCTACTCTGCTCGCTGCCTGTTGTTTGTGTGTTACTATGGCAAATGGGGGATAATCTACAAGATCTCAGAGGGTAGTGTCACATGTTAGGGTGAAAAATGATTTTCATTCTAAACAAATCGATGTGAACGTCGCACTCGAGTTAATCGATAAAATGGATTTATTCAGCCCTACTGTTACGCTGTAAAAATAATTCTTGTTGCCTTGAATTTTTAGTTGAATCAAATTAACTTTTCTCAACTCGCATCAAACTGACTAAAATATTAAGCTAAACTCTGTGTAACTTAATTTTTGTTGAAACCTGATTGACTTATTAAAAGAAGTTAAGCAATGTAAAAGAAAATGTTGTCGACTGTTTTTTTTTTTTTTTTTTTTTTTTTTTTTTTTTTAAACAGTGTAGGTCTGTTAAAACATTATAATCTATGGACCAAACCAACCAGCTCTGAAGTGGAACTTTATACATTTATTACTTGAAATCAATGGGTGTTGGTTAATAAGACAAAGATTACTTTAATGAGAGAGAGAACAATCTTATGAAGAAAATGACAATCACATTAAACACAACAGAGCTTGTTGCATCTGTAGAAACAATGCAGTTCAATTTTGTTGCAAAATATATATACACATATATGAGTGTATCTCACTGGTAGCAGGTGTAATAAATAATAAATAAAAATTCTATTATTAATTACTTGGGTAAGTTTTTGGACAACAGTTTGTTTGTTAAAATTATTATTATTATTATTATTATTATTATTCGTGTCTACCTTTTTAAAATGGTTTAAAAATGCTTTTATTTTAGCCAAACTAAAAGAGATAAATAAGACTTTCTTCAGAAGAAAAAAAAAAAAATAGGAAATACTGTGAAATTTTCTTGCTCTGTTAAACATCACTCAGGAAACATTTGAAAAAGCAAAAAAAAATTCCCAGGATGGCTAATCATTTTGCTTTCTGCTGTATATCACAAGGTAGTATAAAGATGCATGCAATAGAGATGCATGATTCAAAAACTACACTACTCTTATTTGCTTGTAGCTTTGTATGGAAACACAGTTACTGATATCAGCCTGCTCCTATTGTATTGAGTAACACTGCAATGCTTGCACATAGAAACCAGTTGCTGCAAAGTTGTAAAAAAGTTAAACAATAACATTATTGACTGCAGCAATAGCAGCTGGATGAGCTGACCTACTGACTTTTGCACAGTTTTGAATGTTTAGCCACACCTCCTGTTGCTAATTTAAAAGGAAGTGTTAATAATGATGTTTCTGCATTGCTGGCAATAGCTATCATAGCCAATCTGTGAAATCTTAATTATTAAAAGAAATTGTCAAATATATGTGATGTTTAACAGAGCAAGGACATCTTTTCCTGTTCTATATTCTCTTCTAGAGAAAGTCTTATTATTTTTTTTTTAGTTTGACAAACAAAATCAGTTTAAATAAATTAGTCAACATTGGTCTTTCCATGTGATTATTTAACAATCAAATTTTTATTTAATGTATTTTATTATTTATTCTATATATATTAGAATGTTAAATTATATTCAATATAGTTTTCAAATGAATTAATTAATTTATTATTTTATTTATTTATTGGTCAATTATTAGCCATCTTAAGAAATTGTCTTGATGTGATTGATTATTTAACAAACAAATTTTAATGTAATGTAATTTATTATTTAATTTATATATAATATAATGCACAAATTATATCCAATATAATTTTTGAATTGATTTATTTATTTATTTATTTATTTATTGGTCAATGTTATTAGCCCTCTTACGATATTATTGTCAAACAAATTTTTATGTAATGTTACTATTATTTAATTTATATATAATATAATGCACACATTATATTCAATATAGTTTTCAAATTAATTAATAATTAAATTTATTTATTTATTGGTCAATATTATTAGCCCTCTTACGATATTATTGTCAAACAAATTTTTATGTAATGTTACTATTATTTAATTTATATATGATATAATGCACAAATTATATTCAATATAGTTTTCAAATTAATTAATAATTTAATTAATTTATTGGTCAATATTATTAGTCCCCTTAAGATATTGGCTTTCGTCGTTATTATTAAACAATCAAATTTTGATGTAATTTATTATTTAATCTATACATAATTAATTCTAAAATTATATTGGACATAATTTGTACATTATATTAATTAATGTATTTATTGGTCAATATTATTAGCCCCCTTAAGAAATTGTCTTTCGATGTTATTATTCAACAAACAAATTATGTAATTTATTATTTAATATAGAGTATAATGTATAAATGATATTAAATATAATTTTCTAATTTTATTTATTTATTGGTCAATTTATTAGCCTCCTTAAGAGTCTTTTGATGCTATAATTTAACAATAAATTTTTTATGTAATGTAATTTAATATTTAATCTATGTATAATATAATGTACAAATTATATCCAGTATAATTTTCTAATTAATTAATTCAAGTCTCTGTTAAACAGCACTTGGGAAACATAAAAAAAACATATTAAGACTTCACAGGAGGGCATTTTTTTTGCATTCAACTGTATATGACCGATCAGATTATTATTTTATTTTCATGAATTAATTACTTTGCTTCTCTCCGCAGAGTGAATCCTATTATTGAATCCTAAGGCTGAACTCCTCCAAGAGCAGCGTCTGAAACATGGACGACCCTTTAAAGGTTGACTGATTCCAGCTGACACCTTCATAACTATGCTGCGAGTCACTAGAGGCCTGATGGCCACAGTACCCGCCAACAGCCCTCCCAATTCCCCAGCACATATCAGGGAATGATCAAACCATCCTGTCAGGGATACACTCATCAAGAGACCTCTTACATACAGGTCAGTAGCAAAAAAAAAAAAAACGCTTATTTAATGAATGACATCAAGTTAACCAGTCATGAAAACAACTCCAAACATGCGTTAACTTGTGCCCCTTTATCAGACGACAGACACCCCAAATCCAATGGCATGGGTCAAGTTTTTCAGGAGGCCGGGTGGCAATCTTGGCAGGTCTTATCAGCCAGGATCTATGCTGTCCTTGGCTCCTACCAAGGGACTACTAAATGAACCAGGACAGAACAGCTGCTTCCTCAACAGTGCAGTGCAGGTGCGTGTTTAACCCGTAGCTCAAGCACCCTTCAAGTCTTTCTAGATTCATAAAGCTGCTTTATACAATTTTTATGAAAAATAAGGAGAACGCAGATCCCTACAAGGTAGTTTTTCAAGTGCAGGTAAAACAACCAATACCTCGAATAAGAAAATCAACCAATATTATAACACACACACACACACACACACACACACAAATAAAACAACGTACATTAAATAATACAAACAGAAGTATGAAAATGTACAGATCCTTGTTTGTTGTTTGCCACAACCACACAAGACTACAAGATTTGTTTGTTTTTTACAAAAACATTTATTTTTGAACATGTTTAGGTCATTTGTAACAAAACCGTGATAAATTTTGGTCACTATATTCATTATATGAAATGTTTATAATAGGGCCAAAGAGCATAGAATCACCAAGAGGCGACACTCTAGTGCGATTTGGGAAATAGCCACTAGATGCCGCTAGTCTCACACAGCGACCATTTTGGAATGAAAATTCCAATAGAACAACAGCATATTATAAGTCTGTAAATTAAACTATTAAAAGTGCTGATGATTGTCATAGTAAGTGTTGTATTGTCATCTTTCAGGTTGTATCTCCGCTTTAATGCACTTTTTAAATAAATAAATAAAAAACAAAGCAGCTGCTTGCCATCGCGACAGCAATAAGATCCAATGGACGGCCGCTTTCACTCAAATGGCGGAATCGCGGGGCTGTTGCTGGGCGCTACTGTTGCAATGGAACGTTCTATTGAGTGTCGCCTCTTGGTACTTCTAAGTTCTTTGATAGGGCTGCACTAAGGGTGTAATGGATTTTTATATATTTTTTTTATATATATTATTTTTTTATATATTTTTATATAATTGAACAGAATTAACAACACTTTATTTTATTATTACATTTTTTTTTGTAAAACAAATTTTTTTTTTTCCTGTAAAAAAAAAATGTAAAGAAAAATCAACATGTTTGCCTTTTCTGGCAGAAGTCGGGATCTTTCTTGGTTTATTGTGCTCGCTGCAGTTAAAAATACCCTCTCTGAGTTGCAAAATGCAGTTAAATGAGTTTATGATTGATTAATTTCGTTCACATAAATGAGTTCACAGTGTTTTAGGAGTTAACCGTGTTTTTAATACAGTTTTGGAGCATCTTGCAATGTAAAGATAAGCTGTTTTTTATTTCTTAATAAGCATAGTTTATTATAAAGCTATTCATATGCTATATTTGTAAATACAGCTGATGTAAAAGCATTTTTAATATTTAAGATTTATTTATGCTACTGCAGAAAAAAAACGAAGGTGTGTGTGTGTGTTTTTTTTTTTTTTTTTTTTTTTTTTTTTTTTTTTTTTTTTTTTAACTATTAATATTATACTAGTTTAGGATGGAGTTATGTGGATGATGTAACGCTACCGTTAGTGGCTAGGCAGTCAAAAACTTGTCATTTGTCTTTCTGCAGTTAATGCACTTTTAAAAGATGCTTTCACTTAGCCAGATTGTTTGCGTTTTCGCTTATACAAGAAAACAACTTGTTGCGTTGTTGCAGCGGGCATTGTCGCGGTCTACTCAGGGAAATACAACCCGTTTGGTTCACTCCACAAGTTGTGTGCGCGTGAGTCTGTGTTGTGAGCTATGTGTGTGCGCTTAGCGCGAGCCTTTACTGAGTGTACGCGCACAGCCGAGAACTGTGAAGGCTTTTATCCTTTATGCGCTCGCCGGAAACACGAGCATTTCTCATGTGAGATTGCCAACTGTGCAGATGAATATGGAATATGGCAAATTAGAAAAGGTTGGTCAGTTAAATTGTGCTACTGTAAGTAATGTTTATTCAGCAATAATTCTCCAGTACTGTTAGCAGAACCGTTAACGTCAGAGCTTATCGATACTTCGGTCTTTTATAATGTAGTACCGATAAAGTACCGAGTTTCGGTACCCATCCCTAATCACAACCCATGTTACAAAACACGTGACCCGTGGATTTACTTGTAGATTAATCCTAAATTTGTAACTATTGCAGAAAGATCGTCTCTTTTGTCATTCACAAACAATGGGTTGCCACAGCGAAATGAACCACCAACTATTCTGGCATATGTTTTACGCAGTGGATGCCCTTCACATTCACACTACAGCCAATTTAGTTTACCCAATTCACCTATACCACATGTCTTTGGACTGTGGGGAAACCGGAGCACCTGGAGGAAACCCACACCAACACGGGGAGAACATGCAAACTCCACACAGAAACGCCAACTGAACAAAGCTGGTATTCGAACCAGCAACCTTCTTGCTGTGAGGCCACAGTGCTAACCACTGAGTCACCGTGCCACCTTAATTCAGACTTAACATTGCATATCTTTGCGCTGTGACTATTGCAAATGCGCATATCGTGATATCAATCCTGAAACGATATTTTTGTACAGCCCTTGTTCATTATCATCTGTATTCATTACTCCCATTTGGAGCATGACCTCCAAACTCTACAGTGTCATGTCTTACTCGTGAGAGTATTTGCAATATCCCATCTCCGCCATTCAACACCCAAATGACTGGTGTTTGTCATTTCCCAGTTGGCTCTTACTGGAAGCCAGTTTTCCCCTCTTGGATGACATTATGACGGAGCGTATCTCTGCGTTATCTTGTTCTTCTACTCATCACCATGCAGTGAGGTCAGACTCCGACTAAGTTGTCTGGGGCCTGAGGGAAAGACACTGAGTGAAGAGAAACCTTACAGTGCCAGTCCACACACGCACACACAGATAGATGAACAGCTCTCATCCTCTGTCTCTGCCTAATCTCCCTTAAGCTCTTCTTCCAAGCAAGGACAATGCGTCATATTCCTCTGAGTCTTGTGAACAAAATGATGCCTAGTAAGAAAAGGCAAAAAAAAAAAAGTCCTTTGCCATCAGACGCTGTCATTTTGAAGTATGGCTGAACAATGTTGTTTGAGAATCGATATTGCAAAGTGCGTATCCGTCACATCGCAGGATTAGATTGTTAATTAAAGTTTAAAAGATATTATTTTTATGTCATTGTATAAAAGTGGGTGGCACGGTGGCTCAGTGGTTAGCACTGTTGCCTCGCAGCAAGAAGGTCGCTGATTCGAGTCCCGACAATCGGTGTGTCACCTCCGGGTGCTCCGTTTTTCCCCCAGTCCAAACACATGCGCTATAAGTGAATTGGATGAACCAAATTGTCTGTAGTGTGTGTGAATGAGTGTATGGGTGTTTACCAGTACTGGTTTGTGGCTGGAAGGGCAATCCGGTGCATAAAACGTGCTGGAATAGTTGGCGGTTCATTCCACTGTGGCGACCACTGATTAATAAGTGACTAAGCGGAGGGAAAATGAATGAATGAATGTATAAAAGTGTTTATACTATGATGGACATGGTATTTTACACTTGATAGTGCATTTGTTTGTATTTGAATACTGTTAGACTCCACATTAAGCACTGTTTATTTAACTTTTTACTTTTGATCTGTCATATTTATAAATGCTTATAATTTGTTGTGTTTTATGCAGATGCACTGCATAGGAATACTCAATCATTCTAGTCGATCTAAATCTTTCTAATTAGAGCTACTCTAATCATCTGGTGAAATGTATATTCATGTCACTATATATTGCAGCAAACCAGAATATCAGAATGTTAAATTTTTCCAGTATCGGTCTTAGTTATTTTAAAGTCTTAAATGTTTTGCAATTGCCTGTAGTTAACATTAGAATAACACTGGACAGCAAAGATTGTTCTACTACTTCCAATATGTTGAATCAGATTTTGGTCTACAGTACTTTTGTTGTTGTTGTTGGTATTCAGCCTGTGTGGCTACTGAGACCGCTAGTTTTGAGTATTTGTTCTTGAATTTGGAGTATATGTTTTGCATTCACTGACTGGGTTGATTTTCTTATTTATGCATTTATTTATTGTTGCTTTAATTAATATTAGGTTTTTGTTTATTTTATTAATTTATTTATATAATGCTTTTTATTTGTTTATTTATTTATTTTTTGTTTGTTTTATTTGTTTATTCATTTATTGTTGCATTTATTTATTTATTTTTTGTTTGTTTTATTTGTTTATTTATTCATTTATTGTTGAATTTATTTATTTTTTGTTTCTTGAATTTGTTTATTTATTTTTTGTTTTTGTTTGTTTTATTTGTTTATTTATTTATTTATTTTGTTTGTTTTATTTGTTCAATTGTTTGTTTATGCATTTATTTATTTATTGTTGCATTTATTTATTTGTTCATTTATTTATTGTTGCATTTATTTATGCATTTATTTATTGTTGCATTTACTTTGTTCATTTATTTATTTGTTCATTTATGCGTTTATTGTTGCATTTATTTATTTGTTTTTTGTTCCTTTATTTATTTGTTCATTTATGCGTTTATTTATTTATTTTTGCATTTTATTTATGCATTTATTTGTTTGTTCATTTATTCATTTATTTATTGTTGCATTTTTTTATTTGTTCATTTATGCGTTTATTGTTGCATTTATTTATGCATTTATTTATTTGTTTTTTGTTCCTTTATTTGTTCATTTATGCATTTATTTATTGTTGCATTTATTTATGTTCATATATTTGTTCATTTATGCATTTATTTATTTGTTGCATTTTTTTATTTGTTTATTTATTCGTTCATTTATTTAGTCATTTATTTATATATTGTTGCATTTATTTATTCATTTATTTATTCATGCATTAATTTATTTATTGTTGCATTTATTTATTTATTTATTTATTTATTGATGCATTTATTTATTTGTGGATTTGTGTTTGTTTGTTTGTTTGTTTTATTTGTTAATTTATTTATTTTTGCATTTATTGGTCATTTTATGTATTTGTTTATTTATTTGTTTGTTTAATTGTTTCTTCTAGGTGCTTTGGCAGCTGGATATCTTCCGACGGAGTCTTCGTCAGCTTCCGAACCACCACTGCTTGGGCGACTCCTGCATCTTCTGCGCTTTGAAGGTATTTCTATGAACAATATTCATAATAAAACGGAACTTAAAGAAGAGTGTTAGTGTCAAATGTTGGCTTCATGTTCAAAAGTACTTAATGTCTGTTGTGCAGGGAATATTCTCTCAGTTCCAGCACAGCCGAGAGCGAGCGTTACCCTCAGATAACCTGCGAAATGCCCTCGCAGAAAACTTCAAGGACGAACAGCGCTTTCAGTTGGGCTTCATGGATGACGCTGCCGAGTGCTTCGTAAGTGTCTTTCTGTGGCTTTTTATCACAGATGCTTTTATACTTAAAGATTTAGAAAAACATATTTTATTGTTGGACTGTCCTGCTTATAAGGTTTGTAGAAAACTTTTTTTATGAAGGGAGCTCAGTTAAAGAGTTTTGACTGAAAAGTTTAATGTGTTAATGTAAAAATCATATTTAAAATAACTTTTTTTGTTTGCTGTTTTGTTTTATTATACTTGTATTTTCTTATTTGGTTTGCTAACATGGGATTAAAGGAATAGTTCACCCCAAAATAATTTACTAGATCTTATCATTTTTTTAAAATATTTGTACTAATGCATATTTCACCAAGTTAAATCCAAAAATGTGTTTTTTTTTTATGATGATGATGATGATGATAATAATAATAATAATAATAATAATAATAATAATAATAATAATAATAATAATTAGTATTGTTATTATTATTATTATTTTTTTTTTTACATGTATTTTGTTTTATTGTTATTAATTATTATTTATTGTTCTAGCAAAATAAACATTGCACATGTTGATTCCATGTGGACTAAGCATTTGTGAATGATTTCAAACCCTAGTGCTCCATTTAATATGGTCGTTTATGGAAAAATAAGCCAAATATGATTCTTTCCTTTTTTTTTTTTTTTTTTTTTTTTTTTTTTTTTTATACATTTAAACCATAGAGGTCAGAGGAGTGAGGTTTAGCTGAATAGTACTTCACTAGCTGGCCTCTGTTATGCTCGACCCCCTAAACCACACTACCATCTCGGACGAGCCCCCAAGTGTAACCCACCAGTCCTACTGCCCTCAACCCAGTCTGATCTGGGATCGAATCTGTGTTTTTTTTTTTTTTTTTTTTTTTTTTGCTTGCAAGTTGGTTGCTCCAACAATGAGACGTCTATCGCTAGAGTACCTTTAGAGGTCAGAGGAGTGATGTTTACCTGCATAGCACTTCACTAGACCTCGCCCGCCTAAACCTCACTCCCATCCCGGACGAGCCCCCCAGTGTAACCCACCAATCCTACTGCACTCAACCCGGTCTGATCTGGAATCGAACTGGCCATTCTTTGCTTGGGAGTCGGTTGCTCTAACTAGAAGGCTAAAGACCATGGCCTCTAGCGTCTGTCAGGCTGTCACTAGAGCACCTTTAGAGGTCAGAGGAGTGATGTTTACCTGCAAAGCCTCTTCGCTACCTGGCCTCCGTTACACTCGCCCCCCCATGTAACCCCCCCCCCCCCCCCCCCCCCCCCACCCACCCAAACCTTACTGCCATCCCAGACAACCCCCCCACCCCCCTCCCCCAAAGGTAACCCACTAGTCCTACTGCACTCAACCTGGTCTGATCTGGAATCAAACTGGCAGTTCTTTGCTTTGGAGTCGGTTGCTCTAACATAAAGGCTAAAGACCATGGGCTCTACCGTCTGTCAGGCTGTCACTAGAGCACATTTAAAGGTCAGAGAACTGAGGTGTACCTGCACAGCACTTCGCTAGTTGGCCTCTGTTACACTTGTCCCCCTAAACCTCACTCCCATCCCGGACGAGCCCCTAAGTGTAACCACCAGTCCTACTGCACTCAACCCGGTCTGTTCTGGCATCAAACCAGCGATTCTTTGTTTGGGAGTTGGTTGCTCTAGTGAAAGACGTTAGAGGCCATTGTCTTGAGCCTTCTAGTTAGAGCACTTTTAGAGGTCAGAGGAGTGAGGTTTACCTGCATAACACATCGCTAGTTGGCCTCTGTTACACCCGGCCCCCTAAACCTCACTGTCACACTGGACGAGCCCCCAAGTGTAACCCACCAGTCCTACTGCACTCAACCCAGTCTGATCTGGGATCAGAATACAGAGTACTTTTTGGAGGTCAGAGGAGTGAGGTTACCTGCATAGCACTTCGTTACATAAAAATAAATGCGAGTATTTTTTTTTTAAGACTCAAATCTGATTTTAATGTGATTTCAGCATGTGATTTAAAGTTTATTTAATATCTAACATTGCTCATGAACCGTACATACGATTATTGTTTTAGTTATGTTTTTCTATTGAAAAAAAAAAAGACCAATGTCCAGATTATGCTCTTATGTGCATTATGAATGTCTTTTTGTCTCTCTGGAAAGCTGAAATAAGCACGTTCAGCCTTGTGCTATGTGCTGGATTTCTCCTACAGCCTCCTAATTGCAGTAAACCTGCTTAGCGCTGGGACCTGTAATCATTTTCTGTTTAGCGCAGCAGGACTGTGAGAGTCAGTCATTACCTCGGTAAAAGTCCATTTACAGAAGCTGCTCTAAACAACACAATCAATGAAGGATCTCTATCAATGCAAACCTGCAGAGTGCACATACACTCACAACACATTTACAGTCAATGCAGATGCTCTGCTCTGTTTGCTCCTTTTTATACTGATCTAAAACTGTGTGATATAAGCTGGAAAGATATCTACGCAAGACTTACATGTGACCCTGGATCACAAAACCAGTCATAAGTGTCAATTTTTGTAGATTCTGTCTAAATGCATCCTCTGGAAGCTGAGGGTTTAAATACTGAGGAAATGGCCTTTTAAAGTTGTCCAAATTATTAACACCTTACTAATCAACATTTTAGTCTCAAAATAAAAATCGATACTTTAAATGTAACGTTTATTTGAGTTTTTATACATAATATAAATATGAAAGCATGCATTAGAATCATAGTATTGCAGCTTTTGATATTTATCATGTTAATACACATTTAGTTAGAATTGTTAGGATAAGTAGGTCTTAAATAGGTCTTAACTTTTTTTTGTACTATTGAAAATTTCACTGATAATTAAGTCCAAAAATGTGTTTTAATAATAATAATAATAATAGTTGTTGGTGTTTGCTGTGGTGATGTTGTTGGTTGTGTTGTTGTTATTGGTGGTGGTAATGTTGGTGGTGGTGGTATTGTTGGGGGTGTTTTCAATGGTTTTGTGTTGTTGTTGGTGGCATTGTATTTGGTGGTGGTGGTGTTGTTGTTGATGTTGTTTTTGGTGGTGGTGTTGCTGTCGTTGCTGGTGGTGGTGTTGTTTTTTAGTAATGTTTTCGATGTTGTTGGTGATGGTGGTGTTGTATTTGGTGGTGTTGTTGGTGGTGGTCATGTTGGTGGTTGTGGTGGTGTTGTTGATGTTGTTGGTGATGGTGGTGGTGGTCATGTTGGTGGTGTTGTTTTTGTTGTTAGTGGTGGTGTTGTTGTTGGTGGTGGTAATTATTATTTTATTTATTATTGTTATCATTGTTTTTATTATTATTATTATTATTATTATTAATATTATCAGTATTATTATTATTATTGTTGTTGTTGTTGTTGTTGTTATTATTGATATTATTATTATTATTATTATTATTATTATTATTATTATTATTATTATTATTATTGATGCTGTGGTTGTACTATTGTTACTAAAATCATTTTAAAACGGTTACTGTACTTGGGAAAAATGTACAAAAACCTAAGCCAACTTCAAAAGTTATTTTCATGTAGCTTAATTGCAACTTAAATTAATTAAATTAATGGAATTAATAAATTAAAATATAATTAAATTAAATTGTCCTGGTGTTGTTGGTGTGATGTACTCAAGGTTCTCAGGTTTGAAAGGGTGTATTTAAGCAGATAATAGGCTTGGGGAAAATGAATGAAGCTTAGAGTGCATTCAGCTAATGCCAAGACATCATTGTACCAGCCCGAACAAATCCACTGTGTGTTTACATCTGCCAATACAAGAAATGATTGTTTTCATTTCTCTACATCTGTAACACATTTAATGAATTGAGTGCATCTAAATTATAGTTTAGCATTTGAGTAGTATGTAAAATTTCATCAAACTAAAATGTTTTATTTATTTATTTTGAATTAAATGTTTGCAAGTATGTGTTTGTACTCTTAAAAATTTTAGTTTGAATACATTTTTACTAATATTTTGAGTATAGCATATTTATTGATTTTATTTTATTTGTTTGTTTGTTTTTTTACTTATTGCATTTAATGTGCTTATAATTGGAGGCTTAATTTAATAAATCATCAGCTTGTTTTTGTTTTGGAGTATGTAAGTTGCTCAAACTAACAGCAGGCTTTATTTGTTTTATTTACACATGTGTACTTTTATATGGTTCTGATTGGACCTTTTAATTTAATAACTCATCTGCAGCTTATTTTTTCTTGTCTTTTGGATTATCTCATGAAATACTGAGTGTAAAATTGCTTAAACACAAACTGCAGGCTTTGTTTTATGTAATTTTATCTTCTAATTGGATGATCAGTTTAATAACTCATCTGCTGCCAGTTTGCTTTGTCTTTTTGAGTAAGTTATGAAATACTAAGTGAAAAATTGCTCAAACGGACACTGTGTGTGTTTTTGTTTTATTTACTCATTCATTTGTCATTTTATATGCTTCTAATTGGATGATTAATTTAATAACTCATCTGCAGCCAGTTTGTCCTGTCTTTTTGAGTAAGTTATGAAATACTAAGTGAAAAATTGCTCCTAAACTAACAGTAGATGTTGTGTGCTTTTGCTTTATTTATTAACCGATTCATTTATTATGTCATTTTATATGCTTCTAATTGGAAGATTAATTTAATAACTTATCTGCAGACATATATATATGTATATATATATATACGTATATATGTGTATATATATACACTTATTGATATTTGTTTATATATTTTTAATTTGTTTGTATTTATATTTGTTTTTTTTTTGGTATTTTTTTTTTTATTTGTATATTTTTATTTATATATTTATTTGTTTAATTATATATTTATTTGTTTAATTAAATTTTTATTTTTTATTAGTATTTATTTATATATATATATATATATATATATATATATATATATATATATATATATATATATATATATATATATATATATATATATATATATTTATATATATTTTTATATATATATATATATATATATATATATTTATTTATTTATTTATTTATATATATATATATATTTATTTATATTTTTTCTATATTTATTTATATTTTTTATTTATATTTTTTATTTATATTCATGTTTGCATTCATATTTAAATTTAGATTTATTTATATTTTTAGTTTTTGTTTGTATTTATTTATTTATTCATTTATTTTTATCATTAGTTGTATGTTTGCAGTTATGCTTATGTGCATTTCTTGGGAAGTTTCATTTGAGTAAATATGTACTAATAATTTTTATTTTATTTGTGCTTATTTGCTCTTCACTGTTGATTGAGAACTGGCCCTGTTGAAATAAAATAATGAAAATAAATAAATAAATGACAAAAACCATTATTAACCTGTGTATATTTTCCACAGGAGAACATTCTAGAAAGGATTCACCTGCACATTGCGCCTGACGCCGAAACTGACGCCTGCACGTCCAAGTCCTGCATTACTCATCAGAAGTTTGCTATGACACTTTATGAACAGGTATTGCAGCTCTTTTTAATATTCTTTCCGCACATGTGCACATGCAACAGACACGCGCACACACAGATGCACCTCATGTGAGTGATGGAGCATTGATTGCTGTGGTGTGACAGTGGTTTTCAATCAGTCAGGTACAGTGGTGAGTTACTGATTACTCACAGTGAATACTAATTCAGAGACTGTCCTTCTGCATACAGAGGAAAAACTGCCGTTATGACAATATTGTAATGCTGTTAGACTACTATAACATGGTGCATTTGCATATAGTGTGTTGTATAAATGCTGAGACTAAAGATAAATGTTATGCTAAATAATAACTATTTAAATGTCTGAGGTTAGTATGCCTGTTTATTTCATATTTATATTTATTTTGGTATTTATTTATTATTATAATGTATTTATTTATAATTCATTTATTTATTTTTATTATTTATTCATTTATAATTAATTTATAATTGTATTTATTAGTTTTTCATTTATTTATTTTTGTTTATGTATAATTTATTTTTGTATTTAAAAATATAATATTTTTATTTATTATTATTTTTTTAATCATTTATTTATTTACTTTTATTTTAGGTATTTTTTTTGTTTAAACTATTTATTTAATAACTTTTATTTATTTAAATTATTAATTTTAATTAAATGATTTATTTGTATTGTGTTTTTTAAGATTTATAATTTAGCAAGGATGCGTTAAATGTGATCCTTAAAGACATATAAATGTTTTAAATATTTATATTTCAAATTAAAGCTTCATTCAATATTTATTAACTATTTTAGTTTGTTTATTGTTTGCTGGTTAATTATTGTTTTGTGGCTTGTTTTGTCTTTTGTATTATGAAATGCCTCATAATAATGTTATAAAAAATTCCATATGAAATTTGTATTCTTTAACAATGTGCTAAATTCTTTTAATTCTTTAAAGTTGAACATTAATAATAATTTTTTTTGATCACCAAATGGGCATATTAGAATGCATTTTAATAATGCACCCAAACCATAAAATTGCTTGGAAAATGATTTAAAATGATAAAATGAGACATTAAAGGCATGCAGCGTTGCAAAAGATTTTAAATACGGTGATTTTGATAAAAAAAAAAAATGGTATGTAGCACATATGTTTTTAACGTTAATATTATTATTATTATTATATATTCTATTATTATTTAATTATTATTATTATTATTATTATTATTATTATTTAGCTCTAATTCTGTTTTAATTATTTAAGAATAATGTTAAAATTCTGACTTTCCTAACAGGAGTAGATGACATTTAAACATTTATTAAAATAGAAAACAATATTATTTTAACATGGATTTTTCCAAGGGTACCACATGACTACGGTGTAGGCACTAACAACCATAACTGTGTACCATACAATAATGTACTTCATAGAAAATCGTAATGTCTCCTGTATTTCCATTGCATAATGCTTAAACCCATTTTAAGGCATGGTACATTGTGTGCAAATGAGACCCTGCCATATAAAGCATGTTTTGCCCCTAAAAGGAATGTTTAAATCGGTTCCACCCTCAGGTTATTCACAGTGCGTGTGTGTTGAGAGGTCTCTTACATCACTTACTGTGGTGTAATTAAATCTTTACATCATATAGCAGTCATCATGTGTGATGTATGACTCTCTCTTTGTGTCTGTGTGGGTTCAGTCGGTGTGCAGAAGCTGTGGTGCGTCGTCTGATCCGCTTCCCTTTACTGAGCTGGTGCACTACGTTTCCACCACTGCCCTCTGGTAAGTCCATCCAGCCAATGTACAAGTGAAGACAAAATTATTACTGCTGTGAAAATTCATTCGCTTTCAAAAACTTCCAAAATGCTGTTTAAAGGGTCAAGACCACCTCCCCCCCCCCCCCCCCCCCCCCCCCCCCCATTTCCAAATGTGAAAAGCTCTCGGGTTAAAATGTTCCTTACAAACGTATTTTTGTCGGGTGTTAGCAGACCACTGTAATCCACTCATGTGGGTCCACACGCGAGCTGTGCTCTCATTGCGGGAAAATGGAAACAAAACTTTCGTTGTGGCACATTTATAAATGCAACACTGACGACCCGTGTCTTCAACAATTCTTCTTCCACTTGTTTTAATCATGGTTGGCAACACAACGTGGCGTCTCTCTGCCGTCTAAAGTTAAGCCGGTTATGTCTCTACTCTCTGAGGTGCCTTATATTATATTATATTATATTATATTATATTATATTATATTATATTATATTATATTATATTATATTATATTAAAAGATTACATCCAGATGCACAATACATAGGTTCCTATTAACATATTACTTTGCGTGTGACCTCATTGCGTAATCGAAACTCAAAACTACATCTTTATGTAGTATACAAAATAATTAATGTTTTCTCAAATTGACTGGCCATCTCAGCAAAAACATTATTTGTAATATGTCCATTTAGATTTGTATGAAAAATAGTTGACTATTTGTAAAAGTAATACATACACTTTTTGATAAGAATTTTTTATTTTTAAATATAACACTGATAATGAACAGTTACATTCTTTTAAACAATCACAGCTTGTGTACTTACTCTTTTTAACTTTGTGAAATTAACACATTTGTGACAACAATTATAGCACTATTGGAATTTATTGCTACCTAAATTACCAACAATTATACATGTTAACAAATATCAGTAAAGCCTGCAGTCACCGCTCTTTTGAGTCACTTTTTAAAAATTGCTAAAAGTAGCCAAATGAATGGTAAAGATTGCTAAATTTGTTGCTAGGTGCTTTTTGAAAAAAAAGTTGCTAGGGTAGTATGAAATGTTGCTAAATCTAGCAACAAAATTGCTAAGTTGGCAACACTGGTCTGAACACTGTAACAGTCTTCAAAGCTATCATGCATATTAATGAAGTTGCACCTCATTCACAATAGAGCGCGCTGATTGGTTTGAACCAAGTCTTTCTCATGAGTTAATGCTGAAAACTCAAAAATGTTAAGTTGTACCCACCGGTACAGACATCCAGTCTCCACACTAAAATTTACACGTGACGCAGCTTCAAAATTTCTTTTCAAACTGGAAGAACGAATTTGCTCGAAATAACGCAAAAACAAGCAATTTTCACTTTTTTTGTGAAATATATGTGTCCTAATAGTGTTTATAGCAGCGTGGGACACATACAGTTGAAGTCAGAATTATTAGGCCCCTTTGAATTTTTTTATTTTTTATTTTTTTAAATATTTCCCAAATGATGTTTAACAGAGCAAGGAAATTTTCACAGTATGTCTGATAATGTTTTTTCTTCTGGAGAAAGTCTTATTTGTTTTATTTCGGCTAGATTAAAAGCAGTTTTTCATTTTTTTAAAGCCATTTTAAGGACAAAATTATTAACCCCTTTAAGCTATATATTTTTTCGATAGTCTACAAAACAAACCATCGTTATACAATAACTTACTTAATTACCCTAACCTGCCTAGTTAACCTAATTAACCTAGTTAAGCCTTTAAATGTCACTTTAAGCTGTATAGAAGTGTCTTGAAAAATATCTAGTCAAATATTATTTACTGTCATCATGGCAAAGATAAAATAAATCAGTTATTAGAAATTAGTTATTAAAACTATTATGTTTAGAAATGTGTTGATAAAATCTTCTCTCCGTTAAACAGAACTTGGGGGAGAAAATAAACAGGGGGCTAATAATTCAGGGGGGCTAATAATTCTGACCTCAACTGTATATGACTGTCAACATCTCAAAAAATGTGTTTTGGTGTTTTGTGACCCTTTAAAGAAGAGAAGATTAAAGGGCTCCTGTTTTACCCATCTCATATTTTTCCTATTTTTTTCAGCAATAATAAAATTGTACCAGTAAAAAAAAAAACATTTTAGGAGTAAATTATTCAGGACAAATATTCTGTAAAATATGAAAGTGGATACTGTTTTTCTGGTAAAAAAAAAAAATACAATGTCAATTTATTAATAATGTTGTTATAATTGTTTTACTAATGGCTGTTTCTGTGTTTCTCTTTCTTTGTGCTCCAGCCAACAGGTGTTGGACAGGAGAGATGAACGCTTGCGTCCAGAGACCTTTGGGGAGCTGCTTCAAGCCGCCAGCACCATTGGAGATCTGCGCAACTGTCCGGTGGGTGGATTAATCATGAACAAATGACAAACTCTTTCAGCCATGAGAAAAAAAATATAGTGAATATAAGGACTGGGCGATAAAATTTATTTATTTATTCTCCGAACACTATTGTCAATATTGATAAAAAAAAAAAGATTTGGTATGTAGTTTGTGTAAAGCCTATAGTTTTATTGAGATGTGGCTGCTGAGCACAAGCCTTGGAAGCGGTTCCAATAAGCTTAGGGTATAAGTTTGTCATTTCCAATGGAGGCGCACGTCTTGCACAACCCCTATATGGGAGCGATGCGCACATGTGGTTCAAGTGAACCATGCACATTTGCACCTAGTTGAAAACATGTCAACTTTTCTGAATGCCGCGTGTGCACCACAATTCATGCAAGTAGAACTAACCAATCTGCGTCACACTTTGTATATACTATATACATTTCAATAACGGTAGACTAATTGCCTCAGACAAACACAGCACACCCAAACACTGCAGCGCTTTTGACTTTTTTCCATAAGCTTGTATCGAAACTGCAGCAATGGTTTGTTCATTAAGAAAATGCTTGATGGTCACCTAGTTATGAGAGACACCAGGGGAGCGCGAGCGCAAAGTCCATTGTAAATGGTCAAGGAATCCACATGTACGCTTGTCACTTCAGGTCAGAATAACAACACATGCGAAAATGAGTGCCATGGCTAGCAGCAGTGAAGCGATTGTAAATAAAAAAGATTTAAGGGTGTCGCCAGAGTGGCTTTTTGGTTTCTTTTCTTGTGCATCCCAGCCACTAGCTCCCCATCTGAAAGAGTTTTTAGCATAGTGAGTTATGTAGTCATTCAACTTCACAATCTGTAATGTTGCAGTATGTATTTGAATAATGATGGTTGGTTCCTTTACTTGGAAGCTCAGATTTGATTATCATAATTTGGGTTGTTTACAGAGTTTGAGGTTTAGTGTATCATTAATATTCACACCTTAAAGTTTGCTTTGATTGTTCAGTGTTTATGCTTTACCATTGCACACTCTTTTTAACATTTTAGTTATCAAGTTTAAGAGTTTCTTTAACACTTCTGTTTATTTTATTGTAAAGAGATCAGATATTTTGTTTAAGTATTTTAGTTTTTGACTATTAAAACCTGTGCTTTAATTTGTGAATTGCGAGGTCTCGGAACAGATCTGGGTAACGGATCTGGGGATGTAGGGAGGGGGAAATGCGGGGTGTTGAATGGCGGAGGGCTGTCACAGACGAAAGTGAAGAGGATTAGGGAGTCGCGGAAGAAAGTGAACAGCGGACGGGAGAAGGGCGGTTGAGGAGGGGGATCGGTATAATGAGGTGCCGGATCAGATTTCAGAGGTGCTGGATCCGGATCCGCGTGTTTCGCACAAATTAAGCCCTGATTAAAACTATTGGTCTTAGTAATGTATTATCGATAATTATATGAGCGTCTTATAGACAAACCAGCTGATTGACGTGACTTTAAGCTGACATACGAGTGATCCACTGATGAATCGTGGCTTTAAAGCGCTCCAGTGTCCCTGTATCTGTGGTTACACTCAGTAAACAGCGATGAGTTTGGTGAACCGATGACCTTCACGGCCAATCACAGTCGTTTCTGTTGAACATGTGAACACAATGACGAATCAGCGCTGTTTATGAACGTGCTCAACTGCGCTCGAATGTTACCGAATATTTCAGTATCGATTGGTACCAAATTACAGTATCGTGACTACCCTAAAACATACAGGCAAGCACACATATACATGCACACAAAACACACACATATATGCATGCACATGCAGACACACACAAACAAATGCCCACACATTCACACACACACAAACATACAGATGCACACATATACGCACACACACACACTCACGTATTCAAACACATGGACACGCACAGTCATGCGCGCCTTTATACACATGCATACTTATGCATTTATGCACACACATCCGCACATATACTTACAGATGAAAACACAAACACACACACTCTTTTATCTGATGTTTTGCAAGTGTAACTCCTCTGAAACCTGAGACCGGAATGTTCTTCTCGTGTATCAACACATTCTGCATTTTTAAACAGGCAAAGTAGGAGGAAGTCACATCCTACTACAGTCTCTGTCGTAAAACAACACTCTGCACAGTAAAGAGGAATCTTTTGGTCAGAATAAAAGGGTTTTTGAGGAGCTATTTTAGTTTTGAATTAAATTATTTTGTGGGTGTAACAACAAGGATCCTTTTTTGTTTCGTCTTTTTTTTTTTGTAGTAGGATTTAATGTTTATCACTAGTAGAAAAAAAATGCTTGTATATTATATTATAAATGACAATCATATTAGGATTAATTATAAATAATATAAATTTTTTTATACTATTCATCTAGGTCAAACTTGGTCCTTGAGGGCCGGTGTTCTGCAGATTTTAGTTCCAGCTTGCTTCAACACACCTGCAAGGATGTTTCTGGAAAGCTTAGTAAGAGCTTGATTAGCTAGCCCAGGTGTGTCTGATTGGAGTTGGAACTAAACTTTGCTGGACACCGGCCCTCCAGGACCGAGTTTGGACACCCTTGACCTAGGTTAATCCAAATGTGGAATTGTTAGGAAAGTTTTCTCTTTAATAGTTTGAAATTATTTTAGTAGGGGTGTGACGAGACGCCTAGTCCATGAGACGAGACGAGACACTAGATTGGGTTCACGAGAACGAGACGAGACTTTTACACTATTTTAAAGAAATCCTTAATGATGAATATCAATGGAATAATCTTCGAATTTAAATATTTTGCTAATATATGAATGGAAAATAGATTTTTATAAAAAATAAAAAAAAAATCACAAAATGCAAAACAATTTAGGTGTTTTTTTTAATTAACTTGTAATGAATTTACTTCCATTTTGTATGTATACAATTTCCATAATTATTCCCATAATGTTATTTATGCAATAGTTTTATATTAGTTAAAATTGAATTCTATGCAATGAACATGCAAACACTGCAAAATATTTGTTAATATTTAAATAGAAAATAGCAAACTCTACTGACAGGCTTTTCTCCTATAGCTTTTCAGAGTATTTACATTGCAGACCTTGATGGTCAAATCGGATTTTCTGACAGTGTCTGAATTTTTTTTTTTTTTTTTTTTTTTTTGGATGACCTGCTTACATTTATGATCTTTTAAATATGACTTGTACACGATTGACTGCAATTACACGGCAAAAGGCGCAATTACCAGAAAAAAAAAAAGCGGGCGCTGACTAATAGCTGATAATAAAGCACTTTTTTTTTTTTTTTTTTCCCTCCATTCCTGTATTTATTCAGTTCACATGGTTTCATTTTTTTATTTTCTTCTTGACAAGTTGTTTTGCTGTAGTTTATGACAAAAAACGTTCTCATTTGGCCATTTTCTTTTAATTTAGGCCTTTTTAAACCAGTAGGCATCTTGATGTAATGTCCATGAAGGCGGGTGTGTTGAGTCTCCAGCAGTGTGTAGGTCCAGAGAATATTGTCAAACAGCTGTGTGGACTGTCCTATCGCAAAATGCGGCTAAGAGTCCTACACGATGGTAGCCTAATAGTTTGATTTCGGTGTTTACATATATGTACTGCACTTTAATAATGCGACTTTCAGCACATCTAAAGTGACATTCCATCGCGTGGTAATGTCCATGGTTAATTTGAGTGGCTATAGTTGCAGCCTGAATAACAATATATATAATATTATATTGTATTGTATATACTGAATATACATGAATAACGTAGCAGCCCTTTGGCCGGTGAGAAAAAAAAAAAAGCGGTTACGTCACACCCGCCCGCCCAACCAAGTGACATGTGCAACACGGAGGCCAGCCTTACCAGGTGTGTGCAAAGCACTTGATTTGCAGTTTAAATTCAATCCAGCTTCCAATCTTCAATGCTAATTTTACTCACGCTCCATCATGTGAACATCTCGACTCACGAGACAACTTTTCACCTCGACGAGAAATCGTCGTGATTTAATCTCGCGAGATCTCGTCCAACGAGATCTTGTCACACCCCTAGAATTTACTTTTTATACAAATTAATGTATGCATATTAAAAAAAACAAAACCCTAATATAAATTGTATTCGTAGTTGATATAGTGATGGTGGGTTCACGCCAGACATGGAAGAAGCATCAAGCGCGAGTGATTTATATGTTAAGTCAATGCAAAGGCGCGAATACACATCTTGTGGCGCGATATGCGCGAATGAGGCGGCGCGAATGAAGCGATTCACGTGAATGAAGTGGCGCGAGTTGAGCGTTTTGCGAGATTGACGTGCTTAATGAGCGTATCGTGTATTTTGGACTAATCGTTCGAGTTTAAAAATATGAACTTCAGCGGACATTCACGCCATGTTAACCAGGAGCTTGCTCTTGTGGGGGTGTGATTATGACGTAGCGCCTGTTGTTGGTGTCCCGGGGGGGGGGGCAGTCCTGGGCTCAGCTCAGTCAGAAGCACCGCTGAAAGCCTCCATCATCAGCCTAACATCATCCATGTTAGCTATTTAGCAACCAAGCTAGAGTCACTGGGCAGACAGAAGCCCAGCCCATCACACGAATCCGCGTCTGTTGTGAAGTGAATTTGACGCGCAGATGAAGTGAGTAAACTCAATGTTCACGTGTCTATTTGCACGCGAAATATCGCGATTTATCCACGCTTGCCGCGTCTGGTGTGAACACAGCATAATACTGTTGTTGTAGTGGTAGCTGTAGTAATAACGATAATTATAGTTTTATCAAGTTAATTCAAATTGGTTTTGGAATTAAATATTATGAGTCAATTAAAATTTTCTGTGTGGAAATTTGGAAATTTGTGATGCGAAAAATAAAATAAATATTTAAACATTTACAGCGGGTAAAATAATTATTGAACACGTCACCATTTTTCATATTTCTAAAGGTGCCTTTGACGTGAAAGTTTCCCCAGATGTTGGTAACAACCAAAGATATCCGTAAAGCTGAAGAAAACAAATCTAATTGGTTTAAAAAAATTAGGTTGTGCATAATAAAATAAAATGACGCAGGGAAAAAGTATTGAACACCTGAAGAAAGGGAGGTTTAGTAAGGCATGGAAAACCCAGACAGCAGCTGAAGTCGTTTTCTTTTTATGTTTGTATTATTTGAGTTTTTATATGTTTTATTTATGTTTTCATATTAAAAGTATGTTGTGCCTGACTATTCAATAACAAAAACAAACAATAATTTGTCCATGTAATACAATAAAAGTAAAAAAAAATATTTTAAAAATATAATGACTGTGGAGTTTTTTCACCATGAACATTGCCAGGCTCAAGGGCTGGTGTTAAAACACAGCAATGAATTCTCTTGTGTCTGTCCCCTCATTAGAGTAACTGTGGTCAGAGAATCAAGATCCGGCGTGTGCTGATGAACTCTCCAGAAATCGTGACCATTGGGTTTGTGTGGGACTCGGAGCAGTCCGATCTCACCGAAGACGTCATCCGATCTCTTGGACCACACCTTAACCTCTCAGGGGTAAGAATAACACTTTCATTACAGTAGAGCTTCAGCAATGACCTAAACTAGCAAAATAGCAAAAACAGTGCTGTGAAGAACATTTGTGCTCATGCAGAAGAAAAAAAAAACTATTGATTTTTTTTATTTATTTAATTATTTTTAAGTTCAATTACCAAAACGTGTCATACTCTAATAACCACACAGATAATTCATGATAATTCAAGTGGTATCATGTAAACCCTATTCAGTGAATCGTTTACTAGAGACACTCTGAATGGATCATTAGAATCAGTTAGTTGTTTACTGGAGACTCACTCTGAATGGATCATGTTGAATCAGTGGGTTGTTTACCAAAAGACTCACTCTGAATCATTTTGAATCAGTGAGTCGTTTATTGAGACTCAATTTGAATTGATCATGTTGAGTCACAGGGTTGTTTACTGGAAGATTCAATCTGAATGGATCGTTTTGAATCAGTGAGTTGTTTACCAAAGACTCTGAATGAATAATTTGAATCGGTGAATGGTTTACCCGGAGACTCACTCTGAATGGATCATTTTGAATCAGTGAGTTGTTAACTTGTAAACAGACGTCACTCCAGTTCACTCCACTTATTTGTTCAGTGCAATTTATGAACCAATTTAACTAACAAAAAAAATCTGCTTTCTTGAATTAATTTAAATAAATAAAATTAAATAATTGGTTATATTGTTAATTAAAACAAATAAATAGACGATAGATAGATAGACAGACAGACAATAAATTCAATAAATTCATTATTAAATAAATAAATAGTTTGATAGATAGCTAAGTAAATAAATAAATAAACAAATAAGTCAAATGCATACAGCTGCAGAAACAGTGGCTGTCTGGTAGAAAAAAAAAGTCTGAAACATGGCTTTATACTCCTACACATCGCTGCTAATGAAGGCCGGGATGCCAGATGACCTTCTACCGCAGTGGCTTTCTGGCCATCAAGCGTGGGCTATGATGCAGTTACACAACCTCAGTCTTATGAAGAGGATAAACTCCTGCTTTATTTCATGCATATGGTCCAAGGCACCACCATAAACCAGCTTCAATGAGCAGATGTGCAACACACATAAATAAATAAATAAGTAAATAACTGAAAAAGAGCAACCCGTCGTGACGTCAGACGCCTTTTATAGCCATTTAATCTGGATGGAGGTTTCCAGTAATTCTATATTTTATATAATAGTCAGGAATAAGATGTTTTATAATGGAGTTCGCCTCAAAGAATTAATCTTCACCGATATATAAACGTCCAAAGTTGATTAGCAGATTCTTGTAAATTCAGGTCATCTGGCATTCAAAGGATGAAATATGGTCTGTAATCTTCTTAACATCTATACAGTAATGTGGGTTTTTCACTGCAAGGGAAAAAAATGCTGTGGTAATATAATGTATGCTTTTGGCAGTGGTGCACAGTAAGTATTTTTACTTTACTACTGTACTAAAGAACATATTTTAAGCACGTGTACTTTATCAGAGCATATTTATTTTAGGAAAGCTTTGTTTTTACCTCATTACATTCAAAAACGAAATATTGTACTTTTTACTACACTACATTTCCTAAATGTAGCAGAGGAAAAAGTTACTTTGAAATTGAAAAATTGAAGTGGATAAACTACTAGATGATGTTTAACTAATTTATTTATTTATTTATTTATTTATTTATTTATTTATTTATTTATTTATTTATTTATTTTAATTAACTAACAATCTAACTAATTATTTATTTATTTATTTTTTTTTTATTAATGAATTTATTTATATTTGTTTATTTATTTTAATTAACTAATTAACTAACTATTTATTTATTGTCTTATTTATTTATTTATTTAATTATTTTAATTAACTAACAATCTAACAAATTTTTTATTTATTAATGAATTTATTTAGATATTTATAAATATATAAATAACTGATTTATAATATGCAAACAACTGATTAGCTATTTATTTATTTATATATTTATTTATTTTAATTAACAAATTAACCATCTAATTATATTCATTTATTTTATTTTTGTTTGCATATTTATTTCAATTAACTGATTAATTAACTATCTAACTAATTGTTTTATTTATTTTATTTTTGTTTTTAAATTTAAGTTTTAATTTAACTAACTAGTTATTTATTTCATTTTTGTTTGTTTATTTAGTTTTATTTATTGTCCAAACTCATGGAAAATCAGGGATTAATTTTAATTTTTTATTTTTTTGCCATGGCAAACACAAAAGAAGTTATTAGAAATTAATTATTGAAACTATTGTTTTTAAAAAATGTGTTGGAAAAAATTATTCTCTTCAATTAAACAGCACTTAATTTAAAGAATAAAAATTTGGACTTCAACTGTACATACAACAATATTACATATGTTCATGCAGCTCTATTGTCCTGCAGCTAAAGATCTAAGATTGAAAGAATCTGTGCT
>LR812525.1:82065942-82315204 GCA_903798195.1 Danio kyathit | reverse complement strand
GCACTTCTAATAAAGAGTAGGGGTGTAACCCCGGTGTCCTGGCCAAATTCCCTCCATCAACCCTTACCCATCATGGCCTCCCAATCATCCCCATCCACCGAATTGGCTGTATCACAGTCTCTCCACTCCAACTAGCTGGTGTGTGGTGAGCGCACTGGTGCCGTTGTCCTGTGGCTGCCGTCGCATCATCCAAGTGGATGCTTGTGGTGGTGGGAAGAGACCCCCCCCCCCCAATTCATGATTGTGATTGGGTGCCATACACAATAAATGCGCTATATAAATACACATTACATGACATATTGTTAAATAATAGTATAAAAATAGTACTCAAGTAGCACTTATGCTAATAGTTATGGCTATTATCCTGAATATGACTTCAGTTATTCATAATTTTTCAGTCATCTAATCAGATGCCATTGTTTTATTAGTGGTGTTAGTTACAACAGTAATCACTCATACCTTAAAAGTTATGAATGTAAATAAACCTGAATACTCATAATCATCCCAAAGTGTTTATGGATATGATGAAGTACACTGCATCTCAACGCTTCATAACAGAGGATTAAAGTCACCATATTAGGCGTTTCTGTTGACCTGGGCAGTGTTTTGTGTTTAGTTTATCTGATCTGATCTGCTCCAACATTGTAAGTGTCGGCCTACAAATGGAGGTTTTCCTCATGAGGCCGAGCAGCTTAAACACGACCGGCTTGAAAAAACAGAAAATGGGCTCGAAAGTCCAATCTGCGCATAATTGCATGCTGGCCACAGGGGTTTAGCTGTTAATGCACTGGGGAGAAGAATACGCACACACACAAACACACACATGCACACACCTCTCCCATACATACACACAGTAACATATACACCTCTGGAAACACATACTGGCATACACAAGCACACACTTACATGCACACTTCTGTTTACACACACACACACTTGCATACACAATCATGCACACACTCACACAATCACATGCTTGCACATACACAGACACTCACAGAGACTCATACACTCACTCTCACAAAAACACATGCGCATACACAGAAACACACACACTCTTCTGTCTGCATCTCAGGTTGTTGTTACATCAGCTCTGACAGTATTCAGACTCACACGAACACACAATCCCATGATGCCCAGGCTGTGCACTGCTAGTTAAACAGTTTCTCTTCCAGTTTGCTTCTCTGTTGTATTCAGTGTATTATTGTTAAAGTGTGCATTATTTGAGTGCATGCACTGCTCACTGTGTTGCACAGTGGGAGTGATGTTAATGTGCTGTTAAAGTTGCAATCAGTGTTTTACTCGTTGAGTTTTTACAGCCAAACACATCTAAAATCCACAATAATGTCAATGTTCGTCTGTAGCGCCCTCTAGTGTAAAAAGACACAATGACATTGTTTGCTGAATCTTTTTATTTGACTTGAAAACATTTTTTAGTTATGGAGAACGAAACCTGCAAAAACAATACATGAATAAATAAATAAATATGCACATAAATAAATAAATATGCAAATAAATGCTTGAATAAACAAATAAATACGCATATAAATAAATACCAAAATAAATACATAAATATTCAAATAAATAAATAAGCAAATAAATGCACAAATAAACAAATATGCAATTGAATAAATAAATGCGCAAAGAAGTACATATGCAAATAAATACATAAATATGTAAATAAATAAAGCAAATAAATGGGCGAAGAAACAAATAAATAAATAGGCAAACAAAAATGCAAATAAATGCATACACAAATACATAAATATGCAAATAAATATATGAATATGCAAATAAATAAATAAATGTGCAAATACATAAATGCGTGAATAAATAAATAAATAAAATAATTAATAAATAATTAAGAAAATGAAAACGTATGCAAATACGCAAATAAATGCACAAATAAACATAAATATGCAAATAAATATATGAATATGCAAATAAATAAATAAATGTGCAAATACATAAATGCGTGAAAAAATAAATAAATAAAATAATTAATAAGTAATTAAGAAAATGAAAACGTATGCAAATTAATACGCAAATAAATGCACAAATAAACATATACGCAAATGAATAAATATGCAAATAAATAAATAAATTGCGAGAATAAGCAAATAAATATGCAAATAAATATGCAAATAAATAAATGAATGCATAAATATGCGAATAAATAAATGAATACGCAAATTAATGCCTGAATAAACAAATAAGTATGCAAATAAATAAGTACGCAAATAAATAAATAGTGAAGGAAAATTACAAAATCCAATTAATCCAATTCTATTGGATAATAGTGCATTTTATTTTTATTCTTTCTTATTCCCCAAACTTGTATGTTACTTAACTTTATTTATCTGCCCCCACTAGTCATTATTTATATATTTTATTTATGCACGAGTTTGTGGATTTATTTTATTTATTTATTTGTGCATTTATTTATTGTTTTTGCAGATTTTGTCCCCCATATTTAGCCTTATTAGTTTGGCTTTATGCATTGTTGTATAATATATTAATATAAGTGGTGAGCAAAAAATTTATCTTGATTAATTGCATCCAAAATAAAAGTTTGTTTTGACATTATTTAAGTGTGTGCATTTATTATGTATATTTAAATGCGCATGGACTTGGATATATTTGAGACTGTTTATTTATATATTTATATTTAGATATAAAATATGTATATGATGCATATTATATATACATTGAAATTTTGTTTCTAAGTATGGGTGTGTGTCAGATATGCATAATAAATATATTTAATATGCATCTATTATGTCAAAACAAACTTTTGTTTTGGATTCGATTAACGAGCCCCTATTATACATTAAAAAAGGGTCATATTTTGGTTTTATGGGTCTCCAACAACAGGCTGATCTGCATGCAAGGTCAAAAAACCCTTTCATTGTCTTATAATATGCATTTATTTTTACCTAATTATCCCAGCGACTCCCATAAGAATCGTTCAGCGACTCATTTGTTCCCAAACCCCTCCTAAGCGCAAATCTGCGGATTGGACCGATGACAGCTTATTGGTCGACAGCGTTCAGCGCGAGACAGGGTGCAATTCCCAGCATGGCTTATCAACAATATTCAAGTAGTCAGAGAGCAGAGTGTATGTGTGAGCATACCTGCCAACACTCCTGTTTTTCCCGGGAGTCTCCCGTATTTCAGACCCATCTCCCGCTACCCTCCCGTTATGTTATTTATCCCGGAAAACTCCCGAAATTTCAAGAACCACTATTAATGAATGTTAATGCTGAACATATTTATTTAATGCAAAAATAAACCTCAACCACTTGCTCTTCACAGTTTTATCTTTGGGTAGAGAAAATAACACTAACTTTCCCTCACACTTCCAATAATATCCAGCTGAGCACAGCGTCTTCATGACTTGATTCAACCGGCGTCTGCTACAGTGCTTGTCTTCCTCTTTCTCTTTGTGTACTGTGCTTGTGGGCGGGGCCGCAGGTTTCAATTTTCCCGGGTTTGTGCGCGCAGTGATTAGGCGGGGCTTAAGTTTTGTATCGACGTCACGTCGAAACGGCTAAAGACTCCTTATCAAGACAATTCATTTAAAGCACAATGAGTCGACTCTTTTTCAGATGAATCAATAGTTTTAAACACTGTCCACTTTCAGATTTAAGTCTTAGCTGGATATTTCACTTCACTTAGAGCTGTGTTACACACTACATGGAAGGTCATTCTCAAAAACCCATAATATGGGCTGTTTAATTGATAATTAATATGCATATTGTTGCATTATAAATTAAATTTAAATACTAAACATGTAAATAATAACACTGCATTTAAGTGTTTATTTATCTTTAAAGGTTAGTTTTAAATACAAGTCTTCATTGTTAGATCGTTATAAAAAGTCGCTAACCAAACTGAAAATGAAACGAAATGTTCATCATTTTTTTGTTAGATGACAAACTTTAAAAAAAAAAAAAAAAGCTGCGTATAAATATATCGTCATAAATAATAATAATGTAATTAGTAAATTTTTAAGAGTATATTAGCATAAGAGATAAGTAAATAAAAATAAAATGTAGGAATCAGAATTAATTTTTGTGAACATTACTCATTCGCACATTCTAAAACGAGCATAATAAAATCATTTAATAAGTTAATTTATAAGCTCATAACTCTTTATCAAGACCCCTTGTTTATTCAGAGTGGTGTCTTTTTTTATTTCTTGACAATCTTTTATTGCGTGCACCGCTACCTATGAATGTTCCTGTGTGCTCTTACTGTATGTCCCACAATGCACCTGTCAGCGGCTCAGATTTACAGGAGCGTCTCTACAGAAACCACTTTTACAAGCGGCTTCAGCTCATTGTTCAGTCAGAGGAGCTGGTCTGAACCGGACGGCCTGAAGCCCCCGCTGAGAAACATCCTCGCTGAACCCACACACAAACACACACACACACACACACACGTACCACTGCCCGCCACTTACACAACAACTCTACGCATTAAAACATCAGCCAATAAAGTGCTTTTTCATCACGTGTGTTCAAGAGAATAAGGAGCCATTCACACAGAATGCATCTTTGTGTCTAATACCACCAAAAATGCATTGTTCAGCTTTTATTTTATTATTATTATAATTTTGAATTCAAATTATTCATTTATTTTATGTATTTATTTAAAATTTTATCATTTATTTTAATTTTGTTTATAATTTATTTATTTTATTTACAATAGTCAGCATTTGAAGGGAATTTCTTATATTTGTTGGCATTTTGTTCTGAGTAATTTTGCATAAATACAAAACTTCATATAATTTCTCTCACAGGTGACCATCAGAGGAAAGCACATGATTATCCAATGAGTCCTGTTATTCAAAGGTAAGACATGTGAAAATATTTTATAATGATGCCTCTTATGGAGTGATTTCCAGAAAACAAAAAAAAAACTTGCTGCTTCAATAATAACCAAGTCAGAATTCCCAGGGATATAAATAATTTTGGGCTTGACTGTATGCAATATTGTTTACTTTCCCCACTTCTGTCGCCTTGTGTTGATATGCATGCATGTACAGTTAAAGTCAGAATGATTCGCCCTCCTGTGAATTTTATTTTCATTCTAATATATCCAAAATGATGTTTAACAGATTCAGGATTTTTTCACAGTATTTCCTATAATATTTTTTTATTTTGGAGAAAGTCTTATTTGCTTTATTTCAGCTAGAATAAAAGCAGTTAAAAAAAATAAAAAAATAAACAATTTTAAGGTCAATATTATTAGCTCCATTAAACAATATTTTATTTTGACTGTCTACACAACAAACCATCATTATACAATTACCCTTACTTGCCTAATTAACCTAGTTAAACCTTTAAATATCACTTTAAGCTGTATAGAAGTGTCTTGAAAAATATCTAGTCAAATATTATTTACTGTCATCATGACAAAGATAAAATAAATCAGTTATTAGAAATAAGTTATTAAAACTATTAGGTTTAGAAATGTTTAAAAAAATCTCTGTTAAACAGGAATTGGGAGAAAAATATACAGGGGGGTGAATAAATCGGACATATTAGAACTGCAATGAATGAACAAGCGAACAAACGAACGAATAATCGAACGAATGATTGAATGAAAGAAAATAAT
Organism: Danio kyathit; assembly: GCA_903798195.1. Taxonomy (NCBI): domain Eukaryota; kingdom Metazoa; phylum Chordata; class Actinopteri; order Cypriniformes; family Danionidae; genus Danio; species Danio kyathit. The sequence goes on along the minus strand of LR812525.1, from coordinate 82,309,582 downwards.
ATTTTGTGTTTGCAAATCACATTTAATCAAAGCTGCTTGTAAATGTAGTATTTTTAGCGCAAATATTTGAATTTATTTTTACATTTCAGTATGTTAAAAAATGACTTGCATATTATAATTATTCTGACTTGGACTGGAATGAATGAACGAATTAATTAATGAACGAACGAACAAATGAATAAATGAACCAACAAATAATTGAATGAATGAACAAATGAATGAGTGCATGAACGAATGAATGAATGAACAAATGAATGAATGAATGAATGAATGAACTAATGAATAAATGAACAGATGATAGTATGAATGAATGAACAAACGAATGAATGAATGAACAGATAAATGAATGACTGAACAATTGAATGAATGAATGAACGAACGAATAAAAAAAAGGAATGAACGAACAAATAAATATATGAACAGATGAATGAATGACTGAACAATTGAATGAATGAATTGAGAAATGAATGAATGAACAAATAAATGAACGAATGAATTAACTAACAAATAAATGGATGAATAAAAATGAATGAATGAATGAATGTAAGAATAAATGCATGGACGAATGAATGAATGACTGAACAATTGAATGAATGAACAAATGAGCGAATGCACAAATTAATAAATAAATGAACAAATAAATGAGCAAATGAATAAATTAACGAATGAATAAACGAACGAACGAATGAATGAACGAGTGAATGAACGAACGAATGAATGAACGAGTGAATGAATGAACAAATGAATGAACCAATTAATGAATGACTGAACAATTGAATTAATTAATTAATGAATGAATGAACGAATGAATGAATGAATAAATAGGTGCGTTTGACATGAAGCACAGCTGCAGCTAGTGATCAAAGAGGTTAGCCGTGCGCAGTTCGGGGCTCGAAGTTGCTGCTGTCATGATGACCGATCACATGGCGGGATCATTTATTTATGTATATTTATTGCAATAACAAAAGATTTACAGTACACATAAAACAGAACACAGTCTTTACAAACTATAGTTCATTTTTAAGCAAGGGAATTATGAATTTATGAAGTTATATTAAGTAGTCTATATAACAAACGCACGAGAAATAAGGAGAAAACGAGAGAGCACATAAAAAAAGAAATAAATATCAACAAATAGGCCTATTAAACAAAACAATAAGCACAAATTGTTGGAGTTTAAACATCAGTCTTTGGGCTACTAGATGTTGAATGGTATGTCAATACTGTTCCAGAGCTTGTTTGAATATACTAAAAAAGGGTTTACATTTATTTACATTTATAGATATAGAACTTTCCAATATATTAATGTAAAACCCAAAACAAGATGTTTTGATTAAGTGTTAAACAATGATTATTTTGGATAATAAAAACATTTTTTAAAAAGCACTTTAATCCATAGAGATTGAACAAAAGGACCACAATAACGAAATAGAAAATGCCCAGAAAGAGCAGGTACATCAATGACACTTTTAACATTTCTGCATAAACGGCTTAACAGGAAACAAAATATTTTATAATCATATATTTTTATATTTAATAAAATATTTTTTACTTAATTTGTTAAGAAATCTTTATAGGGGTGTCAGGATCAATGATGATAATTATTTTATTATAAGTCTGTAAGACTTATTTGAGTTAATATTTGGCGTAAAAATGTATAATACAGTAGTCTGTATAAAAAAAGGCAGAATAAACCTGTTCAAACAATCTAGACATTATGAACAAATTATTTAACAAAAGATGATACTGCAGTAAAATATCTGTAGTCTTTTAATAAGCATGATGTGTACAAGATAGAGAGAGTATGAACAGTGAATTGTTTGTTTTGAAATTCGTGAATCGGAATTTGTCCAATAATAAACCTGCAACACACGTGGTTGTTGTCATGCTGTGAACTCAGCCAATCGTGTAACATCAGTGTCGTCATCGCAGTTCCAGCAGTCGCTCTTCAGGTGCTGTGCGGGCTGACTCAATCGTCTGATCTCGGAGCGCTGTCGCGGTACTTTGATGCCACATGCATCAATCCGGCCAAAATTTCTAACCGGCATGAAGTCGAACGCACCTATTAAATGCACAAATGAACGAATGAACAAATGAATGAATGAACCAGTGAATGAATGACTGAACAATTGAATGAATGAATGAATGAATAAATGAATGAATAAACGCACAAATGAACAAATGAAAAAAGGAGTGAACTAATGAACGAATGAATGAATGAATGAATGAATAAACGCACAAATGAACAAATGAAAAAGGAGGTGAACGAATGAATGAACGAATGAACGAATGAACGAATGAACGAATGAACGAACGAATGAACGAACGAATGAACGAACGAATGAACGAACGAACGAACGAACGAACGAACGAACGAACGAACGAACGAATGAACGAACGAACGAACGAACGAACGAACGAACGAACGAACGAACGAACGAACGAACGAACGAACGAACGAACGAATGAATGAATGAACGAATGAACGAATGAATGAATGAATGAATGAATGAATGAATGAAAAAATGAGTGAATGAACAAATGAATAAACAAATCAACAAATGAATGAATGAATGGATTAAAAAATATTTGTGAATAAATCTGATTCTGATGAACAAATCCTGTGTTTTGCCCCTGCAGAGGTCAAGTGTCGAGATGTAAAGAGCGTCTGGAGAAGACGGAAATGTGGAACGGCAGCTCCATCTCTCCTCCCTTCATCAAAACCAGCAACTCCAACTGGATCACTTCAGATAATCTGGAGGATTCCCGAAAACACACCCCTCCGTCTCCGCTTCCCTGTCCAAACCCAGCGCCTCCGCTTCACTCTAAACCACTCGCAGACCCCAAGTGGAAGGAAAACTCCTCTGCTTCGCCTCCACTTCCTCCCAAACCACATGCAGACCCCGGCTCCTTCGCTGGAAAGCCCTCTATATGGCTGGAAAACTTGTCTGATTCCCGGATGATCCCGTCGGACAGCAGTTCCAGATCTGGTTCTTCTGATCAGGATGCTGAAGAGCGGATCTCCAGAGCAGCGTCTGGATCTCCAGTGATTCCCACAACGTACTTCTCGGTGGACGCCTGCATGACGGACACGTACCGTGCTAAATATCACAAGAGGCGAGCACCGCTGTACATGACTGCAGACTCTAGAGAGCAAACCTCCTCTGGAGAGAGCGATTATGGGGAACAAGTGTCTCCTGCTCCTGCCGAAATACACAGCAGAGCCGCAGGTACAGCACACACACATACTGTACATCAGGGGTGTCAAAGTCAATTCCTGGAGGGCCGGAGCCCTGCAGAGTTTAGTTCCAGCCCTACTTAAACACACCTATCTGTAGGTATCAAACAAGCCTAAAGCACTCAATTAGTTTGATCAGGTGTGTTTAATTGGGGTTGGAACTAAACTGTGCAGAGCTCCGGCCCTCCAGGAACTGAGTTTGACACATGTGCTGTACATTATAAGTGCTATTTAAAAAATCATTATTGGGCTGATAATGTCATGGTTTCCAGCTTTTCTCTTAATGAATCAAACTCTGTCTGGAGGTTATGAATATCAGAAGAATATACTTTATTGGAAAGTCTTCCAAAAATGCAGAGACGTCCATAAGCAGATGCACCCCAGTCTTACCCCAGGACAATCTGATGTCCCTCAAATTTGCTATACCCTTTATCCTTGCTTCCTCCCACCTTTGCGTTTATTACAGCTGGTTCCTGGTTCAACAGGCTTCTCCCAGCTCCTACTACTTTATGACCCCAATTTAAAGCCCCCTCTTCTTTTTGACCCTTATAATGTACACATCTAATGTGTTCATAACTGTTTTACCACATACAGCTGAAATTTGGCAATCATGATTAGTGTTCATGTTTTCAAACATCTAAACTGGACACTTCTCTCCCATATAGTGTCTTTTTAAACATACATGACAGTTTTATCATATGTTGTATACATTTTCATGCTTTTCTTGCTGTAGATGGTTCTGTATTGTATCCTCTCTCGTGCTCTTTTATGACCCCTTTGCCTTAACCTATCACCTGTTTTCAAAGACATATAATGGCATATTCAAATGGCCTTCCACTCACCCAATTAAATGCCTCTTCATATAGGTTTAGAAAATTCAAATCTTCTTCAATCACAAAAGTAGGTATATACAGTGGGGGAAATAAGTATTCAACACGTCACCATTTTTCCTATTTCTAAAGGTGCTGTTGCCTTGAAATTTTCACTGGATGTTGGCAAAATCCAAAGAAATCCATATATGCAAAGAAAACAAAAGTAATTAGTTTACCAATGAAGTTATGTGTAATAAAATGAAATGACACAGTGCGAAAAGTATTGAACACATGAAGAAAGGGAGGAGTAGAAAGGCATGGAAAGCCCAGACAGCAGCTGAAATCTCTCAGTAGTTCTTCAGAAACCCTCTGCCCTTCCTCATTGTAAATGAATATTAACTGCTTCAGTCCAACATTTACATTAGCAGGAGGATGAAGATGAAACCAGAGTGGCCATTTCAGCAAGACAATTGCTGCGTCCCAATCCGCATACTATCCGTCCTAAATAGTATGTGAAAATAGAATTAGTATGTCCCAAATCGTAGTATGTTGAAAAGAGTATGCCAAAAACTCCCGGATGGTTTACTATATCCGGTCAAAATTTTAAGTGTGGAAGCGTCCATACTCTAACCGCTGATATTGCCCACAGTGCATTGCGCGTTGGACGTGAATTCGATTAGAACTACAAAACGCGGGTGAAAAGTGTAAACAAACTACAAACATGATGGACGTGCGAGACCAACCGTCAAGCAGAGAGGCTTCGGTAAAGATGTTTGTATGACTGTTAATTAATATCTAGCCCACTGGAGAATATTTAAATAGCGTTGTCTGTGTTATATTTCATCTGCAACAACAATACTGAACTTATATAAAGACGTGTTTGGACATTACCGTCTGAATGCAGAATTATCCAAAGACCTGAGGAGATTTCTCTGCATGAAAGACTCGTGAATGGGAGATTATCCTGCTGGTGCTTCTCCAATAAGGTAGGAAATTAAATACGACAGAAATGTGGATGATTGACAGGGCTCTAACTAAGCAACACAACGATCTGTGTAACGAGGAAGTAGTATGTCCCAAAGCTTGCATACTTTTCTGTTACACACTCAAAAGTATATATTTTTCCTCCACAAAAAAAGTACATACTTTTAGGTCGTAGTATAAGTATGCGAATTGGGACGCAGCACATGATCCAAAACACAGCCAAGATAACTCTAAAATGCTTTCAGAGAAAGAAAATCAAGCTGTAGAATGGCCCAGCCAATCAACGGACTTGAATCCAATAGAAAATACAAAATAAAAATCAAGAGTTGATAGACGAAACCCACAGAACCATCAAGCTTTTCACACTCTGTTGAAGTCTTTTATATAAAGTATTAAATACGTTTCAGTAGTTCAGTACTTTCTCCTTGTGTCATTCCATTGTTATTATTATAATTTTTTTTGTTTTTTTTTGTTTTGGTTTTTACCAAAATCTTGGTCAATTCCATGTCAACAGCTCCTTTAGAGATATTATTCCCAGGAAAAAAACATGACATGTTTAATACTCATTTCCCCCACTGTATCATTAAGCCAATGAATTCAAATAGTTTCGATTTAAAGGGATAGTTCACCCAAACATTATGATTTACTCACTGTTTACTCTCCTTCAAGTGGTTATAAACCGTTTCTTTCAAGCCTAAAATGAGTCATACCCCTGGCAAATTCTGATTTAGTTACTTTTATTCAACCAGTAAGTTTTTTTTGTACAAGATGATGTACAAGAGGCGAAATTTAAGTCAGAATTTGCCAGGGGTATGAATACAGCGGTCCCTCGTTATTCACGAGAGTTACGTTCTAAAAATAACCTGCGATAGGGAGAATCTGCTTTATCTTTTACAATTATTATAGATGTTTTAAAGGTTCAAGAAACCCTCAAGTACTTTTTTTAACTGATTTTAATCGAGAAAAATCGAGATTTTAACAGATTTTTGTGTGTTGAGCATCATTTAAGACGGTGTTAGCACCTGTCAGCTTTAATTGTGGGAAAATTGGATAATTTTGAGCTTTAGTCAGCTAATTTCATCTTCCGGGTTTAAAATGATTTTTGGGGCTGGATCAAAATCGGTGACGTAGCAAGTGGAGTGATGATGCGTCGGTTTCTCATTATTATTCATAGCGGAGTTTTCTTATCCTATGAGAGGAGCCTGCTTCTTAATTATTCATGAGACCACGTGCTTTCCGAAGGCAAGACAGACCTGCCAGTGCCAAGGTGTGAGACCCTATGTTGATGACTGGGTGAGACCGCGTCCACGAACCCACGGCATGCAGTATTTAGCCGTTCATGAAGGGTCGTATGAGTTCCATGATCCACAGGGTTTGTTGCATGTTTTCACCACGATCCTGTCAGGGCGGATACGGCAAAGCTGTATGTGTGCAGCAAGCATTTTTGTCAGGAGTGCAGTACGAGAATTGGAGAATGGCGGACTTTCTTTTATCAGTTGAGTTCGTTCACATGTAGACACATCGCCGTGCTGCCGTGTTCATCTAAATCCTCCAGATTACCAGCAGGGCTAATAGTGCAGCAGGTCTCTTGCCCTACCCATTTCAACTGAGTCTGCATTCAGACCCGGGGATTTAGGAGGAGAGAAGTCCACATTTATAGTGTTTATATAAACATGATTATCTTTATAATGATATAAATTGTGGTTGTGTGTATATGAAATTATGAATAACAGATGTAGCAGGGCATTAAATTACTGTTTATTTCTTTGCATTTTAACTTTGTAAACCATAAACTAATGGGTCTCCTCACGGTTTGTCTCGTTTTGTGAGCCGACTGACAACAGTTGTTTGCTCCCCTCCTCCTCCCCTCTGCTCTGCTGGCCACGCCCACTCCTGCCTCTGCTCTCAGAGCTCCACGCCCATTATGATGCATTTTTTGAAAAAATTCTGAGGTAGACTTGATCTGAAAGTGGGGGGTTTCATGGCCCTTTAAGGCTGAAGAACCCCTCACTACACACTTTATACACTTTTCTCAGACAGGCATTAACATTTTCACACGTTTCTCTCTTGTTTAAAACTCTCAAAGTTCAAAATTTCGTAGAAAGTCCAGTATTATAGAAAGAACCCAAAGATCAAAACCTGTTGTCCGGAGCAAACATTCATCTGTCAGCAAAAGGTTCATAAAGCGCTTTAGCTTTTGGGCGGATAATGTTCATCCAGTGTAATGTTCTGCAATGTTTCCTGCAGTCACTGATCCACAAAGCTAAAGCAGACTCCATCATTAAGGGGGTCGCACACCGGATGCGCCACGCACATGACAGTTGGAAGTAACACACACCAGACACACACATTCGCATGTTCTTTAAAATGAAATTATTCAGATAACGCTCTGTGGAGCGGCAGAAATATGAACAGTGTCCGGAGTTGTAGCTGTGTGCCGCGGACAGTTGCTGACTTGCGGTGTGCGCACCCTCATATAAACCTATGTTTACAATTCTAAAATGCATGGCACGGCGCATCCGGTTCGCGACCCCCTTTACCCCTTTACTATAGTCTTACTGCCGACAGTTACAACCCTTTTTGCATCCTTGTTGGAACTCACACTGCTAGCGATTGAAGATTTATGTTAATTCGGCAAGCTGAACGCATTCTGTACTGTACAGGAGACACGGACGAGACTGATTGACAATGGTCTACAGCCAATCAGGACATGAAATACAGCCAAAAAATCTGTGAAACTGCGAGGCCGCGAAAGGTGAACCGAGGGACTACTGTAATTTCAGGCTTGACTATAGCTAACTAACACTGGAAGATTCAGTCAGAGTGTAGTGAAATGCTGCACTGATGTCTTCTAATCATCAATACTGTGTGTGTTTCAGTTCAGGCGTCCAGTAAAAGCACTGCAAAGTGGAACCCGGTGTCAGTGAAAGGACTGGATGAACACGGCTTCCTCTGACCACACATCTACATTCACTGAGAGCGTGCGTGTGTGTGTGTGTACTGGTTTTGGTGGATTATGAGGACTTAAATGTTCAGAAGTGTAATCCAAGGCTGTTAATAATCCTACTTAATCATACACCGGTCTCCCGTGAGGGTTGGTTTTTAAGTAGGGTTAGGGGGTACGGAGATCTAATAAGCATTGTTTATAGTAGAACGTACATTTAGAATTTGGAGAATCCTCATAAACCACCAAATCACCTTTGCGAGCGTGTGCATATGAGAGTGCGTGCGTGTGTGTGGAAGTATGTGCATGTGTGTGTACTTGTGAGCGCGTGTGTGAGCCCACATGTGTGAGTATGCGTGTGTCTATGCTTGTATGCGTACATGCGAGAGCTCATGCGTGTAGATGTGTGTGTGTGTGTGTATGCATGTGTGTGCGCACTTGCATGTGTATGCATCTATGAGCATGTGGGAGCGAGTGTGTTTGAGCGCGCGCGTGAGTATGTGGGTATGTATGTGCTTGCGTGTGTGCATGTGCGTACATGTGAGAGCGTGTGTGAGCCCGTGTGCGTGTATGCAAGAATGTTCGCCTGTGCTTGTGTGCAAACGTGTGAGCATGTGTGCGTACCTCTGCATGTGTGTGTGCTTGCATGCATGCATGTGTGAGTGTGTGCAGGCGAGTGTGTTTGTGCACGTATGTGTATGCATGCATGTGTGTGCGCTCATGTGCTTGCATGTGAGCGTGTGTAAGTCCACATGTGAGTATGCGCGTGTGTATACTTGCATGTGAGAGCTCGTGCGTGTAAATGTGTGTGTGAGCATGTGTAAGCGAGTGTATTTGAGCATGCATGTGACTGCATAGGTGTGTATGCGTGCGCGTATGTGTATGCCTGCGCGCACATGTGCTTCCATGTGTGCGTGTATGTATGTGTGAGGGCATGTGAGCCCACATGTGAGTGTGTGCATGCGTATGTGTGTGTTTGTACCTGCGTGCGTGTATGCGCTTGCATGCGTATATGAATGTGTGAGCGTGTGTAAGCAAGTGTGTTTGAGCGCATGTTGGTGTGTATGCATGCATGCGTGTGTGTGCGTCCGCATGTGTTTGCTTGTGCGCGCATGTGAATGTGTGTGTGTGTACGTGCGTGCGTGTATGCGCTACCTGCGTGTATGCATGTGTGAGCATGTGCAAGTGAGTGTGTTTGAGCGCATGTGGATGTGTGTGTGTTCGCGCATGTGCTTGTGTGTGCGTACGTGTGAGCGCATGTGAGCCCACATGCAAGTGTGTGTGTATGCGCTTGCATGTTTATATGAATGTGTGAGCGTGTGCAAGCGAGTGTGTTTGAGCGCGCGTTTGTGTGTATGTGTGCGTGTGATCCTGTTTGTGCTTGTGCGTGCATGTGAGCCCACATGCGAGTGTGTGCGTGCGTGTGAATTTCTGTGTGTGTGCCTGCGTGCGTGTGCATGTGTGTTTGCGCTTGTATGCATGCATGTGTGAGCGAGTGTTTGAGCAAGTGTGTTTGAGCCCGTATGTGTACCCACATGTGAGTGTGTGTACGTGTGAGAGGGTGTAAATGTGTGCGTGTCTGTGTGTTTGTGTACCTGCATGTGTGTGTACCTGTGTTTGTGTGTCTTTGCATGTGTGTATGCGCTTGTATGCATGCATGTGCATGCGAGTGTGTTTGAGCGTGTGTATGCGTGTGCGCGCGCGCATGTGCTTGCGTGTGCGTACGTGTGAGTGCATGCGAGCCCACATGTGAGTGTGTGAGTGCGTGTGCGTGCGTGTGAATATCTGTGTGTGTGTACCTGCGTTTGTGTGTGTTTTCATGCGTGTATGCGTGCATGTGTGCGAGAGCGTGTGTTTGAGCGCGTATGTGTGTACGTGTTTATGTGTGCTTGCGTTGGTGCGTGTGCGTGCCTGTGCTTGCTTGCTTGTGTGTGTGTTTGTGTATCAGTATCAGACGTGGAGCTTGCACATCTTCAAGCCAAAGCAGAACAATATTTGAGAAAGAGAAGACCCTCCAACACTCCCTCCACAGTCTCAGTGATGTCTGAACACTGAAGACTGACTGAATGAACAGAGCTAAGAGAAGAATGACTGTCGGATCTGTGTGTGTGTGAGTTAAAACTGCTTCTGTTCTGTCGCTGATGTTTCTTCAGTGCGTGTTCAGCTGCTGTTTGAGCTGCTCTGAGATTCACTCATGTTTCAGCTAAACGTGAAGCCGTTGAGAAACTAAATCCAGCTGGTCTTAATGTCTGAAAGCCTTCGTGTTGGTTTGGGGTGCGTGATGTTTGTGTTTATGTATTTGGTCACTGATCAGTAATTAAAATGAACTCTTTATTATGATAAGCTCAGTTTTTCCTGGAAAGTGCTGAGAAATGATGGAGAAACACTGGAGATTGCTGATGTTGGCGTGGTTTGGCTGCGTCTACATGTTAGGAGACATGCAGCTGTACGTTTTGTCTTGTTTTATTTGTATGATAACGTGTTTTTGTTTTGTATATTGCTTGGTAGAACACTGAAAAGTGCCTTATTTTGTATGTAAAGATGGGATAAAGGTGTTTTTTTTATCTGGACAATGTTAACTTTTTCAATTCTTTTATAATATTGTAGTTCACTTTGGTTAAGAGCTTTTAATAAACTGATTTATTTAAGCATTACACGGTTACTTCATGTGTCCATTACTCCGCCATTCACAAGCGTATCCTTTAAAAGAAGCTTCCAAATGAACATTCAACATTCATTTATTCATTCATTTTCTTTTCAGCTTAGTCCCTTTATTAATCAGGGGTCGCCACAGTGGAATGAACCACTAACTTATCCAGTATATGTTTTTACGCAGTGGATGCCCTTCCAGGTGCAACCCAGTACTGGGAAGCACACTCTTATTCACACACACTCATACACTACGGCCAATTTAGTTTATTCAATTCACCTATAGCGCATGTGTTTGGACTGTGGGGAAAACCGGAGCACCCGGAGGAAACCCACGCCAAGACGGGGAGAACATGCAAACTCCACACAGAAATCGCAGCTGGGACTCAAACCAGCGACCTTCTTGCTGTGAGGTGATCGTGCTACCCACTGCGCCACTGTGACGCCCAGTTGTGAACATAAAACTGTAATTTTGTGGAAACGTTTTTATTTAAAGATGTTTTAAAATGTTTGATGGTATTTCTGAGATTAAAATAAAAAGCTGAATGTGCAGCATCAACATTACTCTAAACTTCAGTCACATGCTCTTTACCAACTATTCTAATATGCTTGTTTTAATGTAATGCAAAGATTAATCACATCCAAAATAAAAGTTTGTTTTGACCAGATATGTGGGTATATATTTATGTAATACATGCATATACATAAACAACCTTTCTTTGCATAGATCTTTAAATTTATATATAGCATTATTACACGTCAATATATACAGTAGTATCAAAATATTAGTGCTGCCCATTACATTACAAACCGCAGGAGAGGGCAAATTCTTCAGCAGGATAGCGCTCCTTCTCATACTTCAGCCTCCACATTAAAGTTCCTGAAAGCAAAGAAGGTCAAGGTGCTGCAGGATTGGCCAGCCCAGTCACCAGACATAAACATTATTAAGCATGTCTGGGGTCAGGAGGAGGAGGCATTGAAGATGAGTCCAAAGACACTTGATGAACTCTGGGAGTCCTGCAAGAACGCTTTCTTTGCCATTTCAGATGACTTTATTAATAAGTGATTTGAGTCATTCAGGGATGTATGGATGCAGTCCTCCAAGCTCATGATGGAGTCAGACACAATATTCATTCTTTCTCCACTGCAGCATGACTTTATATTCTATACTGGACATTATTTCTGTTCAGTGACAAGACTTTGATCTAAGCAAAGTCAGACCTTACTGTCCTAATGAAATCACAAAAAATCAAGACATGACCATATTTTATTTTGGTAAAATAAGTGTAATCTAGAGGCCTTTGCCTTTCATATAAGACACTTCTGATACCAAATGATCAACTAGAAGTCAAGTCATTATGTGTTCCTTAAACTTGTATAGGCAAGACTTTTGTCAGGTAGTGTATATTGTATCATATGCATATTTTATATCTAAATATAAAAATTTTCTCAAATATATGCATGCATGTGTGTGTGTATTTATATATATATATAGTGTATGTGTACCCGTCTTTCGGATGAGACATTAAACCGAGGTCCTGACTCTCTGTGGTCATTAAAAATCCCAGGATGTCCTTCGAAAAGAGTAGGGGTTTAACCCCGGCATCCTGGCCAAATTTGCCCACTGGCATCTGTCCATCATAGACATCATAATTGGCTACATCAATCTGTCTCCTCTCCACCAATCAGCTGGTGTGTGGTCTGGCGCAATATGGCTGCCGTCGCGTCATCCAGGTGGATGATGCACACTGGTGGTGGATGAGTAGATTCCCCCAATGTGTAAAGTGCTTTGAGTGTCCAGAAAAGCGCTATATAAATGTAAGAAACTATTATTCATATACACATAATAAATATACACAAAACAAACTTTGGATGCGATTAATCTTTGCATAGATAGATAGATAGATAGATAGATAGATAGATAGATAGATAGATAGATAGATAGATAGATAGTCACCTTGGTTTTTTAAGCTTCTATCTGAGATATTGAACTTCAAAGTTTTTGCATTCCATAGCAAACAGTACGTGTGTAACATTTGTTTTTTAAATAAAAAGCCTTCAAATGTAAACAACTTATTAAAAAAACTTCCCATAATGTAAATAAGTTGTAATTTAATAAGAATACGTCAATAACTCAGTTTTGACAAAAATGTCAGATAAGGTGACTGGATGGATGGATGGATGGATGGATAGATCTATAAATAAAAAACCCAGACTTTTTATTTTAATATTATTTTCTTCAAAGTTAAATATTCAATAATGTGTTGAACTCATAGAGAATGATCAAAATTACAGAATCTTATTTGCAGACATCACAGCAGAATGTCTTGATTCTGAAATAAGAGTCTTTACTTATGTTTACAGTATTAGGAATTTGTAAATTGGGGGGGGGGGGGGGGGGTACAGTATAAGCATTACAACTAATATAAAGATCATAATAACTACTAATCTCTAAGACATTTCCTAAACGTCATGACTCTGGTCAAACATAACATACGAAGCAAATACAGTAAAGTAATAAATACATGTATGGATAACACTGAGTAGTGTACGTTACATTTACATTATAGCAAAAAACTGTCCTCTGAGTTCGATAAGATCTGACAGTGAGTCGACTGGAACATCAGCAGAAAACGAACCACACTACAGCACAGTATTGATGGGAGAAAACCGAGCTTTCCAAAGCTTCAGAACAACTGCTTGGCAAAATGATTCACTGTTTGTTTGAAGCACCACATGCTAGTGACTCCTGCTGGTCAAACCATGTCAATGCAACAAAATCCAAAACAAAGAATGTAAAATCAGCCTTTTCAAACAAAAAAAAGCCCTGCAAGTTCTGAAAGAGATCAAGCCTCAGCCAGGTAAGAAAGAGTAACGTCACGCATTACTTACTATAAAAAGTAACTAAGTAATGCAACTATTTACCTTTTTGGGGGAGTAACTCGATGTTGTAATGTATTACTTTCAAAAGTAACTTTCCCCAACACTGCTGTCTGATTCCTGGTTATACCCTAAAGTAATCACCTCTATAGCGTGTGTGTGTGTTCATAGTTATTAAGAGAGCGGCACATGCTGTAATTACACATAAAAGTAACTCAAAAGTAATTAGTTAGGCTACTTTTCTGGGGAGTAACTGAATCTGCATTACTTTCAAAAGTAACTTTCCCCAACACTGCTCTCTGGTTCCTGTATAAACCTGCAGTAGACACCCCGATAGCGGGAGTGTATTTGTGTGTGTGTTCATAGTTATTAAGAAAGCAGCGCATGCTGTAATCACACATAAAAGTAACTCAAAAGTAACGTCACACATTGCTTACTATAAAAAAGTAACTGAGTAATGCAACTATTTACCTTTTTGGGGGAGTAACTCGATATTGTGATGCATTACTTTCAAAAGTAACTTTCCCCAACACTGCAGTCTGATACCTGGTTATACCCTGAAGTAATCACCCTTATAGCGTGTGCGTGTGCGTGTGCGTGTGCGTGTGTGTGTGTGTGTGTGTGTGTGTGTTCATAGTTATTAAGAGAGCGGCGCATGCTGTAATCACACATAAAAGTAACTCAAAAGTAACGTCACGCATTACTTACTATAAAAAAGTAACTCAGTAATGCAACTATTTACCTTTTTGGGGGAGTAACTCGATATTGTGATGCATTACTTTCAAAAGTAACTTTCCCCAACACTGCTGTCTAATACCTGGTTATACCCTGAAGTAATCAAACTTATAACGTGCGTGTGTGTGTCTGTGTATTCATAGTTATTAAGAGAGCGGCGCATGCTGTAATCACACATAAAAGTAACTCAAAAGTAACTAGTTACTTTTCTGGGGAGTAACTGAATATGCATTACTTTCAAAAGTAACTTTCCCCAACACTGCTCTCTGATTGGGCAACGCAGTGGCGCAGTAGGTAGTGCTGTTGCCTCACAGCAAGAACGTCGCTGGGTCGCAGGTTCGAACCTCGGCTGGGCTGGGTCAGTTGGCGTTTCTGTGTGGAGTTTGCATGTTCTCCCTGCGTTCGCGTGGGTTTCCTCCGGGTGCTCCGGTTTCCCCCACAGTCCAAAGACATGCAGTACAGGTGAATTGGGTAGGCTGAATTGTCCGTAGTGTATGAGTGTGAATGTGTGTGTGTGGAAATTCCCAGAGATGGGTTGCGGCTGGAAGGGCATCCGCTGCGTAAAATCGTGCTGGATAAGTTGGTGGTTCATTCCACTGTGGCGACCCCGCAAGGGACAAAGCCGACAAGAAAATGAATGAATGAATGCTCTCTGATTCCTGTATAAACCTGCAGTAGACACCCCAATAGCGTGAGTGTATTTGTGTGTGTATTCATAGTTATTAAGAGCACGGCACATGCTGTAACCACACAAAAAAGTAACTCAAAAGTAACGTAATGGATTACTTACCATAAAAAGTAACTAAGTAATGCAACTATTTACCTTTTTGGGGGAGTAACTCGATATTGTGATGCATTACTTTCAAAAGTAACTTTCCCCAACACTGCTGTCTGATTCCTGGTTATACCCTGAAGTAATCACCCTTATGGCGTGTGTATGCGTGCATGTGTGTGTGTGTATTTCCATTCACAGTTATTAAGAGAGCGGCGCATGCTGTAATCGCACATAAAAGTAACTAGTTACTTTTTAGGGGAGTAACTGAATCTGCATTACTTTCAAAAGTAACTTTCCCCAACACTGCTGTCTGATTCCTGTATATACCCTGAAGTAATCACCCTTATGGCGTGTGTATGCGTGCATGTGTTTGTGTGTATTTCCATTCACAGTTATTAAGAGAGCGGCGCATGCTGTAATCGCACATAAAAGTAACTAGTTACTTTTCTGGGGAGTAACTGAATCTGCATTACTTTCAAAAGTAACTTTTCCCTACACTGCTGTCTGATTCCTGTATAAACCTGCAGTAGACACCCCAATAGTCTGAGTGTATTTGTGTGAGTATTCGTAGTTATTAAGAGAGGGGCGCATGCTGTAATCACACAAAAAAGTAACTCAAAAGTAACGTAACGGACCATAAAAAAGTAACCAAGTAATTCAACTGGTTTCCCAACCCTGTTCCTGAAGGCACACCAACAGTACACATTTTCAGCGTCTCCCTAATCAAACACAACTGAATCAACTCATCAGAACATTAGAAGAGACTCCAGAACCTGAAGTTAATGGATCAGATAAAGGACACATCCAAAATATGTAGTGTTGGTGTGCCTCCAGGAACAGGGTTGGGAAACACTGACGTAATGAAGTCTCATTTGCTGAAATCATGTGACTTTGTCTATTTGATACACACTCCGAGTCCGAACCACTGACCCGAAACAAAAGACTAAAAAAGTTGTGTAAGCAGTGTTTTGAAGCAGCCATCACTCCAGCATTGTCACTTGATGACTAACAGATGCACAGTAAGTAGTGGTTATCCCAGTGCTGTTGTGGTCAGTGGAGTTGAGTGTAACACACATAGCGATGTCCTTTTCCTCTCTGACAGTCTCGGATCTGCCATCGACTCTTCTTCCACACCAGGACGCACCTCCTTGTCTCCTTCTTCTTCTGGTTTTTCGGCGGGTTTCGTCTCCAGTTGGTGTAAGTGACCGATTCTCCATCCATCCACTCCCAGCGGCCCCTGCCTTCTCCATCATGCAGACCTGCAGTTCAGGACACACACGCACACACACATCAGTTCAGTCAAACAATTAATCACATCCAAAAAATAATTGATATTTATTATTATTAATATATTATAATTGATATTTTGTATTATTAATATTTTATTTATTTTATTAATTTTAATTTATTTGTGTGTATGCTGTGTATGTGTATACATATGTGTGTGTGTGTGTGTGTGTGTGTGTACACTCACCGGCCACTTTATTAGGTACACCTGTCTAACTGATTTTTAACTCAAATTTCTAATCAGCCAATCACATGGCAGCAACACAATGCCTTTATGCATGTAGACATGATCAAGATGATCTGCTGCAGTTCAAACAGAGCATCAGAATGAGGAAGAAAGGGGATTTAAGTCAGTGTTTCTCAACTGGTGGGTCGCGACCCAAAAGTGGGTCGCGGGAACATTTTCAGTGGGTCGCGGAGTGTGTGGTCAAAAAAACAACAAAAGTTTCATTTTTTAACTTATTTTGCTTATACCGGACTTTTATTTTGAAATGCGCGCGCGACAACCGAACCGACTACTTCCCGATAAACATGATGATGATCCGTGGATGAGCAATCCCTTTGGAATCGACGTGGAAAGCGTCACGTTACCGAGCAACAAAGAGAATCAGCTTGTGGAGCCGTCATGTGATAAGACGCTGAAAAAGAAATTCAGTGAAGTAAAGCCTCTCCCAGTTTTGGTGCCGCAAAGTGCTTTCTGAGTATTCGTCCCTTGCCATTCGTGCGATCAAATCCATCCTACCATTCAGCACTACGTATTTGTGTGAAAGTGGCTTCTCTTCCTTGGTGCAGCTTAAGTCAAAGCAAAGGAACAGGTTGGACATAGAGCATGATCTTCGGGTCTACCATCACCCCAGACTTTGAAACTCTTATCAAGAGTAAAGCACATACTCAGTTATCTCATTAGCTTCCCAAATTACTGTTAAGTGAAACAGATGTTTGTAATTGCTGTCATATTAGATGTAAAAATGGTTATGATTGTTTTAATCATTTGCTGATTTGTTCTGTTCAACAGGATCAGTGTTAATGTTTTATTAACAGTTCAGTTTAGTTCATGGTAACTGAACCTTTTCTTACCCTTACTTTGTAATATTTCTATAATTTGATACATTTTGTTAAATGACAGCAATAAAATATTGTTTATTTGTAAGTATTGGTGACTTGTGATTTATCTGTCACTATTTGTGTATGTTAACAAATAAATACAAATTAATTATAATTCCTAAAATTATATTATAGTTCCTAAAAGTTTGGGTCGCGGCTTGATGACCATGTAAAAATGTGGGTCCCATGGCCAAACCAGTTGAGAACCACTGATTTAAGTGACTTTGAATGGGGCATGGTTGTTGGTGCCAGATGAGCTGGTCTGAGTATTTCAGAAATTGCTGATCTACTGGCATTTTCACGCACAACCATCTCTAGGGTTTACAGAGAATGGTCTGAAAATAAGAAAATATCCAGTGAGCGGCAGTTCTGTGGGCACAAATGCCTTGTTAATGCCAGAGGTCAGAGGAGAATGGCCAGACTGGTTCCAGCTGTTGAAAGGCAACAGTAGCTCAAATAACCACTCGTTACAACTGAGGTCTGCCGAAGAGCATCTCTGAATACACAATACGTCCAATCTTGAGGTGGATGAGCTACAGAAGCAGAAAACCACACCGGGTGCCGCTCCTGTCAGTTAAGAACAGGAAACTGAGGCTACAATTGGCACAGGCTCACCAAAATTGGACAATAGAAGATTGGAAAAACGTTGCCTGGTCTGATGAGTCTCGATTTCTGCTGCGACATTCAGATGGTAGGGTCAGAATTTGGCATCAACATTATGAAAGCATGGATCCATCCTGCCTTGTATTAACGGTTCAGGCTGCTGGTGCTGGTGTAATGGTGTGGAGGATATTTACACAGCCTACCTGGGTATTGTTGCTTTATGACCACAGTGTACCCATCTTCTGATGGCTACTTCCAGCAGGATAACACACCATGTCATAAAGCGCGAATCATCTCAGACTGGTTTCTTGAACATGACAATGAGTTCACTGTACTCAAATGGCCTCCACAGTCACCATATCTCAATACAATAGAGCACCTTTGGGATGTGGTGCAATGGAAGATTCGCATCATGGATGAGCAGCTGACAAATCTGCAGCAACTACGTGATGCTATCGTCAATATGGAGCAAAATCTCTAAGGAATATTTCCAGTACCTTGTTGAATCTGTGCCATAAAGGATTAAGGCAGTTCTGAAGGCAAAAGGGGGTCCAACCCGGTATTAGTAAGATGTACCTAATAAAGTGGCCGGTGAGTGTAGCTGCACATTGTATAAAATATGCATTTATAAATAATACAAACTATATATATATATATATGTAAATGCAATCAAAGACAAAGTTATCAGCTTATCTTTAAAGTTAAAGTAAAATTTGAATTCTTTTTCTAGTGTATAATGGTGAGGATTTTTTTCAACATAATTTTAAATATATAGATTTATTATTTTTTACATATATTAGGAATTATTATTAATTATTGTTTATTTATTAATTTTTATTTTTAACCAGTTTTTTTTATTAATATTTCCCTGCTTTTTAATTCTGAATTAAATTACATTCATAATTATTATTATTATTTGAAAAATAATGAAAATTTGACTGGAGGGCTAATCATTTTATCTTCAAATATGTAAATATTTTTGTAAACTTTAGTATTTTATGTAGAGTATGTTTGTGCATTTATACTGTATACACATAATAAATATACACAAATTACTTTAATTGCGAATAATCTTGGTTAATGGTTTGACGGCACTAGTGTAAATAGAGAAGTTACCGATCCAGAAGGGTTTCCTCTGACTGAAGTCCCACAGCCAGGCCATGTGTGCTTTAGACTGAACACTGACCAGATGACCACTGAACCTGCAGAAAAGCACAAGTGTTTGTTAAACACAGGCTGGAATAAAGAGTTTTTTATTCTATTCTAAAATTATTACATTTTTTGAAGAGTTTTTTTTTCAGCTGCTGTCTGGGCTTTCCATGTCTTTCTGCACCTCCCTTTCTTCATGTGTTCAATATTTTTCTCTGTGTCGTTTAATTTTATTACACATAACTAAATTTGTAGATTAATTTGTCTTGTTTTGTCATTTTATTTTATGCATTGTGTTTTAGTAAGGGAACAAAAGTCTGCAAAAGCATAAAGATTTTTAAAACATTTATTTTTCCCAGATTGAATTATTTTTTTAAATATATTAATATATAGGGCAGCACAGTGGTGTAGTGGGTAGCACAATCGCCTCACAGCAAGAAGGTCGCTGGTTCGAGCCCCGACTGGGTCAGTTGGCATTTCTGTGTGGAGTTTGCATGATCTCCCTGTGTTGGCGTGGGTTTCCCCCACAATCCAAACACATGTGGTACAGGTGAATTGGGTAAGCTAAAATTGTCCGTAGTGTATGTGTGTGAATGAGTGTGTATGGATGTTTCCCAGTGATGGGTTGCAGCTGAAAGGGCATCCGCTGAGTAAAACATATGCTGGATAAGTTGGCGGTTCATTCTGCTGTGGCGACCCCTGATTAATAAAGAGACTATAAATAAATTATTAATAATAAATTATCTATGAAGTTATACAGTCTTTGTGTCAAAATAGTTATGCGTAAAATACATGAATCCATTTTCTCACACTTTTAGGACTGTTTTTTAAAATTTCTTTATTTATAAGTACGTGTACATTTACATGTTTACTTGTTATATTGGAAGATATTAAGCTCAAAGTGCTTTGTAGCCAATCGAAAAACAATTTTTTCCTAATCGAGCTAATAATATTGACCTAAAAATCTTTTTTTTTTTTTAAATGTAAAATCTACATTCATTCTAGCCAAATTAAAAAATTAAGACTTTCTTCAGAAGAAAAAATGTTATAGGAATTACTGTGAAAATATCTGTTCTTTGTTAAACATCACTTGGGAAATATGTGCAAAAGAAGAAAAATTTCACAGCAGGGCGAATCATTTTGACTTCAACTGTTTTCAACTTGAACAAATAGAAGATTTTCAGAAGAAGACAGAAATCATCTTTGTGGCCAGTTTTCTGGAATAATAAAATACTTATTAATTTTACAAATTGTATATGGACAAAACTTTACAAGACAACATTTTGTATTCTCCATTTATTTGTTAATTACTTCATTATATGTGTGTGTATGGTTATATATATACCAATATATATATATATATATATATATATATATATATATATATATATATATATATATATATATATATATATATATATATATATATTGTTACACTGTGGAAAAATTTGTGATGAAAACTAATTTTATTTTATGTTTAAGCCAAATAAAAAAAAAAAAATACTACAAAATATTCTGTGGAGGAAGAAAATAAACAAAAGTGTGATTTTTATTTATTTTTTGGTCCTGAAATGACACCTAAATTGTTAAGAAACATCCCACTTGTATCTTTTTGGTCACATATTTGAAAGGTTTCATCACTTTTTAGTTTATTTTGAAGTCATTTGTTAAAAAACAAAACTAAAGTTCTGATCAAATGATTGTTGTCTTTAAGTTCTGGTACCTCTCTCTGCAGGCCCGCGCCGCAGTATTCCATGAGGCTTTACGCTCTGAGCTCAGTAAATAACAGTTATTACTGTGGTAAGTCCATCCCTGAGGACATCTCTGTGCTTTCACAGTCTAAAAACACAGGAAAACATTTGATGAAGAACAGAAACTAAAGGTTCAGTGATTCCTCTATTATTAAACACAATATCTGTGAATGACCTCATTAGTGGGGGTCCAGGGCCTCCAGGAGCCTCCATTACAGCGAAACAGCCGACCGGAGCTCTGGTTATAATGCAAGAGACCTGAGAGATCTGGAGAACAGAGCTTGGAGGACGTCTGAGAGAGAAACCAGCCACAAACACAGCATTACTCACAGGAGGTTATACACTTAAATGATTCAGCACAGTTCCCTGGCAGAGATATACACAAAATGGTATAAAAATTTTTTTATTATTTTAATTACAATAATTAATGAATAATTTACTACACTGTAAAAAATATCTGTTAATGAACAGTTTCCGTATTTTGTGATTCACAAGTGTTTTCTGTTTATTTACGGTAGTGAATTTCATTATGGGATGTTGATCTCTGCTCTGTCAACTTTTGATGTTGAAAATTCATCTCTAATGTTTAACAAAGTGACTTTTATTGACATTTTAGCCATTTGAAATAATATAATGTTGGTGTTGGATTGAAGCAGCTAATATTAATTTACAATGAGGAAGGGCAGAGATTTGTTTTCTAACTGAGAGATTTCATCTGCTGTCTGGGTTTTCCATGTTTTTCTACACCTCCCTTTCTTCATGTGTTCAATACTTTTTCCCTGTGTCATTTCATTAAAAAAAAATATTTAAATATTTAATATTTTAAAAATATTCATTTAAAAATATAAAGAAAACAATTCAAAGAGGGGCTAATAATTCTGACTTCAACTATATATATATATATATATATATATATATATATATATATATATATATATATATATATATATATATATATCAGTTATTAGAGATGAGTTAATAAAACTATTATGTTTAGAAATGTGTTGAAAAAATCTTCTCTCCGTTAAACAGAAATTGGGGGGGGGGGGGAACAGGGGGACTAATAATTCTGACTTCAACTGTATATATATATATATATGTATATATATATATATATATATATATATATATATATATATATATATATATATATATATATATACAGTTGAAACCAGAAGTTTACATGCACTCTAACAAAAGGAACATAACCATTCATACTAAACATTCATACTCAAATCATACTAATCGTTTACTATTTTAGGTCCGTTAGGATTACCTAAATGATTTACATTTGCTAAATGCCAGAATAATTTTTTTTTTTGTTAATTTCTAGAAAGTCAAAAGTTTACATACATTTCCTTGATATTTTTTAGCTTTGCTTTTAAACTGTATAACTTTGGTCAAATGTTTTGGGTATCCTTCGACAAGCTTCTCACAATAGTTTGCATGAATTTGGGCCCATTCCTCCTGACAGAATTGGTGTAACTGAGTCAGATTTGTAGGGTGTCTTGCTCGCACAAGCTTTTTCAACTCTGCCCACAAATTATTTATAGGATTGAGCTCAGGGCTTTGTGATGGCCACTCCAAAACATTCACTCTGTTGTCCTTAAAGCACACTTGAACTAATTTGGCAGTATGCTTTGGGTCATGGTCTGTTTGGAAGACCCATTTGTGGCCAAGTTTTAATTTCCTGGCTGATGTCTTGAGATGTTGCTTCAGTATTTCTACATAATGTTCTTTCTTCATGATGCCAGCTATGCTGTGAAGTGGACCAGTCCCTCCTGCAGCAAAACAGCCCCACAACATGATGCTGCCGCCCCCATACTTCACAGTTGGGATGGTGTTCCTAGGCTTGTAAGCTTTCCCCTTTGTCCTCCAAATGTAACTCTGGTCATTATGGCCAAACAGTTCAATCTTAGTTCCATCAGACCACAGGATATGTCTCCAAAAATTATTCTTTTCCCAGTGTAATTTAGCAAATTGTAATCTGGCTTTTTTGTTGATTCTGGCTTGTTGATTTTCCCATGTTGTCACACAAGGAAGCAGTGTGTTTGAGGTTTTCCTTAAATACTTTTCTACAGTTGTGCCTCCAATTAACTCAAATGTTGTCAATTAGCCAATCAGAAACTTCCAAAACCTTGACACCATCATCTGAGCTTTTTCAGAGGCATAATAATCTTATTGTATGTAAACTTGACTTTCAAGAAAACATAAGAATTTCTCAAAAAATCTCTCTCTCATTATTCTGCTATTAAGCAGAACAGAAACACATTTGATAATCCTAACTTACCTAAAAGAGAAAAAGTTTAGTCACATTAACATCTGACTCTTTTTTAAATGGTTATGTGCCTTTTTATACAGTGTATGTAAACTTCTGGTTTCAACTGTATATGATGCTATGATGATTACATAAATGGTGAGTGCATTTTCGTTTTTGTGTGAACTATCCCTTTAAATAGTTTCAATACATCTCAAAATTGAAAATCCTGGTCATTTATTCACTCTCAAGTCGCTCTGAATCAATTAAAACATTGTCCGCAGAAGACAAATTAAGATTTTTTTTTATAATTAAATCACACCGGGGCATCACGGTGGCGCAGTGGGTAGCCAATCGCCTCACAGCAAGAAGGTTGCTGGGTCAGTTGGCATTTCTGTGCGAAGTTTGCATGTTCTCCCCATGTTGGTGTGGGTTTCCTCCAGAAGCTCTGGTTTCTCCCACAAGTCCAAACACATGTAGTATAGGTGAATTGGGTAAGCTAAAATTGTCCTTAGTGTATGTGTGTGAATGAGTATGGATGTTTCCCAGTTTTAGGTTGCAGCTGGAAGGGCATCCGCTGTGTAAAACATATGCTGGATAAGTTGGCGGTTCATTCCACTGTGGCGACCCCTGATTATTAAAGGGACTAAGCCGAGAAGAAAATGAATGAATGGATTCACACCGGAAAAGTTTGTCAATCTCTAAACTTTATTGACCTCATTAGTTTCATGAGTTTATCAGGGGTAAATGTTTCCTTATCTTGAACTGTATTACGTGGTTGTACGTGCTTGTTGAATAATTGTTTGGCTGTAAAAAATAAATATATTATATAATATTCTGTTTAATTATTGTGGCCACAAATTAAAAATGTGTACCCTCAACGGCCCCCATCAATCAGCTCTGGTCCATAAATGCATGTGCAAACCCTTCACACTGACACAATGGCTCTGTTCTAGCCTACAGCTTTTTTCCAATGCTGTGAATTGAAATGTAAGTTAATTTACATTTATTCCTTTTATCCAAAGCGACTTAAATAAAAGGAGCACTTCAAATCATCAGAGAGCAGCAGTACACTGAAAAAAATGATTCATTAGATTTACTACATCTTTCTTTAAGGTTAGTGGTTGCGAACAATTGATATGGGTGGAATTTAAACAAATTAAGTTGAACATTACTACATTTAGTTAGTTTAAATTCAGCTCATATAAATTGTTTGCAACCACTTACCTTAAAAAACATGAGTAAATTCAATGAATCATTTTTTTCAGAATATATAAATGCTATCACAAGCACACTAAGAATGACAACATACTATACAGTAGGCAAGTGTGTGATTTTGGACGCAGCGTTTCTCACCTGAGTGTGTGTGCGCTGCAGGAGTCTGCTGCTGGTGTGTGTGGAGGTTTGCTGTGGTTTAGTCTGGACAGTAAGAAGACGCTGCTGCTGCCCCCTGCTGTTGACCTGAACTTCTGCCCGTCTGTCAGTCCTGAAGGCCGATTCCTCCTCCTCCACCGCCATCGACACCAAACCATGATACTGTCAGCCAATCACATTATAATGATTCTTTATTTTTTATTTCTTATGCTTATTGTATTGTATGTTTCTAATATTTTTGCTTTATATAAAGCACTTTGAATTTGCAGTTACTTTATACATTTAATAGCAATATGTTTTTTTTATTTTGTCATTCAGTGCACTTTTTTTTTTTGTTGCATAAAATAACAGAAAGGTGCCACCTTTACAACAAATGAAACCATTTGTTTTTCATTCATTCATTCATTTTCTTGTCGGCTTTGTCCCTTGCGGGGTCGTCACAGCGGAATGAACCGCCAACTTATCCAGCACGATTTTACGCAGCGGATGCCCTTCCAGCCGCAACCCATCTCTGGGAACCCCCATTTGTTTTTATTGACCAAATTTAATTTTTGTTACCTTTATACAACAAAAAATATACACAGTTGAAGTCAGAATTATTAGCCCCCCTGTGTATTTTCCCCCAATTTCTGTTTAACGGAGAGAAGATTTTTTCAACACATTTCTAATCATAATAGTTTTAATAACTCATTTCTAATAACTGATTTATTTAATCTCTTCCATGATGACAGTAAATAATATTTGACTAGATATTTTTCAAGACACTTCTATACAGCTTAAAGTGACATTTAAAGGCTTAACTAGGTTAATTAGGTTAACTAGGCAGGTTAGGGTAATTAGGCAAGTTAAGGTATAATGATGGTTTGTTCTGTAGACTATCGGAAAAAAAAAAGCTTAAAGGGGCTAATAATAATGACCTTAAAATGGTTTTTAAAAAATTAAAAACTGCTTTTATTCTAGCTGAAATAAAACAAATAAGACTTTTTCCAGAAGAAAAAATATTATCAGACATACTGTGAAAATTTCCTTGCTCTGTTAAACATCATTTGGGAAATATTTAAAACAGAAAATAATTCTGACTTCAACTGTACATTCAAAGGCATTCCTTATAAATCCAGAAACAATTATCATTTTGAAGTAGTACATGAATATACTACTGTTAATATGTTTTAATTGCACTTACTTTATAGATGAGCTCAGATCCACGACGGATGGTTTCAGAAGGCTGAACCTGAAAGCAAAGTTCACAATTCAAGTTTTAAATGAGGAATATAGAAATACATACTACTTATGATAATAATAAGCACAGACAAAAGCACACAAATACTGTATATGCTGTATGTATAGTGTTTTTATAAACTAAATCAATCCTAATTGTATTGTTTTATGTAAATAAAGCTGCAATACATAAATATTACATGAAAATAACACATTAATAACTTTAATAAATATATTTTTTAAATGTTGCCTGTACAACTAATTGAATTAATGTACGTATTAAAAAAAACTTTCTATTATTATTCAAACTAAAATGAAATGAGTCAAGATCAAATAACTAAATGACTAAAACCTAAAAATAAAATGAATATATAAAAATAAAAGCTAATTAAAAATATACTAGTATACACATGCATGTATGTACATACATTCACTAAAGGGATATACTGCATTTACAATACATGTGTCTGTTTATATTGTTATAAATAACATGTTTTAATTTTTCTAAAATAACTATACATTACGTGCAAGACTTAGTATTGTATTATAAAGTACTTCATTGGATTTAATTTATTAATTTTTTCTTTGAAATATTGTAATTGCTTGTTAGGACTATTGTACTTTAGTGTGTGGTTTGATTTAGTTTTTTTAACTGTTAATAACATAAATTAAATGTAACAAGTACGCAAGTAAACAAATTATTTTAATAAATAAATAAACAAAATAACATGAAAATAAGTTTAAATAAATCTAACTGGTATGAAATATAAAAAATAAAATCATAAAAAATAAACTAATTAATATATTGTATTTTAAACTGTTAATAAACTAAACTAAATGAAATAAATAAATAAAAATGAAATTAAATAACAGGAAAATAAGTTTAAATAAATATAAATGGTATAAAATTAAAAAAATAAACTAATAAAACAACAAACAAAATCGCATGTATAAATTACTAAAATTGATAGATTTACTAAAGGTCTTTAATTTCACTTTTGTTTGATTCAATTTAGTGTGTGTTTATGTTTACGTATATTTGTGTGAACGTACTACTTTCCCGTTCCCAGTGACTCGGAGTCTTTTCTTGGGAGCAGCAGGAGCTTGATCTGTTGTATCTCCATCACCTCTGATGCTCCTCTCAGGAGAGAGCGGTAATGTCTCCAGCTGGATGGAGCCGTGTTGAGGATACGCTCCTGGACGAACCTCACGACCCTGAAGACTGCTGCCCGCTGTAATCTGCCGCTCCAAACACTGCCCTTTATAAACACACAACAAATGATCTTACTAATTTTGCTCTTTTTGTTATCAGATTTCAAAATGAAGGTTCTTTATTAGCATCAATAGTTCCATCAAGAACTTTTAACTTTCACATTGGATTCTTTATATAGGAAGAAAAATGTTCTTAAAGAGACAGTTCACCCCAAAATGTTACAGTAATATAATCTGTGATGCTTTCAAAGTGTGTGATAAAAGCATGATCCTAATTTAGCTCTTTTTATTACAGATTTCAAAATAAAGGTTCTTTATCGGCATCAATGGTTCCGTCAAGAACTTTTAACTTCCCCACTGCATTCTTTATTCTTAAAGAGACAGTTCACCCAAAATGCTACAGTAATATAACCTGTGATGCTTCTATGTCGTGTGATAAAAGCATGATCCTAATTTTGCTCTTTTTATTAAAACATTTTAAAATAAAGGCCTTTTACTTGCATCAATGGTTCCATCAAGAACTTTTAACTTCCACTCTGGATTCTTTATTCTTAAAGGGACAGTACACCCCAAAATGTTACAGTAATATAACCTGTGATGCTTCTTAAGTGTGTGATAAAAGCATGATCCTAATTTTGCTCTTTTTATTAAAACATTTCAAAATAAAGGTTCTTGATTGGCATCAATGGTTCCATCAAGAACTTTTAACTTCCACATTAGACTCTTTATAGAGGAAAAAATGTTCTTAAAGAGACAGTTCACCCCAAAATGTTACAGTAATATAACATGTGATGCTTCTAAGGTGTGTGCTAAAAGCATGATCCTAATCTTGCTCTTTTTATTAACAGATTTCACAATAAAGGCCTTATATTGGTGTCAATGGTTCCATCAATAACTTTTAATCTCCTCATTGGATTCTTTATAGAGGAAAAAAAATTTCTTAAAGAGATAGTTCACCCCAAAATGTTACAGTAATATAACCTGTGATAAAAGCATGATCCTAATTTTCCTTTATTTATTAAAAGAACAATTTGCAGATTTCAAAATAAAGGTATTTTATTGGCATCAATGGTTCCATCAAGGACTTTTAACTTCCACACTGGATTCTTTATTCTTAAAGGGACAGTTCACCCCAAAATGTTACAGTAATATAACCTGTGATGCTTGTTAAGTGTGTGATAAAAGCATGATCCTAATTTTGCTCTTTTTATTAAAACATTTCAAAATAAAGGTTCTTGATTGGCATCAATGGCTCCATCAAGAACTTTTAACTTCCACATTAGACTCTTTATAGAGGAAAAAATTTCTTAAAGAGACAGTTCACCCCAAAATGTTACAGTAATATAATGTGATGCTTTTAAGGTGTGTGCTAAAAGCATGATCCTAATCTTGCTCTTTTTATTAACAGATTTCACAATAAAGGCCTTATATTGGTGTCAATGGTTCCGTCAATAACTTTTAATCTCCTCATTGGATTCTTTACAGAGGAAAAAAAATTTCTTAAAGAGATAGTTCACCCCAAAATGTTACAGTAATATAACCTGTGATAAAAGCATGATCCTAATTTTCCTTTATTTATTAAAAGAACAATTTGCAGATTTCAAAATAAAGGTATTTTATTGGCATCAATGGTTCCATCAAGGACTTTTAACTTCCACACTGGATTCTTTATTCTTAAAGGGACAGTTCACCCCAAAATGTTACAGTAATATAACCTGTGATGCTTCTTAAGTGTGTGATAAAAGCATGATCCTAATTTTGCTCTTTTTATTAAAATTTTTTTAAAATAAAGTTTCTTTATTAGCATCAATGGCTCCATCAGGAACTTTTAACTTCCTCATTGGATTCTTTATAGAAAAAAAAGTCTTCTTAAAGGGACAGTTCACCCCAAAATATTAAAGTAATATAACACTTATATAACACAGTAATCACTAATTTATTTTATCTTTTCCATGATGACAGTAAATAATATTTGACTAGATATTTTTCAAGACACTTCTATACAGCTTAAAGTGACATTTAAAGGCTTAACTAGGTTAATTAGGTTAACTAGGCAGGTTAGGACAATTAGGCAAGTTATGGTATAACAATGGTTTGTTCTGTAGACTATCAGAAAAAATACAGCTTAAAGGGGCTTATAATAGCAAATAATATTGACCTTAAAATAGTTTTTAAAAAATTTAAAACTGCTTTTATTCTAGCTGAAATAAAACAAATAAGACTTTCTCCAGAAGAAAAAATATTATCAGACATACTGTGAAAATTTCCTTGCTCTGTTAAACAAAATTCAAAGAGGGGCTAATAATTCTGACTTCAACTGTATATATATATATATATATATATTAAAGCCATTGACATCCATAGTTGAAACAAAAGATACCATTGAAATCAATGGCTGTTTTTTTACAACAATCTTCAGTTTATGTTCATCTGTGTTCAACAGAAGAAAGAAACTGAGACAGGTTGGGAACAAGTAGAGGCTGAATAAATGAGGACAGAGTTTTTATTTTTGGGTGAACTGTACCTTTAACGCTAAGATAAAATTAATAATATTACTTTTTAAGAGTGTATATTATAGTTTGAGCTACTTTCATTGCACTGACGACCATATATTTTTGCACTCTACACTATTTGACAAAAGTCTTGTAGTCAAGCCCAGTTCTAAGAGCAACAAATAATAACTTGACTTCGAGTTGATCATTTGGAAAAGTGTCAGAAGGAAGATTTTTCCCATGAATTATCTGATGAACTGCATCCCAGTCATCACAAATACTGCAGAAAACCTATTAGAACCCAAGATTCTCACAGAAATCAGTCAAGTTTGGTGAAGGAAAAATCATGGTTTGGGGTTACATTCAGTATGGGGGCGTGTGAGAGATCTGCAGAGTGGATGGCAACATCAACAGCCTGAGGTATCAAGACATTTGTGCTGCTCATTACATTACAAACCACAGGAGAGGGCAAATTCTTCAGCAGGATAGCGCTCCTTCTCATACTTCAGCCTCCACATCAAAGTTCTTGACAGCAAAGAAGATCAAGGTGTCCAGGATTGGCCAGCCCAGTCACCAGACATGAACATTATTGAGCATGTCTGGGGTCAGAAGGAGGAGGCATTGAAGATGAATCCAGACACTTGATGAACTCTGGGAGTCCTGCAAGAACGCTTTGTTTGCCATTCCAGATGACTTTATTAAGTGATTTGAGTCATTGCAGAGATGAATGGATGCAGTCCTCCAAGCTCATGATGGAGTCAGACACAATGTTAACTTTTTCTCCACTGCAGCATGACTTTATATTCTATACTGGACATTATTTCTGTTAAGTGACAAGACTTTTGTCTAAGCAAAGTCAGACCTTACTGTCCTGATTAAATCATTTAAAATCAAGGCAAGATCATATTTTATTTTGGTAAAATAAGCGTAATCTAGAGGCCTTTGCCTTTCATATAAGCCACTTCTGACACCAAATGATCAATTAGAAGTCAAGATATTATTTGTTGTTCCTAAAACTTGGATAGGTGACAAGACTTTTGTCAGGTAGTGTACATGCAACTCAGAAAACATTATAATTTTTACTTTAAAAAAAATAAAAAGCATTGTACAGTCACTATATTATATATGCAAAGAAATGTATTAGCTATAATAAAGTAAAATGTCATTGTCAAATGCATGCATGCACTTTTATGGTTCTTAATGGGCTCTATGCACAGCTAGAGTTTTAAAGCCAACGATAAACTTCCAGTGAAGGCTTAATGTGACTATTTTCAATTTCACAAGGTTGTTTTTACAGCATCGATGTTGTAATAATTACAAAACATTCAGTTAAGTAGACTGAAGCATTCATTTAGTTGTTCAAACGTAAAACGAGATGAAAGACCAGTGTAACCACTAGCGCCGTCAGTAGCAACAGCCTAGCGCAGAAATTCCATTGAAAATACTGGGGTAAAATAAACTCATATTTTAAAGACATGCTGGGGGGAAAATGGACTTTAATGCAGTGCTTCTTGTCTGATCTGAGACCCACTTCATATCCTATATCTAACAGGCAGTGAAGAGCGCTGACTTGTAAAGAAATCAGATCTTAAACATGACAATTTTGCAATGGAAAGACAGTTCACCGCAAGCCCTTGTCTGTGTGCATATAGCCAATTCACATTGATGGTGCTTTAAAATTTATTGAAACTTTCCATAGTAACACAATGTTCTTTAGTATGGCAAAAAGGGTCTTTAGATTATTAAAATGTTCTTCTCATCAAGAAAAAAATGGTTGTTTTTAGAAATGTTTACTGAAAATTTCTTTACTGAACACAGTATGGACTATAGTTGTACTGCTATGAAAATCTTTTAGGCAGGGGACTTTTATTTTGAAAATTTTACTTAAAGTCAATGTGAACCAGAAGTTGCTGAGACATTTATTTCAGCATATTCACATTCTTCCAACTGAGATAAAATATTGAGTAGTGGGCGGGGCTTTCTTTTGTGCATCATTCCCTCATAGCGAGACATTATTAGAGAGGGTATTAATATACAATTGCTATGGAAACCCTCAGGTTGACGTCAACAGAAGGAATCACACTCCAAAATGCTAAAGCAAATAGTCAGGCTTTGATTGAAGATTACCAAAACAAACACTTGTTTTTTCCAGTGGATTAACTTGCACAGATTAATTATTTACTTTAAGAAACACAGTGTGAGCTAGCAAAACAAACAATCACTACACTCTAAAAAATGCCAGGTTATTTTAACCGAATTCTGGGTGTAATGGGGACTAACCCAACTGCTGGGTTATTTTTTTTAATTAAATTAATAGGAACAATTTTAACCCAATGTTTGGGTTAGTCCATATTTTACCCAATTTGGGTTTAAATAACCCAGCATTTCTTAGAGTGTAAACATGTTTAGCTTTCATGACAACTTGAACACAAACCATTTGCGTCCTTAATGGAGATTGTGGCTCTTGAGTTGTCCTTCAGCACCGCAGCTACAGGAGACGCCAAGTTAACCTCAAATTTCTCATCTGCTTCCTCCAAAGAGTCCTGAACAATCTCCACTTTCCAAACTCGACTGGCCACCCCTGAAAAAAACAGGTTTTATTTTTGCTAGCATTGATTTAAGCTGCGAATTTAGCGAATTAGCTTTAGCGAATTAGCATTTTTTGCATTATCCTACAGCAGCATCTCAAAGTATTTGTGTTCATATATCACCCACTATCATGCAATATTCAGCATATTTCTGTTTACCTGGGTCAAACTGAATCAAAGATGAAGATGGTATAAAGTCTTTCCCAGCAGATGCGGTTAGCTCTTTTACCTGTGAGGAATTATGTATATATTACAAATCTGTCTGTAGTAGAAAAGTAGCAAGCAAATTAAGCTATATGTAGGCTCAAACGGAAGTTTTATACACATTTCTGCACAGAAATATTTGATAAAAGTCATCAAATTCTGTCTTACCCACCTGTACGGTCACATAAGAGGAGTCCTGCATGTTCCCTTTCCTCTGAATGGTTAGTGAAACTGAGCCGTGACTCTCACATACTGTATACTCAGTGCTGGTCAGCTCAACACTGGCCCAGCTGAAGTTCAATCTGACAGAGGAAGAACATTACACATCCTAATATACTTGAATATATCCTAATATACTCCAATGCTCTATTACAGTATAGACAAATGCACACAGAAACATTATTTTATACACTTTATGAGCTATGGAAAAGACAGATGATTTAAACTGAACTGAAGTTTTACTTGTGAGAGGGTCCGGTGTTGCCCAGTGCATCAGAAACGGCAAACTCCAGACTGTCAGATAAAGCATCCAGAGCGGAGTTTATGATGTAGAGAATATTCCTTCGGTTCAGATCCATCTGAGAGAAACGCTGCCTCACAAACTCACCTGTGAACATGGTCAAGATGAATGAAAATAATGAGAATAAGGTATATCATACAAATGCATTATCAGACAGACAGATAGAATGATAGAATGAACAATAGAATAAATGATAGATAGAATAGAACGATAAAACAATAGAATGATAGAACAAAAAATTATCAATAGAATGGGAGATAGATTGAATGATAGATAGAACGATAAAATAATCGACAGAATGACAAATAGATTGACAGACAGATAGATGGATAGATAGATAGATAGATAGATAGATAGATAGATAGATAGATAGATAGATAGATAGATAGATAGATAGATAGATAGATAGATAGATAGATAGATAGATAGATAGATAGATAGATAGATAGATAGATAGATAGATAGATAGATAGATAGATAGATAGATAGATAGATAGGTAGAAATATACAGCGATCGATAGAATGACAATGAGATGGAAGGGTAAAATGATTGATAGAGTGACAGATGAATGATAGAAAGGTAGAACGATAGATAGATAGAGCGATTGATAGAATGACAGATGAATGATAGAAGGGTAGAATGATAGATCGATCGATAGAATGACAATGAGATGGAAAGGTAAAATGATTGATAGAGTGACAGATGCATGATAGAAAGGTAGAACGATAGATAGAGCAATCGACAGAATGACAGATGAATGATAGAAAGGTAGAATGATAGAGTGAGCGATCGATAGAATGACAATGAGATGGAAGGGTAAAATGATTGATAGAGTGACAGATGCATGATAGAAAGGTAGAACGATAGATAGATAGAGCGATTGATAGAATGACAGATGAATGATAGAAGGGTAGAATGATAGATCGATCGATAGAATGACAATGAGATGGAAAGGTAAAATGATTGATAGAGTGACAGATGCATGATAGAAAGGTAGAACGATAGATAGAGCAATCGACAGAATGACAGATGAATGATAGAAAGGTAGAATGATAGAGTGAGCGATCGATAGAATGACAATGAGATGGAAGGGTAAAATGATTGATAGAGTGACAGATGCATGATAGAAAGGTAGAACGATAGATAGAGCAATCGACAGAATGACAGATGAATGATAGAAAGGTAGAATGATAGAGTGAGCGATCGATAGAATGACAATGAGATGGAAGGGTAAAATGATTGATAAAATGACAGATGAATGATAGAAA
Organism: Danio kyathit; assembly: GCA_903798195.1. Classification (NCBI taxonomy): domain Eukaryota; kingdom Metazoa; phylum Chordata; class Actinopteri; order Cypriniformes; family Danionidae; genus Danio; species Danio kyathit. The sequence continues at coordinate 82,275,537 of LR812525.1, read as the reverse complement.
GGTAAAACAATAGATAGAGCGATTGATAGAATGACAATGAGATGGAAGGGTAAAATGATTGATAGAGTGACAGATGAATGATAGAAAGGTAAAACAATAGATAGAGCGATTGATAAAATGACAATGAGATGGAAGGGTAAAATGATTGATAGAGTGACAGATGAATGATAGAAAGGTAAAACAATAGATAGAGCGATTGATAGAATGACAATTAGATAGAAGTGTAAAATGATTGATAGAATGACAGATGAATGATAGAAAGGTAGAACGATAGAGCAATTGATAAAATGACAATGTGATGGAAGGGTAAAATGATTGATAGAGTGACAGATGAAAGACAGAAAGGTAGAACGATAGACCGATCGATAGAATGACAATTAGATAGAAGAGTAAAATGATTGATAGAATGACAGATGAAAGACAGAAAGGTAGAACGATAGAGCGATTGATAAAATGACAATGTGATGGAAGGGTAAAATGATTGATAGAGTGACAGATGAAAGACAGAAAGGTAGAACGATAGACCGATCGATAGAATGACAATTAGATAGAAGAGTAAAATGATTGATAGAATGACAGATGAAAGACAGAAAGGTAGAACGATAGAGCGATTGATAAAATGACAATGTGATGGAAGGGTAAAATGATTGATAGAGTGACAGATGAAAGACAGAAAGGTAGAACGATAGACCGATCGATAGAATGACAATTAGATAGAAGAGTAAAATGATTGATAGAATGACAGATGAATGATAGAAAGGTAGAACGATAGAGCAATTGATAAAATGACAATGTGATGGAAGGGTAAAATGATTGATAGAGTGACAGATGAAAGACAGAAAGGTAGAACGATAGACCGATTGATAGAATGACAATTAGATAGAAGAGTAAAATGATTGATAGAATGACAGATGAAAGACAGAAAGGTAGAACGATAGAGCGATCAATAGAATGACAGATGAATGATAGAAAAGTAGAACGATAGATAGAGCGATTGATAGAATGACAATGAGATGGAAGGGTAAAATGATTGATAGAGTGACAGATGAATGATAGAACGGCAGAACGATAGAGTGATCGATAGAATGACATTAAATAATAGATAGAACAAAAAACAACAGATAAATGGAATGATAGAACAATAAAAAGATAGATTGAACAATAGAAAGATAGAATGATAGAACAATCGATGGAATGACAATTAGACTGAACAATAGAATAACAGATAGAACGACAGATAGAATGATAGATAGAACAATAGAAAGACAGAACAATTGAACGATAGAGCGATAGAACAATTGATTGATTGATTGATTGATTGATTGATTGATTGATTGATTGATTGATTGACAGATCTCTGACCGCTGGTGTGATTCTCCAGATAGCCGATGTATGGAGCTCTGAGGATGTGAAAGGTCAGATCTGCATCTGCAGTGTTTGTATCTTCAGCTTTCAGCTCTCTGGAGGAAATGAAGATCCCGTAGCGGCCATCTTTGAGGAGCTCCACTTTCCACAGGGTTTCCAGCACTGCCACCTGTGGAGCGGAGCTGTCCAGAGCTTCAATCTGTCACACACAAACACAAATTATAAGGCTGGAAAACAAAAAAATCTGTCAAAGATCTGCGTGTGGTACACAGACATTATTGCATTACAATAATAATATTGATATCACTGACCTGCATTGTGAAGAAGACGGGCTCTGTCTGCACTCTCCCGTCCAGCATGAATCCTCTGTCTGTGCTGTCTGAGGCTGTTAAAGTAAAGCGGTCGATCTGAGAAGCTCCTCCAGAGTGTCTGTAGGCGACGTTCAGATCCTGCAGGTCCCGCTGGGTGAAATGAGCTCCAGCGACCAGCGGCTGCCCCTTCAGGAGCAGCTGTCCAAACTGGGGGGTCTGGATCAGCCTGTAGCTCAGGGTGGACGCTGGACTGTCGGGGTCAGACAGGGATAAAACAGCAGTGGATAAAACAACTGTGGAGCCCTGAGGAACCCGCAGGCCGCTGTTATGCACCAGTGTGGGGAGAACTTTATCAGTCAGGTCCACTAAGATCTCCAGGGTCCCGTTGCGAGTTGATATCCCATTGCTGACCATGAACCTATAAGAATGATATATATATTATAGGAAATACTGTGAAAAATTCCTTGCTCTGTTTAACATCATTTGGGAAACATTTGAAAAAGAAAGAAACTGTATTCAGTATTTAATTAAAAGGAAGTAGGTCATCAATGCAGACAGTATCAGTGTATGCACAAGGCTCTTACTGCAGGCTCTCTCTGGGTGACGTGGCTCTGTTATCATGGACGTAACACACCAGGTTTGCTGCGACGTCCAGCTGACTGAAGGACTGAATCTGCACTCCGCTGTGTTTGATGAGCTCCACATGTCCATGAGCTGGAGGTGCAGTGATCACATACAGCAGCTCCTCCGGCTGGTCAGCACCGTCCACAGCCAGCAGGACGTCTGTAGTAAAAACCACACGATCTCCACGACTGACCCGCACAGGTTTCAGGAACAGGGCTATATCTCCTGAAGAGCACCACAGGGGGGACGACTTTGTCAAAACTGCATGCATTTCAGTAGGAAAAACACATACAATTGAAACCAGAAGTTTACATACACTGTATAAAAAGGCACATAACCATTTAAAAAAAAAAGTCAGATGTTAATGTGACTAAACTTTTTCTTTTTAGGTAAGTTAGGATTATCAAATTTGTTTCTGTTCTGCTTAATAGCAGAATAATGAGAGAGATATTTTTTGAGAAATTGTTATAACTTTTCTTGAAAGTCAAGTTTACATACAATAAGATTATTATGCCTCTGAAAAAGCTCAGATGATGATGTCAAGGTTTTGGAAGTTTCTGATTGGCTAATTGACAACATTTGAGTTAATTGGAGGCACAACTGTAGAATAGTATTTAAGGAAAACCTCAAACACACTGCTTCCTTGTGTGACAACATGGGAAAATCAACAAGCCAGAATCAACAAAAAAGCCAGATTACAATTTGCTAAATTACACTGGGAAAAAGAATAATTTTTGGAGACATGTCCTGTGGTCTGATGGAACTAAGATTGAACTGTTTGGCCATAATGACCAGTGTTACATTTGGAGGACAAAGGGGAAAGCTTACAAGCCTAGGGACACCATCCCAACTGTGAAATATGGGGGCGGCAGCATTATGTTGTGGGGCTGTTTTGCTGCAGGAGGGACTGGTCCACTTCACAGCATAGATGGCATCATGAAGAAAGAACATTATGTAGAAATACTGAAGCAACATCTCAAGACATCAGCCAGGAAATTAAAATTGGCTACAAATGGGTCTTCCAAATGGACCATGACCCTAAGCATACTGCCAAATTAGTTAAAATGTGCTTTTAAGGACACTACTTTAATTAAAATGAGCTGAAACAACACAATTCTTGAGATTTCATTGGGACAACTTAATTTTTTTGTTCAATCCACATAAATTTGTTAAAAGTGTTAAGCCAACTTAATCGATTTGTGTTGGGACAACATGAATGAATTGTGTGGAATCCTGCATTTTTTACAGTGCAGGCTCATCTGAAAACTTTGAATTCGACTGTCAGTGAATACATTTAAATCTATACAGTATACTCACATTCACATTCAATTTAAATTACATTTTTAACTATTATGTTTGAAAAGTAACTCAGAAAACTCAATAAGTTATTTAATTACTTGACCCAACACTTCAAATGTAACTAGAAAATAGAAATTAAACTCGACGATGACGGATTTAGCTTTGTTCATTAAGAGCCAATTATTCTGTAATAACAACCATACTATTGGTCAGTGGCTACATTCCAAGGTATGTTATTCCCAGATAACAACCGCTGAATAACAATGGTGGGTTTCCTCTGGGTGCTTCGGTTTCCCCCACAGTCCAAACACATGCGCTATAGGTGAATTGGATGAATGTGAGAGTGTGTGAATGTATTTAATGTATTTAGTACATTGTAAGTACCTGTAATTAAATAATCTGAACATAAAAAGTAATCCCTTGCTTTACTTTTTTCTGCGGAAAAAGTAATCTAATTACAGTAACTAGTTACTTTGTAACTAATTATAACATAATACACCTTTTGCATTCCGGGACCACATACAGGACATGAAAGCGCACCTTTTTCCATCTGTTTGACTTTGATGTGGAAGTGCTGAGCAGGAGAGCGGTTCTTCCCATCAAACAGGTGGAAGACAAAGAAATCGGCAGCGGGTTCTCTGGGATGAGCGGTGTGAAGGTAACGCAACAGATTCATATCCAGCACCTGCTGAGAGCAGTTTAGTCCTGCAGACACAGACAGCCAGTCTGAGCCCACCTGACAAACAGCAAACCATAGGAGTACATCAGTGGTTCATCTGGATTTGCTCAACACTTTATTACTCATGATATACATTGTAAATTTAAAGGAGGCCTATTATGCCACTTTTTAGATGATGTAAAATAAGTCTCTGATGTCCCTAGAGTGTGTATATGAAGTTTCAGCTCAAAATATTCCACAAATAATTTTTTATAGCTGTTTGAAACGGACCCTTTTAGGCTTTGATTCAAAATGGGCCTGTTTTGGTGACTGTCACTTTAAATTCATATGAAATTGGGCACTTTAAAACAAGAGCGGAAACAGAAACAAAACACTGCACACGGTTATTTACACTGTGCTATTGTTGTGAAAATTACCTTTAACCAGTTATTATAGTTTTACCGGATCCGGCAGTTCATATTTGGCAATGTCTCATATCAACATTGATGCATGCAGGCAAAAGATCCGAACACAAGACAATTCATTTATTTAACTCTGAGTCAACTCTTCCATTTAAGAATCAATAGTTTTAAACATGGTGCACTTTCGGATTTAAACCTTAGCTGGATGTTTTCATTGACTTGGAGCTGGGTTACACACTGCATTGAAGGTCATTTTCAAAAACCCATAATAGGGGTTCTTTAACTCAAATTGAGCAAACTGACCTTCATCTGAATGACGCCATGAGTCGGTAAGCTCTCGAACACATAGAGGATGTGGTCAGGAGGAGTATCTTCATCATGAGCACTGAGAACAGCACTAGAGATCAGCCTGGACTCTCCAGCCTCTATCTCAAGCCCAGTGTTCCTGGAGAAACAAAGCAGATGTCTTCTTGTTTATGGATTTAAGGAAGCCTTTAAGATTCATGATTTAACCCTTAAAGGGGGGCTATTATACAAAAATCACTTTTATAAGGAGTTTAAGCACAGTTGTGGGCAACAGTGTGTGAATATCGCCAGGCTCTAATGGTAAATATTAATCAATTCTATTTTTTATAATCACACTTCATAAAAACAGTCTGCAGAAACACTTTGATTGACATTCTCCCTTTGTACGTGTCATCAGAGGGGGAAAGCCCCGCCCATTAGTGACAATCTCTCGCTCATTAGCATAGGACATTAATCTTGTTTTTGAATCTGCCACTATGCTGACACATAGGCGTTTGTAGCTCCGCCCTCTTTTGAAAAGAGCACAATCTAATTTGAATTTAAAGCGACAGCTACCAAAATGGCTCTATTTGGATCAAAGCCTAAAAGGATCAGTTTCAAAGAGTTATAAAAAGTTATTTCTGGTGTATTTTGAGCTGAAACTTCACACTACACACCAGAGGTGTGGACTCGAGTCATGTGACTTGGACTCGAGTCAGACTCGAGTCATGAATTTGATGACTTTAGACTCGACTTGACAAAATATCAAAAGACTTGCAACTCGACTTGGACTTGAACAGAAATGACTTGGACTTTCACTTGGACTTGCGCCCATTGACTTGTGAAGACTTGCTGCTTCCCATAAAAAACCCAAAGATAAAAAGTATGTTGACACGGACCACTCTGCGCGCGCTCTCTCTCTCTTTCTGTGCGTGTGTGTGACAGCATGCGCGTATTCGGCACGACATCCAATCAAAGCACCGTAGAATGTTTTGATTCGACAGCGTCCAACGTGACTATATGGCGCCGGAGTGGACAAAAGTCAAGCGAACGCAGAGAGACCGAGCCTAGTTCACAGTCATTGGACCGAGCCAATACTCGCGCGCCAAAACTCGGTCTCTCTCACGCGTACATACAGTCTCTCACGCCCGCGGCACGTACAATAGGTCTCTCGCGCCCGCGGCGCGTACATTCGGTCTCTCGCGCCCGCGGCACGTATATTCGGTCTCTCGCGCCCGCGGCGCGTAGCCTACATTCAGTCTCTCGCGCCCGCGGCACGTATATTCGGTCTCTCGCGCCCGCGGCGCGTACATTTGGTCTCTCGCGCCCGCGGCACGTATATTCGGTCTCTCGCGCCCGCGGCGCGTAGCCTACATTCAGTCTCTCGCACCCGCGGCACGTATATTCGGTCTCTCGCGCCCGCGGCGCGTACATTTGGTCTCTCGCGCCCGCGGCACGTATATTCGGTCTCTCGCGCCCGCGGCGCGTAGCCTACATTCGGTCTCTCGCGCCCGCGGCACGTATATTCGGTCTCTCGCGCCCGCGGCGCGTACATTCGGTCTCTCGCGCCCGCGGCACGTATATTCGGTCTCTCGCGCCCGCGGCGCGTAGCCTACATTCGGTCTCTCGCGCCCGCGGCACGTATATTCGGTCTCTCGCGCCCGCGGCACGTATATTCGGTCTCTCGCGCCCGCGGCGCGTACATTCGGTCTCTCGCGCCCGCGGCACGTATATTCGGTCTCTCGCGGGCGCGTAGCCTACATTCGGTCTCTCGCGCCCGCGGCACGTATATTCGGTCTCTCGCGCCCGCGGCACGTATATTCGGTCTCTCGCGCCCGTGGCGCGTACATTCGGTCTCTCTGCGTTCGCTTGACTTTAGTCCACTCTGGTGCCTCATACCATTTGTGCTTTTGCTCTCCAGAGATCATTCTGTTAAATTGGTTATTCCAATAATGTTGATATGGTTTATATATTGCTACACTATTTATTAACAATACACAAAAAACTTGAAAGGTAAAGGTAAATTCTATAATAAATTCTAGTGTTTTTGAGTGTTGGGTATACTGCCTATGTTTTAGGCTAGTATTATTTACAACTTGTTAATGAATGCTTCAGCATACTGTAGTATTAAGAATAGTGAACTCATAAAATGAAATACAGAGTGTAGTTTTAATACAGTAAAGTGGTGAATTGTAGTATAATATACCGTATAGTGTGAAAAAAACAGCACTGGGTAATTTGTTTATATTACACTTGTTGTGTTACTGGCAACGCAGTGGCGCAGTGGGCAGTGCTGTCGCCTCACAGCAAGAAGGTCGCTGGTTCAAGGCTGGGCCAGTTGGCATTTCTGTGTGGAGTTTGCATGTTCTCCCTGCGTTCGCGTGGGTTTCCTCCAGGTGCTCCAGTTTCCCCCACAGTCCAAAGACATGCGGTGTAGTGTATGAGTGTGAATGAGTGTGTGTGTGGATGTTTCCCAGAGATGGGTTGCAGCTGGAAGGGCATCCGCTGCGTAAAAATGTGCTGGATAAGTTGGCGGTTCATTACGCTGTGGCGAACCCAGATTAATAAAGGGACTAAGCCGAAAAGAAAATTAATGAATGAATGAATGTTGTGTTACCATAGCAACTACAGTATTACCACAACAGATTACTTTATTTATTAAGACTTTATTTTAGTTGCCATGATAAAATGGGATTGATAGTGACATTTATGTTAAGAGTGAATAGTACAGTAGGCTTAAGTTTTTCCTTATTTTTTATCACAGTTACATTTTTGCTTGCGTTAGTTATTGTTTAAATGTTTTTTATTTGATTAGTATGGTGCACCTTTAGGATTCATTCATTCATTCATTTTCTTGTCGGCTTTGTCCCTTGCGGGGTCGCCACAGCGGAATGAACCGCCAACTTATCCAGCACGATTTTACGCAGCGGATGCCCTTCCAGCCGCAACCCATCTCTGGGAACTTCCACACACACATTCACACTCATACACTATGGACAATTTAGCTTACCCAATTCACCTGTACTGCATGTCTTTGGACTGTGGGGGAAACCGGAGCACCCGGAGGAAACCCACGCAAACCCAGGGAGAACATGCAAACTCCACACAGAAATGCCAACTGACCCAGCCCAGCCGAGGTTCGAACCTGCGACCCAGCGACGTTCTTGCTGTGAGGCAACAGCACTACCTACTGCGCCACTGGGTTGCCCACCTTTAGGATGTTTATAAAAATGTTTTTAAAATAAAATGTATTCTTTACATCCAACGTCTATTCCAGGGGCGCCTTTTTGTAAACTCTAGCCACCCCTGTGGCCACCCCAATATGATTTTGCTGTTGACATTATTCATTTAAATGTACTTATGTAAAAGGACAATATTTCAATAAATAAATAAATAAATAGCAGCCACTAAATTATTGTGGATTGATTGGCGCCACTGACGTAGCTGATTCACTTCCCCACCCCCCTCCCCGATCGTAGTTGACAGCACGCACACACCTTCAATATAGACAGCAATGGCAATTTATTATTTACCCTAAGGTACATCAATAGAAAAATCTGTTTTAATAATAATGTGGCTCAGAAAGGAATATGGATAAATGATATTATTAGAGTCTGTATAGTGAGTGTGTGCATACAGTTGCAATCAGAATTATTCAACCCCCTGAATTATTAGCCCCCTGTTTATTTTTTTTCCCCAATTTCTGTTTAACGGAGAGAAGATTTTTTCAACACATTTCTAAACATAATAGTTTTAATAACTCATCTCTAATAACTGATTTATTTTCTCTTTGCCATGATGACAGTAAATAATATTTGACTAGATATTTTTCAAGACACTTCTATACAGCTTAAAGTGACATTTAAAGGCTTAACTAGGTTAATTAGGTTAACTAGGCAGGTTAGGGTAATTAGACAAATTGTTGTATAACGATGGTTTGTTCTGTAGACTATCGAAAAAAAATATAGGCTAAAGGGACTAATAATTTTGACCTTAAAATGGGTTTTAAAAAATTAAAAACTGCTTTTATTCTAGCCGAAATAAAACAAATAAGACTTTCTCCAGAAGAAAAAAACATTATCAGACATACTGTGAAAATTTCCTTGCTCTGTTAAACATCCTTTGGGAAATATTTAAAAAAGAAAAAAAAATTCAAAGGGGGTTCAATAATTCTGATTGCAACTGTATATAGTAATGCCTTTTGTTCATTTGCTTGTTTTATTAATTAATTCATTATTCTTCATTAATTTTAGACACGGCATATACCGTATGCTGTACAATAAAAGTATGTGAAAACAACTGAAAAGTTACTTATATATATGAAACTTGTTTAAAAACTAAATGTTTTTTATTTTACTGAATTTGAATTTCTTGATTTTTGGGGGGAATAAATTGCAATGTTTCAAGAGTAATTAATTAAATGAATTAAAACCACATTATTTCATTTACCAGAAACAAAAATATAACATTACACTGAATTCATTAATATTTTTTGTGTGCCATCCCAAGATTTGGTGCGGCCACTTCTAGCCACCCCTAAGAAAATTTTCTGGGGGTGCCACTGGTCTATTCTCTGTGTCTTAAAGTGTTTAAAACTGGAAATATTTTATCATATAACACAGCCAAAAATTTTATGGTTTATTAGATTAAAAATTTAATATGTACGTCTATTTTAGTATATTGGTTGTTAATAAACTGCACCAATATAAATCATATCGAAAAGCACAAAAGGAAGAGGGAACACGAGACACAAATTGTGAGTTTGCATATAATCTCTCAGAGCGCTCAAGAAAAATTGTGCGTGAGCAGTGCATATTTGAGAGAGTGACAAAATTTGCGCACGAGCAGCGTATATTTGAGAGCTCACAAGCAGTTTTGTCTACAAATAGAGGAAATCGGTGCACGAGCATCACACAAGAGAGCGTAGAGACAGTTCTTCAATGTTATGTGAAGAAAACAACGTTATTGTTTGTATGAAGTAGCCTACTTCATTGAGAATATGTGCTACCATTTTACATTGCTGCTAGACAGATTTGCATCTTAATCTCTTCAACACACACGAGATTCCATTGACAAAATAACAATTTCACTCAATTTTACTTTGCAGCATACAGGAGTTGTTGGTCTACTGCTGCCTCATTGAGGTCGTTTATGGAATTTTCGTTAATCACAAGTTGATAACTGAAGACATAACATAGCACAACTAAAACTAATGAATTAGACAGCAGTAGACCTGCAAATTCTGTGTGATGTGAGGCAAAATGGACTCTATTGTGGTGGAACTCGTTCTTGTGCAATATGCTGTGGAGATGAGACGCAGCACTGTTCAGCACTTTTTCAGAAAATTACATTTGTATTTTATTGTATCTGAGCAATGTTCTTTCATAAAAAAGGTTTGTTTAATAAATACAGATCTTACAGCCATACATAATCTGTATACATTTTATTTTTCTGTTAAAAAGACTCGAAAAGACTCGAAAGTCAAACCGTAGGACTTTGGACTTGACTTGAGACTTGTTGGCCTTGACTTGGGACTTGACTCGGGACTTGCCTGTCTTGACTCGGGACTTGACTCGGGACTTGAGGGCAATGAATTGAGACTTACTTGTGACTTGCCAAACAATGACTTGGTCCCACCTCTGCTACACACTCTAGGGACATCAGAGACTTATTTTACATCTTGTAATAAGGGGAATAATAGATTCCTTAAAAAGATCAAGACAGCCACCCGTGGCTAAAAATAAGTGGTTTGTGTCTCTGGACAAATCGGCCATAGTTGTTGATCGTCACTGTCCCTCATCCATGCTATATTGGTTCAAAATGTACTATACTCAACCAATAAACATAGGGTTTTTTCTTGCGAAGACCCAATAAACATGTTTTTTGGAAATTTGAACCATCGCAGAGTGAAATCAGACACATACAGTTGAAGTCAGAATTATTAGCCCCCCTTTGAATTGTTTTTCTTTGTTAAATATTTCCCAAATGATGATTAACAGAGCAAGGAAATTTTCACAGTATGTCTGATAATATTTTTTCGTCTGGAGAAAGTCTTATTTGTTTTATTTCGAATAAAAGCAGTTTTTAATTTTTTAAACACCATTTTAAGGACAAAATTATTAGCCCCTTTAAGCTAATTTTTTTTTCTCGATAATTTACAGAACAAACCATCATTATACAATAACTTGCCTAATTACCCAGCCTGATCTCGCGAGGAAACGTAAGTATTTCACGTTTTGTCAGTTTAGTGGCTAATTGAGTTTAGAGTTCAGTCGTACGAAAATGTACGATTTTAAAAAGGAGGCGTGGCACCTAACCCCACCCTTTACCCCAACCGTCATTGGGTGATGAGTAAATCGTATTAATTTGTACGAATTAGATCGTACGAATTCATACGAATTAGCCACTACATCAAAAAGTTATGAATTGCCGTGAGATTGCGTTGAATTACCCTAACCTGCCTAGTTAACCTAGTTAAGCCTTTAAATGTCATATTAAGCTGTATAGAAGTGTCTTAAAAAATATCTAGTCAAATATTATTTACTGTCATCATGGCAAAGATAAAATAAATCAGTTATTAGAAATGAGTTATTAAAACTATTATGTTTAGAAATGTGTTGAAAAAATCTCTCTGTTAAACAGAAAATGGGGAAAAAAATAAACAGGGAGGCTAATAATTCAGAGGGGCTACTAATTCTGACTTCAACTGTATATGCATGCATGAAATATCAGGGGATCCTGTTTAAAATAATATACATGTATGTATGACCTGTATGACAAAATAAAAAAAAATTCAAAAACGCAGGCCAGTCAGGTGCTGTCATGATTATCAGCGATCCAGCCTGTGCAGATCGCTGGTAAACACGCAAATCGCAAAGAACTACAAATCCGTGGTATATAATAATAATAATAATAATAATACATTTTATTTATATTGCGCTTTTCTTAGACTCAAAGCGCTAACAAGAGCATCAAAACACAGTAAAACATGAAATACACAAAAAATACAAAGATTTAAAAAAGAAATACAGAATAAAAGTAGCCTCATAAGTTATAAGCATTAACAAAAAGATGAGTTTTAAGAAGTTTCTTAAAACTGTCGAGGGAACTGGCATTCCTGATGTTTGTGGGGAGAGCATTCCACAATTTAGGTGCGCGATAAGAGAATGCCCTACCTCCCATAGTGCTAAGTTTAAAACGAGGCTGAAACAAGGTGGATATGGACTACAAGATCCAGTCATGCAACACAGACATAAACACCCACTCCAAATCTCCATTGATTAGACTCACACAGCTGATGCTGCTCACGGACTGATTCATGGACTATTTATACAGCGCACACCCACAAATCATGGCTGAGTCTTGTTATATTGTTGGTGAACATTATGACTGTTTTCCGTGCCTTGCTTTGCCATGTTTTTGATCCTCGCCTTGTTTGTTTGTTTGTTTGTTTGTTTATTTCTTTATGCTGCCTGCCTTTTGACCATCCGCCTGTTATATGACCACGACTCTGGAATTGCCCGTATACATCTGTTTGCTCCTGTGTTGACTGTTGCTAGCCTGACTATTCTTAATAAACCTGCATTTGGATCTGCACCTTCACGTTATAGGTGCCCACAAAAAAGCTCTAGGTCTTTAAAGTCATCCTGAAACGGAAGTTAAGATTGTCCTTTTTCCACTATGGTGACGTACATCTACTTAAAATGGTACTGAAATGAGAAAAAAAAAATAGGGCGGTGCATGATTTAATTCTTTGGGAACAGTTTGGATAGTTGAAAGACAGGCATTGTTAACAAACTGAAGGAAGATTGATGAATGGATCAATTCAAAGCAGAAACAAGACACTAACTGATAGCCCCGCCCTAAAGGGATTCCATGTGACCAGGAATTATAGAAAAGTCATTTTGAGGGGCAGGGAAGGTTATGGTATTTGATTCAAGTTTATGAAAGCAGATACATTTTTACAAAACAATGAAGTGCACAGACACATCATTTATAACAAGAACTACTACATACATTTAAAAATAATAAGAGTAAATTTTGATTTCATGGCAACCTTAAGGGTTACATCATGTAATGAGTAAAAATCCAATCCACAGTCATGTCATAACAACTCAACAGATGAGTTATAACGTTATAACGCACGGATAAAACACAGCATGATTTATTTCACTGATATTCATCTGCAGTTACCGTATGATTTGCGGCTCCTCGTCATTGACAGGCAGTATTTTCACCTGCACGTGTTTCTGGAGCTTGTGTTTTCCATCAGAGAGCTGAAGGATAAATGTATCCTGCTCGCTCTCAGAGTCATCGTGCACATACATCAGAGTCATGCCTAAGGACAGAGGAACATTATAAACTCAAATATTATTCTCATGTAAATAGCCAAGACTCCTTGAAGAACACGGATGCAACCGGATGGGTGATTTTGTAATGGTACATATTAGCACTGTCACTTCACAGCAAGAAGATTGCTGGTTCGAGCCTCGGCTGGGTCAGTTGGCATTTCTGTGTGGAGTTTGCATGTTCTCCACGTGTTGGCGTGGGTTTCCTCCGGGTGCTGCTGTTTCCCCACAGTCCAAACACATGTGCTATAGGTGAATTGGATAAACTATATTGGCCGTAGTGTATGAGTGTGAATGAGTGTTTATGTGTGTTCCCTGCAGTTGGAAGGGCATCCACTTTGTAAAACATATGCTGGATAAGTTGGTGGTTCATTCCTCTGTGATGAATAAAGGGACTAAGCCGAAGGAATGAACTGATAAACTGTAATAAATATTGTAGTATATTTTACTTTTTACTATAGTAAACTTTGATGTATTGTAGTACAATATATAGTTGTAGAAAACTTAGCACAGGATTGGGTCATTTGTTCATTACTACAGCTGTTGTAGCCTATAACCACAGTAACTATAGAATTACAACAACACATTAAATCAAGTACTTTATTACAGTATTCACTATAAATGTAATAAAGTATGAGTCAAAAAAGTAAGTTGACAAGCACTGGCTTATATTTATATTTAAATTTTAGACTTGCCGCTCTTGAGGTCGTCCATGGAAAAATGCTGGACAGGCTCCTCAGCTCCACGCTTGTAATGTGAGACTTGATTTCTGTGTGGCAGATTGATGATGGAGCCGTGCTCAGGATTCTGGACGATCCTGAACATCAGAGGCTCTTGGGGAACATCCAGATCCACCGCACTGATTACAGACGAGTCTAACTCTGTCCTGTCTCCTTCACAAACCTAAAGATAAAAACCTGTTATCACATTTGACTTCAGCAATGTTATAACAAAGTCCCTTTAAGGCAAGTCATTTCACTCGGCGGCCATCTTTGAAATGCCTCTCGGGCAGTATGCTCAGGCATTCTGTCTGAATGGGAAAACCTCACATTCTCCAAAATCATTTGCCAAGCTTATGATTACATTACATATTTGGAACCACCAATAAAATTAAACAACACCTTTCTCATAAGTTTCGTCTCTAAACGTTTTGAATCAAACAAAAGCGGCATTTTTACAGGTTGCCCGAGCTATGCACCCTCTGGTGGAATGAGATCACGACACCAACCTCATTTAAGGTCATTCTACACATTATCATCCTCTGGATAATGATCATCTGATCGCGCTGCTCTTCTAAAGTGGTTTATTTAAAAGTACAGATTTTAAGCTTTATTTCGATATATTTCTTATGTCTGTGAAGCAAGTATTCGCTGAGATTCCAGTGTGTTTGTTGACCACCAATCTGTCGTAAAAGCAGACGTCTGTTACGAGCTTCGAGTAAGTCTATAGCGATTAATGATTGGCTACTGTATTAAGGCCGATTTATACTTCTGCGTCAAGCGCACGCGGTCGCTACGGCGCAGCCTACGTGTGGACGCATAGCCCTCGCCGTGACCGTCTGCATTGTTGACGCGCACCTCTAAAAAAATTTAATGCGTACGCGTAGCGCAAGCTCTGTGATTGGTCGGCTTAGTAGCGCTGACTAGTGTGATGCAGCCTGATGCAGCGAGTGTTTACAAGTGTGAAGTTGAGAACAAGTTGTTCCCGCCTCAAAATGAGCGAATTTGAGCCACTTGTACATTAAGGAAGCGTTCAGAAAAAACAAAACACCAGCGAAGAAACTCGACACAGAGGAACATAAACACCTATTGCCAGCTAACGTTTCGGAAGTGTTCTTGCAGAGCAACAGAAACAGCGCGCAGTAGTATAAATGCACGGCTACGTGCAAGGCTTGCACCGTGGGTCACGCCAATCACTTGATGCAGAAGTATAAACCAGGCTTTAGTAGGCGGGGCTTCATTCGCCATATTGACCGTTACACTTCTCTTCATTCAAAACTATACGAATGACACGTAAAAAGATAAAAAGCAAATTAGAAGGGGCAGGGCATGTCAGATAATAGAAAGCATTTGATTGGCCAAGATTTGATGAGAAACTGAAGCAAAAAAAAAGCGTTGATCCATTTAGGTAGATGTGAGAAACTACAAGCTTTACATGTTTATATCGCTTTTATATCTTCTAAATGCAAATTTTGTCAATGTTTTGTACCACACTAGCTTATAGATATGCTTGAAGACATACTAATACTAACATCTAAAAAAACTTTAATTTGACTGGACCTTTAAAGGCAAGCAAAGGCAAAGTTTCTCAGGGGAACGCAAAAGCTTTGCAAGGATGCAAAAACGTACAAAAATATTATTTTTAGGCAAGAATATACCCAGTTAGCTGAGAGTTACAGAATCTCCCTGTGACCGACCGTGATGTTTTGGTTCTGGAAGTCTGGAATCTCGTCATTGGTTGGACTGATGATGATGTAAAGCGGGACTGGAGAGGACTGCTGTTTCCCATCAGACACCTGCAGCATGAGCTGGTCAGTGGTGGGCTCCATCCTCTGGTGTCTGGATTGGACATAGTTAATGTGTCCATCCAACAAATCCCTGTAGGTGAACGAGGCTGAACGAGGAACAACAACATTAGGATATTAGGATTCAATACATCCATTTATACAACAATTCTGTCTGACTCTTGAATCCGGTTGGCTGATAGCCGTGCGATATTCTGCAAACAACAGCACTAGTACAGCCTCTTCACCTTTCACCCTTGTGTATTAATCCACCCACATACAGCGACAAGCACAGGACACTACAGTTTGACAAATATTGCAGCTGTTGGACAACACAATGTACTTTTGAGGCTTTTTTTAGAGATTGTATTTGTTTAGATTGCAACTATGCAGTTTATTTATAAGGATAGTGCCTATTTTAAAATATTTATAATTTCGGAGCTTCGAATTCAATGCATCGGCCGCCATGAGCCTGTCTGAGCAGACCAAAGAAAGTGATGGTTGACGTTCCACCACAAGATGGCGACAGAGACCGCATAATAAAAACAGGTAAGCGTCATTCTTAGTCGATCTCTCTCTCTTTTGTATGTTGTAGTGCTGTATTTATACCATAGTAATCTGGTAGTGTTTGCTTTACTCTGGCTTTTTCGGGGTTAATTACTGTAAAAATCCCGATTGCAACAGAGAAACACTGGGAAATCTCTGTAGACTGATGGCATTTCATGCCGTTTAGCCTCGTAATCTTAAAATATGAGCAAAATCACCCGTTTTGTCATCATTTTAGACATAACGCTACAGAATCATTCAAACACTAGCTCCAAAGTTACGTTTGAGCACAGCTGCATATGTGAATGAATGGTGGAAGAAAGTAGTTCCTCTTACAAAACGTTTTTGAGACTCTCCATGTTTGATTTTCTTTTTTATACACACGATTATGCAGTCAAACTGTTGTATAAATGCAATATAACACAAGTAGCAGAGCGATATGGCTGTATGTCGTCACTGGTGGGGGCCACTAAGGCACTAGGCCTGCAGCCTCGAGACAACGCACACTTCCAACCAGTACCGATATATAACACTGCTACTCGTGTGATGTTGCTCATTTATTATACAGCATTCTGAAATGCTCGGTTCTGATTGGTCAGCTATTTACAGGGATAGTTCACCCACAATGTTAAATTCTGTCATAGTTTACTTACCCTCCACTTGAGTTTATATCCACTGTTCAACTCAAAAGAAGATGTTTTATTTATTTATTTATTTATTTAAAGGGGACCAACATATGGTTGTTATCTGGGAATAACATACTTTAGAATATCGTGACTGACCAATCAGAATCAAGTATTGACAGCCGTGTAAAAATCTGCAATAACAATCTTTTACAGAATATAAACCAAGATCAAAGATGACAATTTTAGGCAACACAGGCTCATTGTGGATACGTAGCCCTGTCTAAATTTCTGGAGAGTGCGAATTATGTAGCCAGAGGTACGTCTGGCTGCATTTCGTCTTTAAAACGAATGCTATGGGATGGGACGGTATGACGCTGCCTGGCTTCTGTTCATTTTAGCACTGCCAGCTGATCACTTAGCTCCATATGGATGGCTTTTCCAGTGTTATCAGTTTGCCCAGTGGCTTGCCGCGTACGTTGGCAGACCTGGGACGTGGAGCAGAGTTGGCCGTGATGACGGGGTTCGAGTTTAGCAAAGAATGGTTCCAGAAACCAGGTAAAACAAAAGCATAAATAAACAGTCTGAAAACGTTATGAAATCACTCTGTGACAGATTTTTTTTTTCTAGATTGCTTTTGAAAACACTATCGGTTGGGTTTAGGGAAGGGGGTGGGTGGGTCAGTCCACAGCAAGCTGGCCTGGTCGGCTGAAGTTTATATTGCGCCCTCGGATGAATTTATGCGAGAAGAGGACATGCAAGAGAAATTTAAGATCATCAAAAAGCCTACCACAGCGGCCTCTGGTGGATTTGCAAAAACAAAAACTGTAAGCTGACCTACCTAAGCTTACGTATTTCACTGTCCCCAGAAATGTAGACCTGGGTAGCTATCCGCAATGAGCCTGGGTTGATTTTAGGAGAGTAATGTTTTAAAACCGCAGTTCTCAGTGAAATAACAGAACTGATTCACCAATACTGATTCCCACGTTGCTCTTTTCAAATCCTGGACTGGGAAGGATGTTTTCTATGTAGCCGAAGTGAGGAGGAGAAATCAGGATGAGCTGGAGATCCTCAGGTGCAGAGTCCTGGTCTACAACAGTCAGATGGGTCACAGTGATGGAGGCTGATCCCCCCTCATCCACCATAAACACCTCACCTGGTGGAGAAAACTACGGTTATGAACCCAAACATCAATATACGAGGAGCAAAGACTAAAATAGGACCAAAGAAGAAAACAGAAGTGTGTTTAATTATGCTTTAAATACCCTAATTATTGTGTACTGTTCACCCTTTCATTGTGTTCGGAGCTGTTTTTGCCCCATTGACTTCCATTATAATCACATTTTTTGATTGCAAAGACATGACACTATATAATCATGCATTCTTGATTGTTGGTGGTTTATATATATATATATATATATATATATATATATATATATATATATATATATATATATATATATATATATATATATATATATTAGAGATGCCACAATTCTCAATACAATATTGAACCGTTCGGTACGACATCCACGGTTCAATACGCGCTTGTGAATTGCGGTTTTTCCGGTTTTACGTTTAAATAATTTATGTGCATTTTTTTCTCTCCGAATTGACTGTTTGTGTGTGCCTGTAAGTCTACGGGCTGAGATGAGGAAACTCCTCCCCGCGAGTAAATATTCAATCACTAAGCTCTAAAGTTAGGGGGCGCTCCACCATCATTCCACACTTTAACATGGCGAGCGGCAGTGAAGTGAGGGAGCAATAAGATGCCGTGTCTTTCAAATCGGCATAAAGGCTTCTCTAAGCCGCATTTCTGTTGCACGGAACAAAACGAAACTGCTGCAGTTAAACAAAGTTATGCCAAGTTGCCAACTGTGCCAACAAGTTGGTACACTGAGGCTAATACGCCCGCACACCGGATTAACGCAGCGGCCGTTCCCATATCACGTCTCTTCCGCTCGCAAGTTTGTTGTTTCTAATGTAAGAATATATGACAATATGCGCGCACAAGCGGAGGAACGCGCTTGCGTCTTTGCGGGCGCATGCAGTAGAAAGCATCTCACGGTGAGAGTTGTGCATGCCTTTCAGTGCAATGTAAATAAAAGATATGGAAGACGAATTAATATTAAGATGATTATGTATGCATGAACGCAGATTGCAACAACAGTTCATCTAAATAGCTGACCTAATATAAAGCTTGAATTTACATTAGAGGTGATAACCGTCAAACCATGATTATTCTTCAGACTATATAATCGTACAACCAAAATCTATAATTGTTGCATCCCTAATTGTTATGCAGTTCAAAAAATAACATATGAATGTGTCTGAATGTAGAAGAAGCCTACTTCAGCAATGCACTGCTTTTGTTGTGCTCTGAAATACAACATTTGAAAGTTTGTAAAAAAAAAAAAAAAAAAAAAAGCCTATTGTACAATGCAGTGATGTTATGTAGTTTCAAAATACAATATATTCACATTTTAATGTAGAAAAAGCCAACGTGGGTGTCTTAAGAAGCAAAAATACAACATATATGGGCTCTTATATTGCTGTTGTGTTATCACTCATATAGCAAGTCATATCTCTCCGGCCCTTCATTTGGGATGCTTTTCATGAACCGGCCCCCATGACAAACTAATTGAATAGCCCTGGTATAGACTAATCGAACGGAAACACTTCCAACATGACTGTACATCTGCGTCGCCATCACCCAGCAATATCACTGTCTGAAGGCAGAATAGCAGAGGAGGTAAAGACCTCCATAAAACAACAATCCCTCACTGAATCCTTCCAGCAAACATATCCAACTGGTTCCGAAAGACACATAAAAATAACAAAGGCAGTGTTAAGTTTAATTAAGATGGTTTATTTATATTTACTGAAGTACAAATATGTTTATTTGAAATGGTCAATTTATGTTCATTAATTTCACATGCATGTTTATTTTTAAAATGTAGGAATTTATGTGTTGCCCATTTTGTACATGGGCTACCAGCAGCTGTGAGATTTCAGTGTTCATTTTTTTATTATACAATACACTAGGAACTAGTGTACCTTTCTTGGCTTTGAAGTAAAATAAAGGAGTATTGCAATAAATCGTTTTTATTTTTTTCTCTTTCTTACTGTTCCTATTGCCTAAGCATAGAATAACAATAAAAAAAAAACACTTATGTGTTAAGCCATCAGAACCGAACCGAACCGAAAACCGTGTTAAAAAACCGAGGTATGTATTGAACCGTGAGCTAACTGTATTGTTGCATCCCTAATATATATATATATATATATATATATATATATATATATATATATATATATATATATATATATATATATATATATATATATATATATATATATATATATATATGTGTGTGTGTGTGTATATATATTTCTTTTTTTTTCTTTCTTTTTTTTTAATGTGTACATGGAACTTCGCCTGTGTTACGGCACCTTGCTGCAATTTTAGTTTCCCAAACGGGAAAATAAAGTTGAGTCTGAGTCTAAGTCTAATTCTGATTATTATAACTTAAAAATATATAAATAATTGTTTTGGTAAAATCATTACCTGTAGCAATTGATGGTAGCTGGTTGTTGACAGGATAAACGGTGATATTAAGGTCATAAACAGGCAGAGAGTTTTGTGTGTTGAATAATGCGTCTCTTTCACTGCAACATGGAGAAATTGGCTCCGTTTCTCCATCAGAGATCACAAACGTGACAAGGTCATGACGTGGACGAAGCCCAATCTCTTGTCCTTAGGTGTAAAAGTGACATAACATTGTTAATGGTTTTTTTTTTTTGGTTATTCATAATTTAAAAATAAAGCAAATGACATATACCCTTGTGGAAAAAGAATTGTATATATTTTTTAAAATATGAAAATATGCAGGGGTGACGCAGTAGGTAGTGCTGTCGCCTCAAAGCAAGAAGGTCGCTGGTTCAAGCCTCGGCTGGGTCAGTTAGCGTTTCTGTGTGGAGTTTGCATGTTCTCCCTGCGTTCGCGTGGGTTTCCTCCGGGTGCTCCGGTTTCCCCCACAGTCCAAAGACATGCGGTATATGTGAATTGGGTAGGCTAAATTGTCCGTAGTGTATGAGAGTGAATGAGTGTGTGGATGTTTCCCAGAGATAGGTTGTGGCTGAAAGGGCATCCGCTGCGTAAAAACGTGCTGGATAAGTTGGCGGTTCATTCCGCTGTGGCGACCCCGGATTAATAAAGGGACAAAGCCGAAAAGAAAATGAATGAATGAATAAAAATATGCAGAAAATATACTCAGGCATTATGCATACGTACCCCTGCATACATTTCTGGAGAAAGCGAAATACATTCCAGGAGGTACATGTTTTGCAGTTTTTGTTTTCACGAATCCACCAGAGGTCGCTGGTTATGCTTTTTCAGATCTCAAATTTCTCTCATGAGTGCCATTCGCGCCTGCTGTTCTCACATAAATCCATCCGAGGCCGCTTTTGACTGACTGACCGACCAGCCAATACCCCCACCCACCTCCTTCCCTTTTCAAAAGCAATCCAGAAAAAGAAAAGCCCTTGTGGCCGCCTAATTTTTACCACATTTTCAGATCTTACCACTTTCTCTCCCTGTTATTCAGTTGTTTCTTTTATTTTTTGTCTTTTGTTTTACCTGCTTTCTGGAACTGTTGTTCGCCAGACTTGAACCCCGTCATCACATTCAACTCCACTCTGTGTCTCAAGTCAGCTGACATACACAGCGAGCTACTGGACAAGCTGGTAACAGCAGAAAAGCCGTCCACATAGAGGTAAGTGGTCAGCTGGTAAGCGCGAAAAGAAACAGAAGCCATCGGCAGCATCATACCGCCCTGTAGCATTCATTTTATAGATGAAATGCAGCCATACGTACCTCTGGCTACATAATTTGCGCTCTCCAGAAATGTATACAGGGGTACGTTTTCACAATGAGCCTGTGTTGCAATATACACTGTAAAAAATGCTGGGTTCCACACAATCAATTTGAGTTGGAACAGCATGAAAGAATTAAGCAAACTTACTCATTTTTTACAAATTTAAGTGGATTGAACATAAAACAATTAAGTTGTCCTACCCAAAAAATCTAAAACTGTGTTGTTTCAGCACTATTGAAATAAGTAGTTTGAACAAACAACAAATGCCATTTTTTTAATTGTAATAATATAAGCACCAATGTGACTTTTGTGTTTTCTTTAAAGATCTTCAAAATCAATATGTTTTAATTATTTTTTTTTATTCCAGAAATTACTACTCTGAAGTCAACAAATATAAATACTGTGACATTTGTTTTTCCTTTTCAAATATTTCTCATGTGATACTTAATAGAGGGATTTTTTTCAACATAATGGTTTTAATGACTTATTTATAATAATCTATTTCGGTAACAAAAATTCAACTCTACAGTTTAGCAAAGTAACTTTTATTGACATTTTAGTCATTTGAAATAAGATATTGTATAATAAATAATATATGGACGGCCCAGTTGTTAGCACTATTGCCTCACAGTAAGAAGGTCGCTGGTTCAAGTCACGGCTGGGCCAGTAGGCATTTCTGTGTGGAGTTTGCATGCTTTCATGAACTGAATAAACTAAAACTGGCCATAGTGTATGAGTGTGTGTATGTGAATGAGTGTGTATGGGGCATAGTATTGGGCATCCGCTGAAAAAAAACATATGCCGGAATAGTTTGCGGTTCATTCCACTGAGGCAACCCCTGATAAATAAGGGACTAAGCCGAAGGAAAATAAATGAATGAATGAATGAATAAATGAAAAATGTATAGACATATAAGTCTGTAAAATAACATGTTTAAAAGTACAGTACAAAAATAGGCAGGGAGTTTATTACAAGGTTTTTGTACCATATTATACAACACCAACCCAGAGAGTACTGTATATCACAGTAAAAATGTTAATAAAAGTCACTTTTTTTTTCCCAAAACGGAAGTAACTAAAACTGTAATTCATCGACTCGCCTTTTGAGGGCTGGCTCCAGGAATTCCAGATTATTTTTGACTGCAATGGTAAATTGGTCAGCTGATAAAAACATGTTTAAAGCCTGGTACAAAAGATGGCTTTGGTGCATATAGCTAATATTACCCTTCATGTGAGAGGGGTGATTTTTTTTATAACTCATCCGTTTCACTTTTATTAAGTCTGCATAATTAAGGGCGTGGCCACTTGAGTGACAGCTAGGTCTCGCTGCTTGCTGTCTTGTCACCTCAGCTGATTCCGGCTGATTAGCTGCTGAGCTCGGCATATACATCATATTTCTGTTTTGTTTAATGTTTCTTTACACAGTCATTTGCCTTTTGGAATTATTTTCTGCAATTATCAAATGATATGGCATGCTGTGTGGACTTAATTGTGCTCACAAACCATTCAAGTTGCCTCCATTTCCCAGATGAGTGAAAATATATACTTATATACCATCTCTATAAATGTATTTGTTTTATTTAAGATCATTTATCATTTATAATGTTCTTTAGACCAGTATTGCACTCCAGAATCTGACAGATTGATTAGCTGTAGGCTCTAGAACAGTCATCTGAAATGTTGTCATACAGAGTTATGCCTGGTTTTCCATATTTTGTGATTCATTTTTATTTTTCCCCATTTATTTATATTTTTGAATTACATTATGGGGTCTTGAACTTTCAACAACCTTTAACCATACACTGTAAAAGATATGGACGTAGTATGCGTGACATCACCCATAGGTTTCGGAATAACGCAAAAGAAGCGACATGTAGGCGTGGCCAACTGTCGTCATTTTGTTTGCGCGTCATTGCACCGACTGCGGGATAACATGGGCAAAGAGGGGGAGCGTGAGCGGAGCTACAGACGCCTGCTAGCATTTTGCTTAGACAGGCTTTTCTTTGAAAGAAACACTTAATACTTCATTACCTGTGACTTGTTTGTGTACACACCACATGTGCTTGGTTGTACACTATATCAATAAAGTGTTTAGACCAGGGGTGTTCAAACTCGGTCCTGGAGGGCCAGTGTCCTGCATAGTTTAGTTCCAACCTTCAACACACCAGCCTGGAAGTTTCTAGTATACCTAGAAAGAGCTTGATTAGCTGGTTCAGGTGTGTTAAATTGGGGTTGGAACTTAAATATGCAGGAAACCAGCCCTCCAGGACAGCCCTGGTTTAGACTTTTAAAAACACTGTTGTAATACATAGAGCCACTAAACATTGCTCTTATGATGTTTTTCTACAGGAGGAAAACACAAATTTCTTCCCAATACCAAATATAGTCTGTGTTTACACATGCAAGGCTATTGATGAAATCTGCTAATTTACAGATTTTTTTTACAGTGTAATTAGTATTTTATTGAGCTAAAATTCTTAGGTAATGGTTTGTCACTTAAAAAAAATCGTGTTTGTTCATTCATTCATTCATTTTCGTTTCGGCTTAGTCCCTTTATTAATCTGGGGTCGCCACCATAGCTGTCAACCCTCCCGTTTTTCCCAGGATTCTCCCATATTTTACAGTTCTATCCCGCTATCATCCCATAAAGGTATTTTCCCGTATTTCTCCCGTATTTTCAGTCTTTCTCTGAAGGGTGGCAATGAACATTAAAGAGCAGAGCCTCCCTATACGCAACCCATTCCGCCAAACCACCAGGGGCCGCCCTTTGCTCTTAAATTTGAGTCTGTTCTGTGCTTTCGCTTTGTTTTGGCATAAAAACACCTTGAAATAAATAGAAAAACGGCGGGATTCCTTTTCCTTTTATTACAGGTGCCGTCTCCCCTTCATATGCAATCCTTAAAACAGTCATATAGCGGTGCGCGACTGTCAGCTCCATAGTGATAAATAGAGGCTGTTTCCCAAACAGAATCTGTACACGCGATTTGAAACAGAGCGAAAGTCTGGGTTTTGGGTGCGTGTTTAAACAGACATACACGCATAATTAATAATAATAATAATATCTAAAGATGTTGATCTTGGTGGGGGTTTTTTCAAACACAACTAATTTCATCCTAAATGAGCATAAAAAGTTAGCAAAGCAGTCGAATGCTTTCTTTATGACGTTAGATGGTTGCATTTTTAAAGTGAAACCGGTTATTTAATGTAATCAAACGAAAAAAAAAAAGTCTAAATAAATAAGAGATTCATTGGTTGCTCTTTAATCAGAATGTGTAAGTTATACAGTGAAGAAACGGCTAATGAGATCTGATAGCTTGATTTTATTAACTATTACTATTTATTTATTATTAAACTATTACTGACTATTTAGCTGAACAGCTCCAAAACAGCTCCAAATCTACATATTTAGTAATTTTGGAGTTTTTTTTTTTTTTTTTTTGGGGGGGGGGGGGGGGGGGGGGGGTTATTATAGTGGGCATATCCCTTATTTTCACATCCCAATGTTGACAGGTATGTTCGCCACAGTGGAATGAACCGCCAACTTATCCAGCATATGTTTTAGGCAGCGCATGCCTGCAACCAATCACTGGGAAACACCCATACACTCTCATTCACACACATACACTATGGACAATTTAGCTTACCCAATTCATCTATAGTGCATGTCTTTGTGGGGGAAACCAGAGCACCCGGAGGAAACCCACATGAACACGGGGAGAACATGCAAACTCCACACAGAAACGCCAACTGACCCAGCTGAGGCTCGAACCAGAGACCTTTTTGCTGTGAGGCGACAGCGCTACGCACTGCGTCACCGCGCAGCCTGCTGTTTGAGTTTTTATGTAGACAACTTATTTATTTCATGTTCAATCCACTTAAATTTGTAAAAACTAAAAAGGTAACTTAATTCCTTCATCAATTGTGTGGAACCCGGCATTTTTTACAGTGTAGCATGAATTGTACATTAAATTAAAGTGCGGCCATTCTAACCTGTGTGTCTGTACGAAATGAAACCCGCGTTTAGATCTGCTTGAATGAAGCGGTCCACAATGATGCCATTTCTCTGAACGACTCCATGATACGGCTGTCGAGCGATCATATACATGAGAGATCGGTCATCGCTGTCTGGATCTGTGGCACAGATGTACTCAACGGTAATGAGCACTTCTTGACCCTCTGCACACCACAGCATGGGTTTCAGACCGGCCACTAAAACTGGCACCTCATCGTTGACCAGCGACACCTAACAGACATGCATGTGTTCAGTTTAAATGATGTTATTTAGATGTAAATACAGTAATTGTGAGATGTATCTCCTTTACCTTGATATGTAATATAAAATCTGCTGTATTTGTGCCATCTGTAGCAATGAATTTAATTTCATCATGTTCTGTCTCAGAACTGTCGTGACGATATCTGTCAAGACAAAACAGTCAAAAGATAAAGATAACGTTGTGTAAAAATAGCATTTTATCACAAAGCAAGTTTAATTCTGCTTAAAAAGTCAGTGAAAATATGAATTATAATAACAATAATGATAATAAAAATAATAAATAAATATTTAATTTGGAAATTAAATTAAATTAAATTAAATTAAATTAAATTAAATTAAATTAAATTAAATTAAATTAAATTAAATTAAATTAAAAATAAAATAAAATAAAATAAAATAAAATAAAATAAAGGCATCACAGTGGCGCAGTGGGTTGCGATGTCGGCTCACTGTTTCCCAGTGATGGGTTGCAGCTGGAAGGGCATCCGCTATGTAAAACATATGCCGGATAAGTTGGTGGTTCATTCCGCGGTGGCAACCCCAGATCAATAAAGGGACTAAGCCAAAAAAAAAAAATAAAATAAAATAAAATAAAATAAAATAAAATAAAATAAAATAAAATAAATAATTTATGTTCATTTATTCACCCTCGGTCCCTTATGAATACAGTATGTGGTCATTGGTGATTCATAAAGTATGACAAATTGTACTGGGACTTCCAAAGTAAAAGCAAAAAAAAACCATATACAGGTAAACTAAAATTAAAATGAGATCTCACATGTGAATTGACAAGTTATTTATATAGGTTATGACTAGGGCCAGACGAAATCTGCGGACGTTTTTTGCAATTTCTGCGGAGAATTTTGGTAAAAATTTGCGGATTTCTGCAGAATTATTTTGGGAGTCTCATAACTAAAACCTTAATATGTGAAATATGTGTAATTTAAAAACTGAATAAATTCAGATTTACACACATTTACTCAAGTAAATAAACAGAATTAATGATGGGCTAAAAATCTGCGGAAACCTGCGGAATTCTGCGGAAAATCTGCGGAATTCTGCGCGCGCAGATTCCGTGTGGGCCTAGCTATAACATATCTAAGATAAACATAACTATTATTTTAATGAAGAACACAACACATGTATTCCTTCTTCTTTGTAAACAAACGTGGCGCGAGAATACATGTAAATGTTAGTTTTTTCATGTTGAGATTAATTTATTGTCATAATATAAAAGTATGATGTTGGCTTAAAAAAATTGATAATTTTGACCCCTACAATCTATTTTTGCCTATTGCAGTAAGAATCTTTAGACTTCTCTAGACGTAAGTGCATTGCAGAGACTGTAAATATATATGTACATACTTATATCTAATATTTAATAATGCTCTACAAATGATCAGTGTTGCCAGATGTAGCTGACAAAAAGTGTGTGTGTGTGTGTGTGGGGGGGGGGGGGGGGGGGGGGCAGGGGGGATGGCGCTCCCATAGACATATGGGGCGCTCCAAAACGTATGAGGGGTGGTTGGATCGTCCTATATTTCACGAAAAGTAGGGGGAACGGTCCCAAAATTGACGGAAATTGGGGGGTTACGGGAGATCTCAGGCAGGCGGGCTTACCTTTACAATACCGCCCAAATATCCACTACCCGCCAATGATATTTTCTACCCGCAATCTTGGATTCAAAACCGCCCAATCTGGCAACACTGCAAATGATTTACATTTTCTTCCAGACTGATTATTTCTCTTTACAAGACATGCATATTAATTTTTATTTTATTCATATTTTTTATTCTCAAAGCACAGATGGCTGTTGACTTACATTCTATGAACCACCAACCTAAAAATCATCTAAAAACAACTTTTAATGAATTAAAAAAAGTCTGTGATATTTTAGTTTAAGTACAATTCTCTATTAACAATAATGTCTTTGACCTCCCTATTATTAAGATACTGTCTGTTTATTATTACTTATAAAGAACATATTCAACATGAACTTAAACCTAACTACCACTCTGTTGTGACTTTTTTATCACTATTATTACATGCACACTAAGGGCTACATTTAGAGCCACTATTTTCTCTTCCACCTGTGTGAGGTAAACCTGAGCTGAACCATTCACTGCTTATACTACACACCCTAATAACGTTTAATAAGCAAAAAAAAAATGTAGTTTATTAAGCTACAAGTCTTAGGCCCCGTTTACACTAATGCGTTTTCGTTTTAAAACGCATAAGTTTTGCTACGGTTACGCCATCCGTCCACACTACGCTGGAGTTTTCGAGACCCGAAAACGGAGCGTTTTGAAAACGCTGGACAGGTCGTTTTCATTCTAATACGCTGCTGCTCCGTCTCAGTGTAGATGGGGAAAAACGGAGACATCTGAAAACGGAGGTGTGGCTGCTGAGATTTGCTACCTGATTGGGGCTTTTGGGTCATTGCGTATCCTTCCCTTATTTGTCAAGCCCCTATCACATAACTATAACGCTACCGGAAGACGGCAGACCAGCCTTCACTGTAAACAACAACATGGACACAGAAATGGGAGCGTTGTTTGCACTATTGTCCGTTTTAGGCGCCATTGTGCAGTTAAACTCTGCCTTTTTTACTACAGCAGCTGCATATATTCGCGAGAGGCAAGCTATTGTTCGAGCACTCGCTAATCGCTCGCGTTCATCGTTCAACCAGCATGTTGACTAACAATAACCAAATGCCGAGCGAGACACATGCTTCCTGTTTATACTTGAACGCGCATGCCCAGAGTGCGCGAATGGTCACGTGATATACGTTTTTGGTGGAGTAGTGTGGACGGAGATATGTTTAGAAACGCTAGATGAAACACTAGTGTGGACGCGGATCGTTTTTGATCTAACTCGCCGTTTTAAAACGAAAACGCATTAGTGTAAACGGAGCCTTAGTCAATTGTCTATTAATAGCCAGAATTGTACCTTAAAATAAAGTGTGACCAAAAAGTCAACTACATCTTGGATTGTATTGTATATTAACAGTAAATTGACATCCTTTTTTTTTTTTAAGGTGAACAAAAAAAATAATAATAAATGATGAGGAACCACATCTGACCTAACTTTTAGGCTTTTCAGTTCCCTCACAGTGAAAGTCTGGCCTGGTCTCATGAGTTTGCCGTCCAGATAAACACTGCCATGTTGAGGTCCAGTCTTCAGCTCTATGTGTATTGAGTCTTGCAGTGAGTCTGGGTCAGAGAGACGCATGTGGTCTTCAGTCACCCAGATCTCTCCTCCCTCATCCACCGTCAGCAGCTTCACTCGCACCTGAACACCACAGCAGACACATCTATATGTAAGTATTACTCCAGAATAAAAATATTACTTTGATTATAGCATTAAAGTGTTAGTTGACCCAAAAATGTAACGTATGTTATTAATTACTCACCCTCATGTCAATTCAATCCCCTGAGAGTTTTGTTCATCTTCAAACACAAGTGAAGATATTTTAGATGAAATCCTGGAGCGCTCTCATCTTACATTGACAGCAATGGTTTCGAGATGTTCAAAGAAAAGAAACCAAAAATGCTTCATGTGACTGCAGTGGTTGAACTGTACTCATACGAAACCCCAAGAACAATTTTGTGTGCCAAAAACTGTATGACTTTCTTCACCAGTGTCGTTTGCAAGTTTACTACAGACAATATGGGGCTCTATTTGAACAATCTAAGCACTTGATCTAAAGCGCACGGGGCACTTAGGGCATGTCTGAATCTACTTTTGCTATTTTAAAGATTGAAAAAACGGTCTGCACACCCAGTGCATGGTCTAAAGGGGTTTCCTTATTCTCTTAATGAGTTATTGGTGTGTTTTGGGTGTATTCAACCAATCAGAGTCTCATCTGCCATTCCCTTTAAGACTAGTTGGGGTCACGCAATGGCACATTGTAATTGAAAAAAACTGAATGCTTCACTAGCAAACAAACAGATCTGCAATTTGCCAATATCAATTCTCACTACAGCTGAAAGGTAGGTGGGCTAATTTTGATACATTCAATAACTATCCATTATGATATGTAGGCATTTTTATATTTATACATTTTAATTCTTTAATTTTTTTTATATTTAAAGATATTTGTGGGTTGCTGCACATCCCTGTGTGTGTAATAGACGGATTTCACTCGGCCGCCATTTTAAAAGCGAACTCGAGGCTGCGGTGGGAAGAAACCCGGAAGTATTGCCTGAGTCACACAGGAATGTTGTGTACCTGACTGTATATCTTATCAGTGAAGAGAAAGTGACACAAATTTATTATTTTACCGCCTTCCGAGTGACCCGAAGGTCTGTTCTGAATGAATAGTGAAAATAAAAAGGGATATTAGACCTCATTTTCAGCTAAGTTAAGGGAAATGGAATTAGTTAGCTAACGTTTTCTTTCCCAAACACACATTTTAGATGCCATTCATCAAACTCAAGTTAATGAACTGATTCTTTCACTATATTAGACTTGTCACGATACAAAATTTTGGTACTGAAATTAAAAAATAGTCCATTTCCAGTTAACATTTATGGCACTGTTGATGGATTTCTTAAACACCACTGATTTGCCATTGTGTTCACGCACTCAACAGAAATGACTGTGATTGGCCATGAAGGTCATCAGTTCACCACAATTCACCGATGTTTACAGAGTGCAAGCACAGACGAGCGATCCGCTTATGAATCGAGTGATCTTCACGGCTTTAAAACGCTCCAATGTACGTCTATCTGTGTTTGCAATCTGTGAAGAGCGGTGAACTGACGACCTTCACAGCCAATCACAGTCATTCTGTTGAGCACTGGTGAATACTATGGCAAATCAGCGCTGTTTATGAACGCGCTCAGCTGTGCTTAAATGTTAGCGGAAATGGACGTTTTTAAAAGTTCAGTACCGGGACAACACTATTAAAGACAACACAAGGCTGTGCTACAAAAGGACTGCATTGTTTAATCGCTCAACGGGTTACATAGGCTGAAGCAGGCAAGCATCCCCACTGTGTTTACCTGCTGCCATGAACTGAAGCCTAGGAAGATGCTTAAGCGGGTTACTCTTAATGAGATTGTGATGTTGTTTGATGCCTAATATGCTTTTAATTGTTTAAATTAAACTGAACTGAATGATTTTAAAGTGATTTTTACAACATATCTGCATTTTGAAGTCGCAGCAACAGCTGGAGGTTTGTAGTCCACAGCATGTTGTAGCATGTTGTTTACAGTGCTGATGCTATACTTCCGGGTTTCTTCCCACCGCAGTCTCGCTTTTGTGTTTTAAAATGGCGGCCGCGTGACATAAGCAACGTGTGCATGCATTTTGGACTATAATTAGTCTGTTGCTAATGCACTCTTTAAATAACAACAAAAAAAACCTGCAGCGTTGACTTTAGAGCAGCTTTTAGTTGATCAAAGGTATTTCAATTGCTTCAAAATAGCAATGCGTCAACAAATAAGCACCTTAACACACCTTCTTTACAGACTACCATGCCTATGGGTTCACAAACTAATGCATTTGTGGTGCAAGGCTTGAAAATAGTACCTGTGCCTGGCTGAAACTAGCAAAAAGCATTTGCTCCCTTGATAGGGCACATGATGTTTGTGTGTCACATTGCTGACTCTAATGGGATTAGTTATACCGCCCATAGTAAACACATAGACGACTTGACGAAAAAAGAAAAGTCACAAAGTCATATTTATAGTGTTTTTTAGGGGTGTGCACAAAAGTGTTCTTGGAGCTTCATATGATTATTGTTCAACCATTGAAGTCACACTGAATGTTTTGACTATGTTTTTGGTTTCTTTTCAGGACTTTTCTATCTATGGAGGATGAGAGAGCTCCCAGATTTCATCTAAAACATCTTGACTTGTGTTTTGAAGATGAACAAAGGTCTCAGGGAATTGGGTCCAACATGAGGGTGAGTACTTTTTAACTCATTGTAAATAAGGGTTATTGTACCTCTGGTGCCTGGTTATCCACTGGCAGAACCGTTACGTTAAAGCAGATCCCGGTGGTTGTGCTGCCTTGCTGGTTGGTCACTGACAGGACAAACTGGATGTGCTGAGGGTACGGTCCGATGTCCAGGATCGGGGGCATGTAAGCCACTTTCATGTAGTTTACTGCGTGCTACAGACACATCCAAGAGGGTAGTGTACAGCTTCAGTTGCTTTTGGTCAGATTACATGTTAAAGATGCTGTATGTACTTTTTTGACACTTCTAAAGCATAGATATGCAATAATATGTTTGCAGATATTTCAGAAACATGCTAAATAAACTTACTTATTTATCTGAAAAACAATGCTACAGTTAGTTTTTCTTTGGTGACAATGTACAGTATGTTCCATGTCAGAATGTCTGTCTTTCTTTTGGTCTCTATTACCAGCCCACTGCCAGTTTACTCAATTATATTTGGGTTGCCATGATGGAAAACAGTGTATTTCATTTCATAAGGCTGCCTCAATGCAAGCAGCCAAGGCTGTAAATGTGACCTTCGAAGGACAGTAGCAGCCTCCGAAATGAAACGCAGACTCAAAGTTATAAAAATCCACATGAGGTGGTTTTTAATTAGCAACTAATATAAATTTCCGACCCAGGCTCATTCTGAAAATGTAACACTATATACATTTCTGGAGAGTGGCAAATACATCTCAGGAGGTACGTTTTTTTTTGCAGTTTTAATTTTCACGAATCCACCAGAGGCCGCCATATATGCTTTTTGAGATCTCAAATTTCTCTCGCGAGAGCCATTTGCGCCTGATGTTCTCGTGTAAATCCACCAGAGGCCGCTGTCGACTGACTGACTGACTGACCGACCAACTGACCCACCCTCCTCCTTCTCTAAACCCAACCAATAGTGTTTTCAGAAGCATCGATTGACTCGCCCACCCACTTCCCTTAACCTTTTCAAAAGCAATCCAGAAAAAGAAAAGCCCCTCGCCTGATTTTTACCATGCTTTCAGGTTTTACCACATTCTCACCCTGTTATTTACTTGTTTATTTATTAGATTTTTTGACTTCTGTTTTTGTCTTACCCGATTTCTGGAACCGTTCTTCACCAGATTCGAACCCCATCGTTGTGGTCAGCTCCTCTCTGCGTCTCAAGTCCGCCAACATACATGGCGAGCTAACTTGAAAAACTGGTAACAGCAGGGAAGCCGTCCATACAGAGGCAAGCGGTCAGCTGGTAAGTAGGAAAAAGAACAGCGCCATCCCGCCCTTTAGAGTTTGTTTGAAAGACGAAATAATTTGCGATCTCCAGAAATTTATATAGGGCCACGTTTTCAGAATGAGCCTATGTTGCAAATATTGCAAATGTAAACATTAGCTCAGCAGCTTACAGTGTAAGGCTCGATCTTCAGGACGCTTAATACTGTTGATGTCATCAATCTGGCAACCTGCTTGTGCGCCGATAAGAGAGGGAGTCACTTGAGAAAAACCCTCTCTAATATTTTGAATTTGGACTGCATTACCTAGTTCACCCACTTGGTGTCAATCCTACATATTGCACGTTCAACTCAGGCTCATTCTGAAAATGTACCGCTATACACATTTCAGGAGAGCGCCAAATACATCCCAGGAGCTGTTCTTTTGCAGTTTTTGTTTTCACAAATCCACCAGAGGCCACTGTGTACACTTTTTCAGATCACAAATTTCTCTCGCGAGTGCTGTTCATGCCTGCTGTTCTCGCATAAATCCACCAGAGGCTGCTGCCGACTGACTGACTGACTGACTAACTGACTGGTCAAATGACCCACCCTCCTCCTTCCCAAAACCCAACCAATAGTGTTTTAAATAGCACCAATTGACCCGCCCACCCACTTCCCTAAACCCAACAAACAGTTTTAAAAAGCAATCCAGAAAAAGAAAAGCTCTCGCCTGATTTTACAACGTTTTCAGATTTTACCACATTCTCACCCTGTTATTTACTGGTTTATTTTATTTTTTGGCTTTTGTTTTTGTCTTACCCAATTTCTGAAACCATTTCTCGCTGGATTGCGAACCCTGTCGTCGTGGTCAGCTCCTCTCTGCGTCTCAAGTCCGCCAACACACATGGCGAGCTAAATGGACAAACTGGTAACAGCGGGAAAGCCATCCATATGACGCTCAGCTGGTAAGCACGAAAAGGAATGGCATCATACCGCCCCGTAGCATTCCTTTTAAAGATGAAATGCAGCCATACGTAATTCTGGCTACATAATTCAAGATCTCCAGAAATGTTTATAGGGCTACATTTTCAGAACGAGCCTATGCTATAAATATCACAAATATAAACATTAGCTGAGCAGCTTACAGTGTAAGGCTCAATCTTCAGGATGCTCGCTACTGTTGGGGTTGTCTATCTGGTAACCTTCTTGTGCATTTAGTAGTAGGAGAGGGGGATGGTTGAATAAAACTCTCTCCAACATTTTGAATTTGGACTGCAATACCTAGTTCAACCACAAGATGTCAATCCTACATACTGCACATTCAAACCCAGGCTCTTTCTGAAAACCTACCCCTATATACATTTCTGGATAGTGCCAAATAAGTCCCAGGAGGTACATTTATTTGCAGTTTTTGCAAATCCACCAGGGGCCGCTGTGTATGCTTTTTGAGATCTCAAATTTCTCTCACGAGTGTCATTCGTGCCTGCTCATCTCACGTAAATCCACCAGAGGCCGCTCGGTACTCGGCGAGCCACTGGACAAATTGGTAACAGCGGAAAAGCCGACCATACAGAAATAAGTGGTCAGTTGGTCATACCGCCCCGTAGCATTTGTTTTAAAGACGAAATGCAGCCATACGTACTTCTGGCTACATAATTTGCGATCTCCAGAAATGTATATAAAGGTACATTTTCAGAATGAGCCCATGGCGTGCACGTTTAAATCCCAGTTCCGAGTGTTTACCTGTGTGAAAAGTCTCAGCATCGGCGCACTTGAGTCTTTGCTAAATTTTGGGATGCTGTCGACCAGAAACAACCTTCCTGCATCAGACCCACTGTAAATTAAAACATTCAAGTCAAACATGTCAAGTCAAATTCTGCAGGTGACTGTTTAAATTGTCCTGTTGGAAAAATGTGTGTTTTTTAATGCAAAGTGGTTCATTTTATACCCATAGGTGGTGGTGTAGAAAGGTGGGGTGGTGACGGTGTATGTAAGCTCACTATCTGGGGACTCCAAATCTATAAAGTGCAGTTGATGCTTGGTCAAATATACGACATCAGTCTCGTTGATGACCAAGTGTCTCGATACACCCAGAGCCTCTTGTGGAGGCTGATCTGGCACTGGCTGGATCTGAATCACAATGACCTGAAATAAATATTATTAATCTAATTATTAAAGAATCATAAGTTTAAGAAGTCTAGTTTACACCTGATTGACTACTAGAATATGGACCCTTTTCACATTTCCGGGTTTCTCAGTAGCAGAAGTCGTCATAGTTGGGTAAACTTAGAGCACAGTGAATGGGAGAGCACAACAAATAATTTTTTTACAATCCTATTTGCTGAAATTATAAAAGAAAAACTCAACAATGGTGTTATCAAGACTTTCAGAAAAAAAAAAGTGTGATACTGATAACGGCAGACAGAGAAGAGAATAACGTCAAATTTACGGCCCCACCCCCATAGATGCTGCATTAGAAATGCTTTGCATAAGCAGTCATTTGTTTTTTTGTCATTTGATGCAACTTCCAAGGATTTAAGATGCTGATGACCATTAAGCGCATCATACTAGTCTTGTGAAAAGGGTCAATTAAATAGGTCGATGAAGATACTGAATGATAATGAATTACCTGAGGCTCTGAAAGGTTAGGAGGGTCATGAAAGTCAGACAGCACCACCTCAAAAGAGTCGTCAAACACCTCACTGCCGGAGTGCCGATAATAGATGATGGAATGGAAGAGGTCTTTCTGAAGAAAACGGCTCACAGGGTATCCTGCAGAATAATAGAAACAATTTGAGTGTTGTTTATCACTATTTCATTCATTCCTTTTCCTCCGGCTTAGTCTCCGCTTTATCAGAGATCGCCACAGCTATTCCAGCACATGCGTTACGCAGTGGATGCCCTTCCAATACTAGCAAACACCCATGCATACTCATTTACACACGCACACATACACTACAGACAATTTATTTAATCCAATTCAACTATAGCGCATGTGTTTGGACTGTGGGGGAAACCAGAGCACCAAGAGGAAACCCACGCTAACATGGGGAGAAGATGCAAACTCCACACAGAAATGCCAACTGGCCAAGCTGGGACTCGAACCAGCTACCTTCTTGCTGGGAGGCAACAGTGCTAACCACTGAGCCACCATGCCACAGTTTATAGCTATTTATATATATATATATATATATAACAAACAAATAACGCAAGCCCAAATAATAAACTCTAGCTCCCCTGTACACTGTAAAAAATGCTGATGCCTGAATATTCAGATGGCGCTCTGTGGCACGTCATAAATATGAATAGTGTCCTGAGTCATATCTGGGTGCCATGAACAGCCACCTACTTGCGGCGCCGGTGTGCGTACCCCGATAGAAACCTATGTTTAGAATTCTAAAATGCATGACGCTGCATCCGGTGTGCGACCCCCTTTAGGCATTAAAAAACCTTTTCTTTTTTTATAAATATAATAATTTTTTTCATTTAAATTAAATGTAATCAGTTTTCATATAATATTTTTTTATAGTGATTGCTAAAGTGTCCCCAAAAGTGCAATTACACAACCCAATTTTCAACTAAATACTGAAAATGTTTTATACATTTGATTATAGTGCCATTTTGGGGGCTCCAAATGCAAAATTTTATTATTTAACGCAATTATAAAATGCTATTATTATTATTATTATTATTATTATTACTCGGATTGCACTATTATTATTCTCCATGACTAAAATAATAATATAATTTGTTCAGTAATCCAATATTTTGGACAATACAGAATTTTACTGTATACTCTTCATTCTGAACTAAAAATGTCTGAGCTTATCCCAATAAATCATCTCACTCTATCCTTTATAAAAAAAACAACAACAACAGTCCATTTCTCAATGTATGTGTTTTTAAAATATTGTATAGCTGAATAACTAATCTGTATTTTTATATTTTCTTTTCTTTTCTTTTTATTTTATTATTTATTTATTTTTTCATAAGTTGTGTATTGTGGACCTTTTGGCCAGGTCACCCTTGTAAATGAGATTTTGATCTCAATGGTTTTTTTTTATCTGGTTAAGTAAGGAAACATACAGTTGAAGTCAGAATTATTAGCACCCCTGAATTATTAGCCCCTCTGTTTATTTTTTTCCCCAATTTCTATTTAACGGAGAGAAGATTTTTCAACACATTTCTAAACATAATAGTTTTAATAACTCATTTCTAATCACTGATTTATTTTATCTTTGTCATGATGACAGTAAATAATATTTGACTAGATATTTTCAAGACACTTCTATACAGCTTAAAGTGACATTTAAAGGCTTAACTAGGATAATTAGTTTAACTAGGCAGGTTAGGGTAATTAGGCCATGTATGTTATTGTATGACGAGGGTTTTTCTATAGACTATCAGAAAAAAAATATAGCTTAAAGGGGCTAATAATTTTGACCTTAAAATGGGTTTTAAAAAATTAAAAACTGCTTTAATTCTAGACGAAATAAAACAAATAAGACTTTCTCCAGAAGAAAAAACATTATCAGACATACTGTGAAAATTTTCCTTGGTCTGATAAACATCATTTGGGAAATATTTAAAAAAGAAAACAAAATTGAAAGGGGGGCTAATAATTCTGACTGTATATACTAATGCACATATATTCTTTTATTGTATATATTGTTATATTTAAGTGGTTAATAAGACATTACAAGACACTTGTTAGGGTGTTTATAGCTAATAAGTAATATTTACAATTACATTTAGTCATTTAGGAGATGCTTTTGTCCAAAGCGACTTACAATTGAGGCATTCAGCGATTCAACAAGAAGAGGTAATACATACAAGAAGTGCTAATTATACAAAGGAACTGTTAGTGCTCAGAGAATTAAGTGCTACAATTTTTTTATAGAGAGATGAGTGTATATACAGGTGGTTTGTCAAGCTCACTCACCTGTGTGAGGCACATTTCATAAATGCACAATGCTTTTTGACATATAGACTGATTAAAAGAAAATGTCTGGTGCTAATGTGCTAAACTGGTGCAAGTGTTGGTTAAAATGTCAGAGAGATGAAAGAGTCTGTCTTCTACAGGTTCTACAGGTGGTTTATCAAGCCCACTCACCCATATGAGGCACACTCTGAATTGCAAAATGTTTTGAGTTTGTCTCGTGGGGGTCTGTATTTATTGATTTGCTATTGTACTTAACTAATGTTCACATCCAACCCTTTTCCTCACCAGTGATCCCAGGTCCTGGCATCTTCATGATATCTCCAGCCTGTGGAGCTCTGGTGACGTTGAACATGATATAGTCATCACTGGAGTCCATGTCGCAGGCCTGCAGGATGGATCCTCTCAGCAGAGCCGTCTGGCCTTCAGAAAGCTCCAGCAGCATGTTGGTAATGAGGAACGGCGGACTGTCATCTTTGGGCAGGATGTTGATGGGAAACTTGTGTCTGGTTTGATGTAAGCCGTCAGTGACCCGGAAGATTATATAATCTTTAGTAGTGTCGCTGTCATCATGGTGGTAATGTACAACACCACTTTTAATATCGTTCACGGTGAACATGAAGCCTTTTCCACCTAACATACAGACAAACATACAGTAGAAATCAACATTTTTTGAGTGCAAAGATATGATTAAATTATATTAAAGCAGGGGTGTGAAACTCAGTTCCTGGAGGGCAGCAGCCCTGCACAGTTTAGTTCCAACCCTGCTAATTCAAGTACATACTATAAGTCAGCAAAATATATAACACTGTTCTAGAGGTTTTTGGATATTTTAATGAAAGAAAATGTTCATATTGTGCCTTTAATAATACTATTTTTAAACTGAAGATAATATAAATAAACTGTATGCAATACTGTATGAATACCTCTAACAGTGAGCCTGCCGTGCTGCAGGCCGTCCACAGTGATGATCTTCACAGCCTTCAGGTTGTCATTGTCAACAATCTGCAACTGATCCCATGTGATTGGGCGAGACTGACCTTCCAACAGACTGAGACCTATTAAAGAGACAGTTCACCCAAAAGTGAAAATTATAATCATTGTCATCATTTAAGGACCCTTTTAATGATCCAAAGCCATTCATTTATTCATTTTCCTCGCCAACTGACCCAGCCGGGATTTGAACCAGCGACCTTCTTGCTGTGAGGCGGCAGTGCTAACCACTCTTTGAAGTAATACATATTTATTGCATTGCAATTAACTTGCAATTAAACATTTCATAATAAAGAAAATTTAAATGCAAAAAGTGGGTGGCACGGTGGCACAATGGTTAGCGCCATCACCTCACAGCAAGAAGGTCACTGGTTCGAGCCCCGGCTGGGTCAGTTGGCATTTCTGTGTGGAGTGCATGTTCTCCCAGTGTTGGCATGGGTTTCCTCCGGGTGCTCCGGTTTCAGAGTCCAAAAATTACTACACCGAAATAAGTATGTTGGGGAAAAATCTAAAATAAAATTAGAAAAATCAAGAGAAGAATAAAAAATATAAAATTTTGTTGAAATTTTGTCATTTTTGTTGCAATAACTCGTTTAAACAGCTCATACAATTTAAAATGATGCATAGATTACACTAACTGATAGATTACGAAACTGTATCCTTCTATCTCTCCTTTGTTGATAGATACAAAGAAGCGGTCGGGACCTATTGTCATAGCCGGCCCTCCCTATAAGCGAACTAAGCGGCTGCTTAGGGCCCCGCCGCCACAAGGGGGCCCCCACAACCCACTAGTGGTGCGAGCCGTTTCCTTGCTGAAATTGTTTTATTTGCATTTTACAAATGATCTTCATTGACAGTGCTTTAGTACTTAAATATTTATACATTTTCACTGAAAAGTAAAAACAATCACAATTTTATTAAAGTTGAAATTTTTTTCGTGTGAAGGTCATGTGATCACCAGGAAGCTCGCTCCATCTCATTTCTCATATGTGTGCTCGCGGTTTGTTCTTCCAAGGTAACCCGTAAAACCAGCCTGATCTCACAAGGAAACGTAAGTATTTTACGTTTTGTTAGTTTAGTAGCTAATTCGTACGAATTCGTACGAGTTCAGTCGTACGAAAATGTACGATTTTAAAAAGGAGGCGTGGCACCTAACCCCACCCCTAACCCCAACCGTCATTGGGTGATGGGCAAATCGTACTAATTTGTACGAATTAGATCAATGAAAAAGTTGGTAAAACCAACCAGTCACCAAAAGAACGCGAATCCGTGCACAGACACAGCCATGGTCTTTGCTTCATTGCCGGCCCAATTTATATACCTTATTTATATTGGAAATTGGACCGTGAAAATGAAACGAAACGAATATTCTTCAGGCGTAGAAAAACTGTGGGGGAAAATGACAACGAGAAAAGACAAGCACAAAATCATTTTTATCATCGCTTTTAAGTGCAAATGATGATGTTAAAGACATAATCTACAAGCACATTTATCGAAAATAGGCAATTGCAAATTATTAAATGTCGTCTACTTATATAAAATATTTATTTTTTCCTAGTTTTACAGACCCATTTTTTGTCTAAAATGCATTTAACTGAAATGCAATACTGAAGTGTTTTTCATTGACATATTTTGCACACTGGTAATATTTTTCCTGAGACATGTTTATAAAAGTTATGTCCTAATTGAATTGATCATAGTTTAATATAAGCTCTGGACCCTGCATCTCAAATGTAAGGAACAGGGAAGGAGACTCAAGGAAATAATATAGTTTGTGTTTGGGTATTAACATTAAGCCAGTATTTGTTGCTTCCCTTTATCCTATGTTTTTTTATATTAATATTTTTCATATTTATATTATTTTCTTATTGATTTTTTTATTTATGGATCAATCTTTGCATTAATGTTAATTTCTTTTTGTTGTTGTTGTTTGTTCTTAATGAGTTCAGAATGTATATTTTATTATCATAAAGAAATTATAATAGAAAGTAACACATTTTCACTATTGGCTAATTATTGTAGAGTGTCGTTTCATTGCAGGAATGCTGAATTTTTGCTTTTGGAATTTATAAAAATAAATAAATAAAAAAAATAAATAAATCTAAAATCTTTTATAGAATCTTTAATCTGTTTGCTAAATTAATAAAATATGTTTTAAACACACCAGAAGGATGCAAAGTAGGAATCACTGGTCCCTTTATTAAAGATTATTTAATTCTTCATTTTTGAAGCTGCTAGTTGACAAAAACAGTGCTGCTTTAAAATGTCCAAATCATACGGACAGATTTTAAGTAAAAGAAATCAGGCTTTACTTTTCTTTTCTGTTTTCTTTTCTGTTTCATTGATTGTTTCTAATAAGCAATATAATCATTGTGGACAGGTTTGCAATGGCAATACTCCACTATTTAGAGCAAGGTAGAGCCCCAAATGTATTCTGCTTAGGACCCCCGAATGTACAGAGCCGGCCCTGCCTATT
This sequence comes from Danio kyathit, assembly GCA_903798195.1. Lineage (NCBI taxonomy): Eukaryota > Metazoa > Chordata > Actinopteri > Cypriniformes > Danionidae > Danio > Danio kyathit. The sequence continues at coordinate 82,233,855 of LR812525.1, read as the reverse complement.
GTCATATATTCTGGTCCTGTCCAGAAGCATCAGAATTTTGGAAAAGTATCTTCGGACTTTATTCTCAGGCTTTTGAAATTATTGAATTGATGTGGGATCAGCATTGTTTGGATGTATAGACCAGCCTCTAACTTGGCCTAAACATCGACAACTCTCCCTTATGTTTGGCATGGTTCTGGCTAAGAGAGGGATTCTGATGGAGTGGAAATCCACGACACCTCCTAGTTTTTTTATATGGTTAGCTGAAATGGTTTCTGCCCTCAAGCTGGAAAGGTTATGTTTCTCTAGATTTGTGACAAAAGATGTGTGATAAAATATGGGCCGCCTTCCTTAGATGTACTGTATATGATAACAATGTCTCTGTAATTATTTTTTTTTTCTGTAGTAATTTTTTTCTCCCTCCTTTTTACATTCATTCATTTTCTTTTTGGCTTAGCCCCTTTATTAAACTGGGCTCGCCACAGCGGAATGAACCGCCAACTTATCCAGCATATGTTTTACGCAGCGGATGCCCTTCCTGCTGCAACCCATCTCTGGAAAACATCCATCACACTCATACACTACGGACAATTTAGCCTACCCAATTTACCTGTACCGCATGTCTTCGGACTTGTGGGGAAAACCGGAACACCCGGAGGAAACCCACACGAACACAGGGAGAACATGCAAACTCCACACAGAAACGCCAACTGACCCAGCCGAGGCTCGAACCAGCGACCTTCTTGCTGTGAGGCGACAGCACTACCTACTGCGCCACCGCGTTGCGCTCCTTTTTACATGTCAATCTATTTTGTTTCTTATTTCTTTAGTCTGGCTGAGATTTTTTTTTGATGGTGCTGTATAATTGCTGTATAGTTTGCTAGTGTTTTGGTGCATGTTCTAGTTGGTATCAGGTAATAACACTGAGATAATTTTGCTAACATATGAAGAGTTCAGATACAAAAACCTCTAAGTGCCATCTGGAATTTTCTTCTACAATTAGTATTTTTCTCATCCTCTTATGTTTATGTTTAGATATTTCATATTAAAAGCAATTAACATAACCTATTCTTTGCCATAAATGTGAAATTACTGAATCAAGATGTAGGAGCCTGAGAAAAATGCACATTTTAGAAGAAAATTTCAGATGGCAACTAAACTCTTCAGATTTCATCTAAACTCTTCATATATACATGATGTACACTAATGAGTGTTATGTTTTCATAAAAACCTCCATAAATAAAGTCAATAAATAACTCGTTTAAATATAAATGTGTTATCTGTCAATTACTAAAGATGTTCTGTGACCAAACTCTTACTTTAATGGAGAAAACTGTTTAATAAATGTTTTGTAAAGATGCACCAAAATATATTGGCTCAATTAACTGAGAAATGGATAAAAATATTACATTTCATTAAAAGATTCATTAAACATACAGTAATGAATGTGTATGAAAGGTATGCCCAATACAGACCCATATTCCAGGAGACTCTTGGCGCATTGGTATCCGCTGTCCTGATGGAGACGTGAACCGTCACAGGCTGGCTTTTCTCAAAGTAGAAATCATGCACTTCAAACTCCACCTTAGCAGAAATTAACAACGCATGACTACTGCATTATAAAGGGGAATAAAAACTCCTGTTTAAAGGGATAGATCACCAAAAATACATTTTAAATACTTTTTTCAGTATGTTCAGTTTAAACCATGGTCCTTGTATGCTGTCAATGTATTATCAGGTGCTATATTAGTTTCGTTTTGCTTATGTTTTTGACTCTCAAAGTGCTGGTATTTGAAGTCAAAATTATTATTCTTCCTGTGAAATTTTAATTTTTTAACCCTTTAACTGCCTGCTTGACAAAATGGTTGACCATATTTTAACTGACTATATCTTATTGAGAGGAGTACCTAACTTAACTAAACCTGATTGAGCCATCTCTACCATCAGGTTGAAGTTACTATCTACTAGTTGTCACTAACTCAATCAACACCACTAGTCACCACATTCCTTCTACCATTGAAGTCAAAAACAAGGAAATCACTCCTGCCATGTGAACTGTTTTTGGTGAAAATTTGTAAGGTAAGCATATTTTTTTTGACATATTACTCTCTAAGTTATTTACCAGAGAGGTTTTTTTTGAACACATTTTTAAACATAATGGGCCCTATTTTAACAATCTAGGGGCAAAGTCCAAAGCGCAGGGCTCAAAAGCATTAAGGGCATGTGAGAATCCACTTTTGCTATTTTAAGGACTGAGGGAAATTCTGCTTTGCGCCACGGCGCATGGTCTAACAGGTTTGAGCTTATTCTCTTAATGAGTTATAGGTGTGTTTGGAGAATAAACCAATCAGTGTCTCATCTCCCATTCCCTTCAAGAGTCAGTTGCGTCGCGCCATAGCTCATTTGCTATTTAAATGGCGGACTTTGTAAGTGGAAAAACTGAACACTTCACTAGTAAGTAAACAGAGCATGTACAGCTCGAGAATGAGCCTCCTCATTCTTTACTTTCACTTTCACTCTCATGGATAAGGAAACGTGTTGTATGCACAGACATCCATTAGCTTATACATAATTCATTTCGTTTGTTAAGCACAAATATTTGTTTCAAAACTATTTCTAAATTGAGCTCTAATTTCCAGCAAACAAATAAATGAACAATAATAATGAAGTGTGGTCAAACAACTGAGCTATATCCAAATACACATGCTACGCCCCATATGGTCTAAAAGCTGACAGGTGGGCAAATCTAAGCGTGTTTTTAATAAAACAAATATAAATATGCATATAATAAATAATACTGCTAATAATAATAATAACAATAAACAAAAGCAAATTGTCATGAATAAACTGAAAAAGCTTCCCGAGATGAAGAAGGCATGAAGGCAGTAGTTTTTATATTTATGTAGGCTAGAAAATAATAATTTTTGTAATATTTTAATCCTTTAATTATTTTACAAATAGTAAAGATATTTACGTATTGCTCTACATCCTGTGCGTAATAAGCAATGTTTAAGCGAGGCGCACAACTAACGTGCTCTGCGCTGGACTTTAGACCTCCTCTTATCTGGTCTATTAAACAGTCTATTCTAGTTTCTTAAAATAGCAATGCACCAGCAATGCGTCTTAACACACCTCCTTTTTTAGACCAGAACGCCTATGGGCGCACATATGAGCGCAAATGCATTTGCTATTTAAACAGGGTGGTGCAAAACGTCAAAATGACTCTTGCGTCCAGCTGAAACTAGCAAACAACAATTGCATCGCGCCTTGTGCCTCATTGCGCTGGGTGTATGATAGGGCCCAATATGTTTTATTACTAAGTACTAGGGCCAGACGGAATCTGCGGACGTTTTTTGCAATTTCTGCAGAGAATTTTGGTAAAAATCTGCGGATTTCTGCGGAATTATTTTGGGAGTCTCATAACTAAAACCTTAATATGTGAAATATGTGTAATTTAAAAACTGAATAAATTCAGATTTACACACATTTACTCAAGTAAATAAACAGAATTAATGATAGGCTAAAAATCTGCGGAATTCTGCGGAAAATCTGCGGAAAATCTGCGGAATTCTGCGCGCGCAGATTCCGTGTGGGCCTACTAATTCATTTCTTTTGTCTTTGCAATGGTGGAGGTACATAATATTTGCAAGTAGTGTTGACAAAAATATCAATATATCGATAAATGTCAATACTAGAATATTTAAGACAATACGATTTTGCTTTTGGTCAGTATCGATACCGGAGTTGCCTTTTAAATCCCCCTATAAAGTTAATATATACAGCTAATCTCCTTCAAAGTTGTTGGAGCTTTAGCTGACAAGAAAAAAATGTCTTAAAAAACATCGACTTAGGTACTGGTGTGCTGTGTAAGCAGCATGTGCATTGATAATATGTGAAATTAATGCAAAAAAAAAAATGTTTATCATATAAATAGTAATATATTATCTACCACTAATGAGCAATATGCAATAAATCTGCTAAATTATTTATATATATTTTTTAAGGCTGAAAATTGAGTTTAAATATTAACTAATTAATCACACTTTTATTGTGATTAGTCATGATTAATCACAAAAAGCTGTATTTATTACAGAAATAAAGACACAGGCATGTAAGTGCCATTTGAATTTCAAAACAATCAATGCCAATGACAAACAAAAATTATTTCCATGTTGGATTCTAAGTGGACTACAAAAAAAAAATCCAAAATACAGGCATTGCAGATATGGAAAATGGAAAATTATAATAATAATAATAAAGTATTGAATACAAACAGTTGTACTCACTGTAAAGTTTTATTGCGAGTTGAGAACATTAATTATAAAGTAGAAACAATTTAGCTTAGTCCTCCTTAACATTTAGCCAGTTCCTAAAACAGTCCAGTGTATTGACAGTATCGGGGGACAATGTGGCCAAGGGGTACATCAAAGGCACGTACCAAAGACTATAGACTTCTTACAGGGACTTTGGTCACACCATCTCTAAACATTTATAGAATAAACTATAGAATACATATACACGTAGAATGCCTTAAAGAGACTTCTTTAGACACAGTCAGCAATGTCAGGCATTTGCTCTTGTTGCTAGGAAACGCACACAAGCACACATACACACACGCACACACACAGACAATGCGCGCAGTACAGTGCACCCAGTGAGCGACTCCCTTCAGATTCATCAACACACATGATCGCGTTCATCAAATTTGCTTGAACTAAAAGTTCTAAAGTATGGCTGTATTTTACAAGCAAGGATTCTGACACAGCAACGTGAAGCAGATGCTTTACAAAAGTTGCGTGTAAGGGGGAAACACGTCAAACTTAATGACACATTTGAGGGCGCATGGAATCAACTTAAAGGCAAGGAATGGGCTGTCTTTGACAGCTTGCGACATCATATGGCATTTTCACTGAGTACATATACATGGACACTAATACTCCGATTTTATGATTAATCATACTCTGATTAAGAGTTTACCATGTAAACAGCGATTTTTGATTACCTTAAAGGACCACCCGAGTCACGAAATATGGAGGTTTTTTCTTTCCGTTCGCCATGCGGTATCAAATTCCATTAAAACAGCACTCTTCCAGCAGTCCTTACTTCATATTTCATGCCCGTAGACAGGGGGGGTTCGGGTGGTTCGAATGAACCACCCCCCACGACCAAAAGTTCCAGAATTTGTCCTTTTAGTTATTTTATGTAATTTAAAATTGTATAATATATTTATTATCTGATTAATATATTATATTTAATATATATTGTAATAAAGTGTAATTTTAAATAACTATGGCCAGTAATTCGAATCCCATGGAGCCTCAAAGCCACAATAATGTGACACGAGTCACGTGACATAACCCACTGAGTGGTAACATTTGAATCTTTGATGCGAGTCGTGCGACATCCATACTGAGTAACGCTATGGGTCGAAAAGAGCAAGAGTGGCAGAAAGGGCAGGCAGCGGCGTCATTATCGCAAAATATTGAACATATGTTCAAAAAGACTGCCAAACAAGGTAAGGCTAAAGTTACTGAAGTTACTGATGAAAATCTGTCCCTATCCATGAGGTTCTAGGCTAACTGGCCGCGTTAAGACCCACCCCTTACTGACAAAGGTCCAGAATTTGTCCCATACATGAGCTCATTTGTACTATTTTGACTGCTATGCCATCACAAATAATGAAAATAATCCATCAAAAAAGGCTTTAAGACCAAACAGAATCCTCTGTCTGCTGTTGCTTCGGTGGGACTATAATGTAAGAGAAGTCTTCTTTCACTATTGTTTTTAAACAGAGAAAACATTTGCAGGTAACTTTTATTCTAAATCTTGGACCTTATTCCTGAAATAAAAATGAGCAATAAAAGGGTGTGAATTAAGCACCAGAAGCGGAGCATATTAAATTATTTTGAATATATTTTGGCTATTGTTGATATCCATAAATTCTCATAAATGTCTAATAAATGACAGTAGGCTACAGTTTTTTACTTAAAAACTTTAACAGATTGCTATTTTTTCCTAATGATATATGATGTAACAAATTTGCATTTTAAAAATTTGTCTTCTTATAATTTTTTTTTTATTTAAATTTTTAGGAAATATATTTAGTACATCAAAAAGTGTGATTATGATGACATCTAACTAGCTAATCCAGCAAAAAAAAGTACTGCTTAAAATGTCACTAAATGCAGTATTTATATCTCATAGTTAAATAGAAGCTGAGGTGTATAACTGCAAAAAGGTCCATTTTTTGAGAAAAAAAGAACCACCCCTTTCAACAGGCTGGCTACGGGCCTGTATTTTCATCCAATATTTGTCACGGGGCATGAACAATATGTTGCTGAATGAAAGTGAATTGCTGAACTGCAGTTAAAGTCTAAAGATTACACCCAAAATTGCATGAAACTCTGGAGAAAACGCTGGATAGCCTGGTGATGCGACATTAATTGTTTTATACTGAAACTTTCCTTCTAAAAGTGCTTCCTTGGGCTTATCCATAATTCTTTGCACGTTAAACACACGTCGGCCACAACAGGAAACAAAAAACTGTAACTGCGTTAATTGCATTATTTTTTTTTAACGGGTTAAATATTTCAAATTAATTGCGTGCGTTAACGCACTAATTTTGACAGCTCTAATATTTTTGTATCAGATAATAAAAATATATCTAGGCCCACCCATTAGTGACAATAGCCTCCATAGACTGCCTTCTTCTGAGCCACTTCTGTTGACATTTTCAGTTTTTTATACAGATAACATTTGTCCTGTTTTTGAATCAGCCACTATGCTGATGCATAGGCGTTTATAGCTCCGCCCTCTTTCGAAAAGAGCACAATCTCATTTAAATTTAAAGCGACAGTCACTAAAAATGGCACAATTTGAATCAAAGCCTAAAAGAGTCCATTTCAAAGAGTTATAAAACATTATTCATGTGGTATTTTGAGCTGAAACTAGGGACATCACAGACTTATTTTGCATCTTGTAAAAAATGGACATAATATGTCTTCTTTAAAAAGCATACTAAAGCATGTTTTACCTCGTAGTTCCTCCGATGTGTGGCGCTGGAGTTTGGAGGCTGGAAGCTGATCAGCATGTCATTCAGATCCGTCCAGCTGAAGGAGGACACTGGTTTGGTGTGGTCCGACAGGTGAGTAATGAAGCCTTCACTGGGGGGTTTAGTGATGTTGAAGACCAGCCTCTGCTTGGGCGTCTCGTCGTCCTCCGCATCCACAGTCGCAGTGGAGAGAGGAGTCAGGATGAACTGATCCACCTCCAGAATGAACATGGACATGAAGGCAGGTTTGGGCGGCTGGTTTGGAAGAGCGCCTGTAATGGTCACCGGAATCCAGGCCTGCTCAGACTGATGGACAGATGGACAGAACATGCTTTCACTGTCTTCAGGTGGAAGAATGGGTTGTGTAATATCTGTACTTTACATTAAGAATAAAGAAGCAGGCTGACATGGTTTTCTTCTCCTCATTTTCCCCTTCAAATAAAGTGTTACCTGTTGTTTTTAATACCAAACCTTTATCTGGCATGGAGACTCTCATTTAACAACACTGTAATATAATGCAATGTAATGTGAATTTAGGATTAATACCTGTATTATGCTCCTGCTCCGGGTATCTGTGATGTCCAGTCTGATGGAGATGTAGTCTGTATGTGGAGACGGAGGGTCGATGTGCTGGTAGCGGATGCCCATCATCAGGAAATCATTGCATGGCACTTTGGTGATTTTCAGCAGTTTGAGACCCTTCAGACAGTCGTCAGTCTTACAGTGAGCTCTGGCTTTATTATCTGCAGGAGGGGGGGGGGGGATTCATGCACCAATATTAAAGTACTGAATGATCCTTCAGAAATCGTCCTATCATTTGCTTCACTGTTTTAATATTATTATTAGCAATATTTCTGATACAGTTTTTCTCCATTGGTTTGGCTCATTTGTTGAAACTGGAATTACATTCTCAAAACAACATGGACAAACCTCCAAACCACTTGGCAATTGTTCACAACAGAATTGATTTTTCTCATTCATTTCATCAAATGGCAAATGATTAAGTACAGATAGCCTACATTTAGCACAATTTCCAAGTGAATAGATCTAGTTGATCTAAACTGATTGTTGATTCTCAGTTCAATGGTTGTTCGCTCCAAAATGTGTCAGAGTCATTACATTGTATAAGTCATCACATGCACAATAGTCTGTTCAATTTTCAAAATTAGTCAAGAACATAATACCATCAACATCATATATGACTCTGTGGAACATTTGATACATTTATTACAGCAAATGGCAGTCAGGAGGAACTAGAACTTGACTAACAAAGGAGGAACACACATCTCAGATGACCAATCAAGCACTGTAGGCTGCATATCATTTTCATTGTTTTTTGTTTGTGTGTATATATTACAGTATATTATGCTGTACTTTTTTATTCTGATGTATGTTACTGTAATTATGTGTGTGATTGATAATAGTTACAATTTCATTGGCAGTATGGGTGCAATGTACAGTATGATGTCAAACCTTGGAGGCTACTCTTAACCTAAAATCCCAACACTATCTCACGGCAATTCGTAACTTTTTGATTTAGTGGCTAATTCGGATGAATTTGTACGATCTCATTCGTACAATTTAGTATGATTTGCTTATCCCCCAATGATGGTTGGGTTTAGGGGTGGGGTTGGGTGCCACGCCTCCTTTTAAAAATCGTACGACTGAACACGTACATATTAGCCACTGAACTGACAAAATGTAAAATAGTTACATTTCCTCGTGAGATCAGGCTGAAAATCCTTATTTCTCATAATTTTTTAAATCTTATCAATTTATTTTTAGTTTTTTACACAATTGTATTCTGTCAAAAGACAAAAAAACAGTTCAGTAACCATTTTTAAAAACTGAGCAAAGACTGAAAGGTGGACATGAGGGATATTTCAATGGTCCTCTGTCATAGTGACAAAACATCTAAACATTTTGACTTGCAGTGCTTACACAATGCCAAAGGGACAAAGGATTTTGGGGGCTCTGACTGTTTAAATGAGAAGGAAATTTAGTTTTGACACATGAACGAACAGTTTTGGGAAAGATATGAGCTTTTGCGAGTGAGTTATAGTGTTGTGCTGAACTGTAAGACTGTTTTGCAAAATAATCTTAGAGTATTGAGAATGTAATTCCTGTTTCAAGAAATGAGCCAAACCAATGGAGAAAAACTGTAATACATTTATTACAGCAACTGGCAGTCAGGTGACACTAGAACTTGACTAACAGAGGAATTTCACACATCTCAGATGACCAATCAAGCACTGTAGGCTTCATATCATTTTCATTGTTTTTTGTTTGTGTGTTTATATTACAGTATATTATGCTGTACATTTTTATTCTGATGTATGTTACTGTAATTACTTTATGGGTGTGATTTATAATGGTTACAATTTCATTGGCAGTATGAGTGCAATGTACAGTATGATGTCAAACCTTGGAGGCTACTCTTAACCTAAAATCCCAACACTATCTCACGGCAATTCGTAACCTTTTGATTTAGTGGCTAATTCGGATGAATTTGTACGATCTCATTCATACAATTTAGTATGATTTGCTTATCCCCCAATGATGGTTGGGTTTAGGGGTGTGGTTGGGTGCCACGCCTCCTTTTAAAAATCGTACGACTGAACACGTACATATTAGCCACTGAACTGACAAAATGTAAAATAGTTACATTTCCTCGTGAGATCAGGCTGAAAATCCTTATTTCTCATAATTTTTTAAATCTTATCAATTTATTTTTAGTTTTTTACACAATTGTATTCTGTCAAAAGACAAAAAAAACAGTTCAGTAACCATTTTTAAAAACTGGGCAAAGACTGAAAGGTGGACATGAGGGATATTTCAATGGTCCTCTGTCATAGTGACAAAACATCTAAACATTTTGACTTGCAGTGCTTACGCAATGCCAAAGGGACAAAGGATTTTGGGGGCTCTGACTGTTTAAATGAGAAGGAAATTTAGTTTTGACACATGAACGAACAGTTTTGGGAAAGATATGAGCTTTTGCGAGTGAGTTATAGTGTTGTGCTGAACTGTAAGACTGTTTTGCAAAATAATCTTAGAGTATTGAGAATGTAATTCCTGTTTCAAGAAATGAGCCAAACCAATGGAGAAAAACTGTAATACATTTATTACAGCAACTGGCAGTCAGGTGACACTAGAACTTGACTAACAGAGGAATTTTACACATCTCAGATGACCAATCAAGCACTGTAGGCTTCATGTCATTTTCATTGTTTTTTGTTTGTGTGTTTATATTACAGTATATTATGCTGTACTTTTTTATTCTGATGTATGTTACTGTAATTACTTTATGGGTGTGATTTATAATGGTTACAATTTCATTGGCAGTATGAGTGCAATGTACAGTATGATGTCAAACCTTGGAGGCTACTCTTAACCTAAAATTCCAACACTATCTCATGGCAATTCGTAACCTTTTGATTTAGTGGCTAATTCGGATGAATTTGTACGATCTCATTCATACAATTTAGTATGATTTGCTTATCCCCCAATGATGCTTGGGTTTAGGGGTGTGGTTGGGTGCCATGCCTCCTTTTAAAATTGTACATTTTTGTACGACTGAACACGTACATATTAGCCACTGAACTGACAAATCGTAAAATAGGTACATTTCCTCGTGAGATCAGGCTGAAAATCCTTATTTCTCATAATTTTTTAAATCTTATCAGTTTATTTTATTTAGTTTTTTACACAATTGCATTCTGTCAAAAGACAAAAAAACAGTTCAGTAACCATTTTCAAAAACTGGGCAAAGACTGAAAGGTGGACATGAGGGATATTTCAATGGTCCTCTGTCATAGTGACAAAACATATAAACATTTTGACTTGCAGTGCTTACACAATGCCAAAGGGACAAAGCATTTTGGAGGCACTGAGTGTTTAAATGAGAAGGAAATTTAGTTTTGACACATGAACGAACAGTTTTGGGAAAGATGTGAGCTTTTGCGAGTGAGTTATAGTGTTGTGCTGAACTGTAAGACTGTTTTGCAAAATAATCTTAGAGTATTGAGAATGTAAGTCTTGTTTCAAGAACTGAGCCAAACCAATGGAGAAAAAGTAATATTACTGTACACTCTCAGAAATAAAGGTATGCGAGCTGTCACTGGGGTGGTACCTTTTCAAAAGGTACACATTTGTACTTAAAGGGTCCATATTGGTACCTCAAAAGCATATATTAGTACCCAAAAAATTTAAGAGGAACACTTTTGTACTTGTTATGTACTAATATGTACCCTTGAGGTATTAATATGGACCTTTTAGGAACAAATTTGTACCTTTTGAAACGGTACCACCCCAGTGACAGCTCTTGTACCTTTATTTCTGAGAGTGTATACAGAACATGTAAACAAATATTACATTTTAAATTTGATGTTCTGCTAAATCCAAGTTGTCTGCAAATGACATTCATTCTAATCCTTTTAGTTTAGTACATTCTAGAATACATCATAGTTTTCTCCTATACCAAAATTATATTTTGAAACAGCAAACAACTTGGGCCAAAAGCTGGCATTAGGCTGTAAAATTAAACAAATAAACAACAAAAAAAATATATAGTGTTACATGTCAGGGGCCTGTTTCAGAAAGGAGGTTCAACCAACTCTGTGTTTAAACTTGAACTCTTAGTTGACTTACAGAAAGATTAAAAACTCAGAGTTTTCGGTTTCAGAACAGCTGATCTGAGTTAGGTCAATCAAGTCTGAGCAGACTATAGCCGCAGTCACACTAGAGTTTGAGCTTGCGAAATTCGGTCGTATGGCGCTGCGAAAAGGGGCGGGATTAAACAAGATGATTAGACATTTAAAAAAGCGAGCGATTGCTCCATGTTTTAAATTTCAGTTCAGAGAGGTCATGTTTTGATCCTGGATTGGTCTCACGCAGTCAAGTGATGCGATTTCGCAGGTCAGAGTTCACCAAGTTTGAACTTTGCACCGCAGCAACCTGCGAAATCTGACGTATGACCTTGAATGGAAGTCTATGGAGGGAAAAGTCCAGTGTGACCGTGGCTTAATTCAGAGTTAAGCGAACTTGATGTGCTCATGCAAAGTTATAGCAAATATGTCCATATATTTAAAAAAGCAACACCACTGCGTCGGCAAAACAGACACAGTTAGTGTGGGGAAACATAGCTACTCAAGTTAATGCGTAAGTTTACATTTTAAATATTTTAAAGTATTTAAACATTTAAGTATAATAAAAAATAAGTAATGTAATGTGTGACGTTTATTGACTTTTCAATTGAAAAAGTGGGGAATTGGCTGTAATTTTGAAGCTATTTCAGATGTAATTGCATTAAATTACATAAAATAGGCTACTGCGTAGTTTCTACAACAAATTTGACAAAACAAGAATGCAGATAACCTTATCTCAGTGTTCAGTGGAAATGTTTAATTTAAGGCTCTCACTTTTACACACGTTGATCAGTTTAGGATAACATTTCTAAAGTTGAGTTTTTAATAGATGTAAAAGTGCACTTGTGTGTCTGCCTCTTTTATTGATCAAGTGATAGAGGTTGATATGACATTTAGAATGTAAGCAGTACTTACAGCAGTAAATGCCACAGTCATATCACCCTGCAGCCCAAGACCGGTTACTCACTGAAGCTAAGCAGGGCTGAGCCTGGTCAGTACCTGGATGGGAGACCACATGGGAAAACTAGGTTGCTGTTGGAAGTGGTGTTAGAGAGGCCAGCAGGGGGCGCTCAACCTGTGGTCTGTGTGAGTCCTAATGCCCCAGTAAAAGTGAAGGGGACACTACACTGTCAGTGGGCGCCGTCTTTCGAATGAGACGTTAAACCGAGGTCCCGACTCTCTGTGGTCACATGGCACTTCTCGTAAAGAGTAGGGGTGTAACCCCGGTGTCCTGGCCTAAGTCCCTCAATCGGCACTGACCCATCATGGCCTCCTAATCATCCCCATCCACCGAATTGGCTCTATCACTGTCTCTTCACTCCACCAATAGCTGGTGTGTGGTGAGCGCACTGGCGCTGTTGTCCTGTGGCTGCCGTCGCATCATCCCAGTGGATGCTCAACCACTGGTGGTGGTGTGGAGAGAGCCCCCTCATGATTGTGAAACGCTTTAGGTGTATGGCCATACACAATAAATGCGCTATATAAATACACTTTAAATGTAAGCAGTACTAAACAATAGTTTTCAAAACAAGTAATAATCCCATTAATCTAGTCAGTGAATTTAAGCAAAATATTCATTAAAAAAGGACAAGCCATTCTCTTACGTGACTTTATTTGTGTGACTAAAATGTAGGCAATAGCTATCTTTACGTTCAATAATGCTAATTAAATTTATGTGCAAAGTGGAATATCGCATAAAAGACGTGTGAATAAATCAGCGTTTCCATCCAACAAGTCAAAGAGAATAAAATCGCCACTTCCTAATTATCAACACTAAAATATCAACAGTAAAAACAGAATTTACTGAAGAAGCTGTGTGAATCTTTTCTTTATTTAATAAATGACTTTCACCTCAGAGGACAATGCCGACACACAATGAACGCGTGGTGGCGTTTGAAGCCATGATACGCGGAGAACAGAGGCTCTTGACATGCTCCAGCTAGACGCTCTGGAGGTCATTAATAATATAATAACACTAATACTAAAATGGTTACGGTGTTTTAGAATGACCAAAACAACATTTCAGATGGTTTACAGTGTGCTCAGCCTGCTGGTTTGTCCATTCACACACATTTTCATCATCAAATGATCTCTTATAACAAACCTTTTTTAATACACATACTGAAATTTGTTGGGTAAAAGGGTTTCCATCATAGTTTATGCGCATCTTTTCTTAAAAAAAAGTTTATCCTACTCAGTATTGAGCATTTGGTTTTTATGCCTATTTTCAACATTTATGTGCATCTTGGCGTTTCCATCAACCGGTTTTTTATGTACATATCCAAAATGCGCATAAAAATAGGTGGGTGGAAATGTAAGGCTAAGGCGAGAAATACCACTTAGTTTTTAAAAAAGGGGAGGAGACCGACAGAAACTCAGAGTTTAGAGAATAAAATCTGCTCCTGACCAGGTTAGGTTCACAGAGTAAGTTACCACGGTTAACTGACTCCGAGTTAAAGTTACCTCTCTTTCAGAAACAGGCTTGACTTAGCCTGCTTTCTCGAGTTTGACAAACCTGCCATTTTGAAACAGAAAACCCAGTTTCTCTCATTTCAGGGTTAACATACTCTGAGTTTTCACTTAACCTCCTTTCTGAAACGGGGCCCATATGAATTGATGATGGTAGTCTTCTAAAGCAGGTCGCACACCAGAAGCGCCGCTCGGCGGCGCGCCGCGTAGCGCCACGCATTTCAGAATTCTAAAAATAGGTTTCAATTAGAGTACACACATCGGCGCCGCAAGTCGGCGGCTGTCCGCGGCGCCCAGCCACGACTCAGGACACTGTTCAGAATTCTGCCGTGCCACAGAGCGCCATCTGATTAGTTTCGTTTTAAATAGCCTGCAAATGTGCGCGTCTGGTGTGCGATACTTTCAACTGTCAGCGGCGCATCCGGTGTGTGACGGCCTTAAGCCTACTAGTAAGCGCAGAAGGCCCCTACTGGCCCATATCTATCAGCTGATAACCACTGATAACGCCCATTCAATCGAGTGATAACATTCGAATCAGCTGATATTTGACTAGTTATTTTAACTAATTAAGTTCGGGTAATTATCGGGTAATTGGGTAACAGCCCAGTGTTTCTCAACCACGTTCCTCGAGGACCCACCAGCTCTGCATATCTGCCACGTCTTAAATCATTAGCTTATTAGCAGACTAGGCATGGGCCGGTATAAGATTCTGACGGTATGATAACCTTGGGTAAAAATATCACGGTTTCACGGTATCACGGTATTGTGATTACTGCTCTAAAATATAATGTTTTTAAATGTCTGGGTAAAAAACTAAAAGTTTTTCCCCTTTGAACACAACATATTTTATTTTGAGAAACATTTATAATATTTTGGAGCAGTAAACGTGCCAGGCTAAATAATGAAAATGAATCATTGACTTCTGCTGTCTTCATTAGTTTCAAAAACACAGATTTAAAATGGCATCTTTGGATATCTTTTCTGCTGGAGATGCTGTTGTTAAAAAAAAATGTAAAAAAAAAACAATCTTACACATACCTTAGGAACGGTATTAGAGAATTTTGGCGGTATGATAACCTTGACTTTTCCAAACCGCGGTATACCTTGAAAACGGTTATCGTCCCATGCCTATAGCAGACACTGAAAGACCTGTAATAGGTGTAATCTATTATGACCATGCAGTGTTGGTGGTCCTTCAGAAACGTGGTTGAGAAACACTGCTGTAGGCAATCAAAAAAAAAAGGCTAATAATATTGATCTTAAAAATTGCTTTAAAAAATTAAAAACTGCATTTGTTTCATTCAAACTTAAAGAAATAAGTTCTCCATAAGAATTTTTTTTAGAAAACACTGTGAATTACCTTGCTCTGTTAAAGGGCACCTATTTTAACCCTTTTTTAAGACGTAATATTAATATTATGGTTCTTCTGAGTGTGTCAGTTTAGGATCAGTTCAAAACACAATTCAGATTTTTTATTATGATGTGTTAAGTGTCGTTTTGGGGGCGTGTTCACAGCTCGTTGTTTTAGGGGCGTGTTGCTTTACATGAAAATTAGTTTCGACTTCCCGCCCAACTTAACAAGGGGGCGGAGCCAAGAGCTCCCCCGCTTTGTGTATGGCAACAGACAGGCAGACAGAGAGAAGCAACATGAGTGAGTGGACAAGCATTCAGCTGTACATGTACGAGTCGGACACAGACCAAGCAGAGACTACAAAATCATTTGTATCTTTGTATAGTTTTACAGGGAAGGGCATCACACACCGGATGCGCCGCGACACGGTGAGCACATGACAGTTGAATCTTCTGGTGTTGAGGCTATAACTAAAGGACGTCATACACCAGATGCGCCGCTCAGAGCCACGACACGGCAAACCAGACGAGCACATTCGCATGTTATTTAAAATGAAACTATTTAGATAACGCTCTGTGGCGCGACAGAAATATGAACAGTGTCCTGAGGCGACCTAGGCGGCAGAATAGTGAGCGAACCCCCCGGTCCTCACTTTCATCCGCGACACCCACCCCCTCCCTCCCGGTCCTCACTTTCATCCTCGACACCGCGAAATGCATGGAGCTGCGCGTCGTTAGTTCGTTATTTCCAATGGAGGGACGCGCACGTGAGGCAACGCGCTTGCACTTTCCAGCTGCACCTAGTTAAGATGACAGGGAGCTTTTGTGACCGCGGGAAATGCAAACCGCTGAAGTTTAAGGAAGACGCAATGAAAAGTACACATGTATGCAAACACTGGCGCGGAGGAGAGCGATAACGTGGTGAATGTTGAGCCCAATGAGCCTTACATCTAAAAATAGAGCAAGGGTGTTTCTTGAGTGACATCGCTTTGACTCACACGCTGAAAATGGCGGACGTGAAACAACAAACTGAGCATATGGTAATGCGCACCTGTCAATCAATATTGGTGGGTGGGGGGACCGCACTCCTACGTCAAGTTGCGGTTGATCTCAAAACCGCTCTAATTGGTCCACCGTTTTTATGTCGTTAAATTGGAAAAAGGACTGGGTGTGCTAATATCACCCCAATATGACGGTCTATACACTATACCTACACATATGTCTGTCCAAACAGCTTGAAAAGTAGATTTTTCACCATAGGTGCCCTTTAAACATCACTTGAGAAATATTTGGAAAAAAAAACATCACAGGAGGGCTAATAATTTTGTCCTCAACTGTATATTCGATGAGCCTTAGACGTAATATTTGATCAGTACTCTGTTTATATGTGTTTAATGGTGTTGTGAAGTAGGAAAACTAATAATAATGTGATGCTTGTTACCCAGCTGTCTCCTAAGAGAAACGAAGCTGTCGGGTTCATCTCCTCTGGGTCCGTCTGCTTTCTCTGGTTCTCCAGTCAACAGCTGAC
Organism: Danio kyathit; assembly: GCA_903798195.1. Taxonomy (NCBI): domain Eukaryota; kingdom Metazoa; phylum Chordata; class Actinopteri; order Cypriniformes; family Danionidae; genus Danio; species Danio kyathit. The sequence continues at coordinate 82,216,832 of LR812525.1, read as the reverse complement.
CGTGAACAGGTAAATACGTCTCCAGATCTGTCACCCGAATTGTGCACTCAATATTGTGTCTGTGTTCATAATTGAATGACACAACGTTTCCATCCAGTACATTCGAGAGGCTGTAAAACTCAGGCACCACGAGTTGCTGTGATCCAAACCGAATCACATTACAGTCAGGCTCCATGATTTCAACACGGAGAGAGAAGAGCTCGCTGTACGTCTCCGTCTCTGTAAATCTAAACAACATAGTCAACATTAATTATGCAAAAAATACTTTTATAAGTCATTTAAACACAGTTGTGTGGCCACAGTCTAAGTATATAACCAGCTACTAATCGTAACAATGTATTAATTTTATTTTTATTAATTACACTTCATAAAATCAGTCTGCAGAAACACTTTGATTGCCATTCTCCCTTTGTACGTGTAATCAGAGGGGAAAGTCATTAATAAAGATGAATAAATACAGCAATAAATGTATTGTACATTAGTACATTAACTAATACAAGCTTATTGTAAAGTGTTTCCAAATAATCATAGTATTTCTATATACATCCATACTAGCTTACGAAATCAAATACCTGTAGAGACGAAGTTTAACAGTGTCCTCTTTTAAAATCGGGCATCCATTATGAGTGTATTTCACCTCATCAGCCATAAAATGACAGTCAAAAACCTGATGAAAGTGAAATAGTAGAAAGAACAGACAATAAGTAAAATATTAATTGAATAAAATTAAATATATATTAATTAAGTTGAATAAATTCAAGTCAAATAAATCCAAATAAATAAAACTGAATAACCAACCAACCAATAAATACCCACTGTAAATATATTAATATACAAATGTGTTTTTATCGTTAACTGCAATGGAAACTATTAAAATGGAAAGAAGTTGAAATAAGTTAATTGTCAAGCTAATTGTCAATTTGTTAAAATAAACTAAGGATACATTTGAAAAGCAATAAAAAAAAATTTAAAACTGCGAAAAAAAATTCAAAATATATTTAAAAATTAATAAAAAATTTTACATTTAAAATTAAAATGACCACATATTATCTTCTCAGTAAAACCATGAACATTACACATGAGATACAACAGACTTGACAGTATAAAAACTGCACTGCATAACATTTTTATTAACTTTGACAGATACTGAGCCTTACTGTTATACACGCTAAAAAATGATGAGTTGTTGTAACTTAACCTTGAATCAAATATGGACAAAAATAAATAAAAAATAAATAAATGACACAAAAAAGTGGGGCAACGCAGTGGCGCAGTAGGTAGTGCTGTCGCCTCACAGCAAGAAGGTTGCTGGTTCGAGCCTCGGCTGGGTCAGTTGGCGTTTCTTTGAGGAGTTTGCATGTTCTCACTGCGTTCGCGTGGGTTTCCTCCAGGTGCTCCGGTTTCCCCCACAATCCAAAGACATGCGGTACAAGTGAATTGGGTATGCGCTAAATTGTCCGTAGTGTATGAGTATGAATGAGTGTGTATGGATGTTTCCCAGAGATGGGTTAGCAGCTGGAAGGGCATCCGCTGCGTAAAACATATGCTGGATAAATTGGCGGTTCATTCCGCTGTGGCGACCCCGGATTAATAAAAGGACTAAGCCGAAAAGAAAATGGATGGATGGATGGACACAAAAAAAGTGTCATTTAAACATTTTTTAAAAATGGTTTTGTCCATATTTGACCCAACATTGGGTTAAAATGACAAAGCTTTTTTTTTTTACAGCGTTTATTTTTTATTTTAATGTATATATAAAAGTGTTCAAAAGTGATCAACCCAGGCTCATTGGGAATATGTCCCCAGGGCTTTATTTTTGCAAACTGTTAAATACGTTGCTCTGGTGACATTTCCTCGCTTGTGTTTACAAATCCATCAGAGGTTGCTGTCTACCTTTTTGCAAATCTCAAATACATTTCTTGGCTACGCTTTCTCTTACTTGCCTTTACTTCTTGTGCGCGTCTGTGGTCAAGGTGAACTCTCCCTCAAAATTAAAGATTAACTGTTGGGGATCAAGATTAACAGTGGGAAGCCGACTGGCTTGTTGTGCATAGTATATCACCCTACGGTCACCTGACCAATGCCCAACCGATAGTGTTTAAAAAAGCATGACGGTAAAACACGAACGCTGTTATGAATATATTAACATATGTGTCAGGAATCCTTCCGGACCGTCAGATTCATCTGTCACTCATCATCCTGCTCACACTATATAAGCCTAGAACATTCACTCATTCTCTGTCTGATCTACTTGTTAGTACCCGGACTCATTTCTCCTCAGCTTATATTACACTTACCTGTCTTTGTATCCTGTCTGCTAGTCTGCCAGCTCGTCAGTTTTCCTGTTATCCCGTCTGTTGTCTTGTCCATTGTATCCTGTGTTGTTTACCACCACCGGCATCATCTTGTTTCCATTACCACCCGAAGTTAAGTTCTGTTTGTTTTGTTTTGTTTTATTTTATTATGTTGGTATTGATGATATTTCTGTTCTGAATAACCCTCTTTTACATTGTTTGTTTAAAGCATCATTAAATACTCATTCTTTCTGTTAATCCGCCTTTGTCTTTCCTCTGATCCGTTACAATATGTTTATTTGTTGTAAAAATTCATAATAATGACAAAAATACTCATTTGTGTATCTCCTTACTTCCGGGTCCTGAAAAATCTTCGTTCGAAGGGCTATTCACCCCTTCCTCTTAGCCCTACGCCTTCAAGCTAAAGAGAATTGGGACACCCCTACCCCTTAAAGTGAACGCGCAAAACGAGGGGTAGGGGTAAGGGCTAAGGGGTAGAATTGGGATTGCGCCTATGTGTTCTTGCTGTCACTTAGGCTGCCGTGTACATTTTTGAAAATCTCAAATATGGGGAACATTTTCTGATGTGTGCCGTTTCTCAAAAATCCACCTGAGCCCCCTGTGTACATTTCTGACCATCTCAACATTTTTCTGGCCTGCGTCTGTAAGAGAGAATCCAGTCGGCTTGTTGTTGTGCATAATGTATTAGCTTGATATTGACTGACCAACCCACACCTTTTTACACCGCCCTGCATTGTTCTTTTTACACACTAAATGTAGTCATTATGCATGTCATTTTTTTCTTTTTCAAATATTTTCCCAAATTATGTTTAACAGGAATTTTTCACAATATTTTCTATATTTTTTTTCTTCTGGAAAATATAGCCTGAGACACTTATTTCCAATGAGCCTGAGAAGGATGAAAACATTAATGTCATGTTGTCATGAATGTGTGATGTATCAGCGATGGCCGTGTGTTTACCTGTGGCGTCAGAGAGCCGACCCGCTGCGTGATTGGTTCATTCAGCACCACCTCCAGCTTGCAGGAATCCTTGACTCGGGGAATATTAAACTGCAGCTCATCCTCCTGCAGAAACACAGACTGACCTCTCTTCACCTTCAGGACAGCGTTGGTTTTGATCAGAGAGTTCTGAATCTGCTGGATCAGGCCCAGCAGGAGGAAACACACACATTTGCTGTTTTTTACAGTCATTGTGTGGATCAGGACGTCTGGTGTAAGGAAATAAATTAATCTACTGCTGTTTGGTTGTGTTTTGTCCGGTCAATGTTTTCATGCAAAGTCATCTCCAGTTTTTGAGATGATCAGAAGCATTGCTTGTTGATTTCAGATCATGGATCAGTGTCCTCTCCATTTATCACACATCTGAAAAGAAAACAAAAATGTATTTATACTCATTCTCCTTCAGCTTAGTCCTTTATTTATCAGGGGTCGCCACAGCAGAATGAACTGCCAACTATTCCAGCATATATTGTTCGCAGCGGATGCCCTTCCAGCCACAACCCAGTACTGGGAAACACCCATACACTCTTCAAGAGTTCACACTTAGCTGATGATTGATTATAAAGCTTGTTTGGCATGCTGTCCTGAGAGAGAGCCCTGAGCTCATAAGATCCTCAAGTCCAGGGCTCCCGTTTGCAAGGCGAGGGGGAGTTTGAGCTCAGGTAGATCTTGAGAACTCCCCTGCTGTAGTAGCTAATGAACAGATAGTGATGGCTCTTAAGAGATGACTACTTACTAGGAGCATGTCTATGGTGCCGATTTGGATTAGTCAATTAACTTAAGTTGCATGTTTTTGGAGGGTGGGAGGAAACCGGGAAACCCGGGGGAAACCCACGTGAGCACGGGGAGAACGCGTAAACTCCGCACAGAAACGTCGGCTGGCTTGGTAAGGACTAGAACCAGTGACGTTCTTGCTGTGAGGCAACAGTGCTAACCACTCATCCAATTCACCTATAGCGCATGTCTTTGGACAATGGGAGAAAGCGGAGCACGCGGAGGAAACCCACGCCAACACAGGGAGAACATGCAAACTCCACACAGAAATGCCAACTGGTCCAGCCGAGACTTGACCCAGTGACCTTCTTGCTGACTGCGACAGTGCTAACCACTGAGCCACCATGCTGTCCTAATTTCATTTCAATAGTAAAGTTGCCTTCAATTTGAGGCTAAAACATCTCCATCACTTCTCTCTGACATGTTTGCTGAGTGAAGGGGAGAAAGTCTCATCCTGTAGAGGTGAGATGTCGACTTAAAAGATGACCTCTGACCCCTAAACCATCCCGAGGGCTTGAAAATGACCATTGTGTAGATGTGAGGACGTCTCATCTGTCAACACTGCGCACACATGAGTCTTTTCTGTCCGATGATAGAAAAGGCTCGATTTTGTAAATGTTTACTCAAACATACACCAATAAAAATGTGTTAATAGTGTTAAGAATCCTTAAAAACTGATTTGTATATAAGAACAAAGATGTGGATTTCTCGAGCTGTAAAGTGTTTGTGGACATTTTTAAGGTAAAATTCACTGAAACACATCAATGTCAAGATTTACATTCATCTTAAAATCTCAACAAAAAAAAATTCTCAAAAAAAAAATAACTTTATTCTCGAAATTTAATGCATTTATTTCTCCAAAAATATGTTTTTTGTTGCTAAATTTAGTGAGTTTTTTCTTGAAAATTACTTTAAATATTGACTAAGTAATTCAAATTATTTACATTTTACATTTAATTCACTTTTTTATATATTTTTTTTAATTGTAAAAACATTTAGATACAGTAAAATAAAACTGTAGCACTGTAAAAGGATATTGAAAATAACTAAATTGTGAACAAATTGTAAAATGTAATTTATTCCTGAGATTCAAAGCTGAGTTTTAACAACATCATTACTGCGGTCTTCAGTGTCGAATGATCTTTCAGATATCATAATACGCTTATTTATTGCTCAAGAAACATTTATGATTATAATGTTGAAAACTGGGGGCAGTGCGGTGGGGCAGTGGGTAGCACTGTCGCCTCACAGGAAGGTCTCTGGTTCGAACCTCAACTGGGTCAGTTGGCATTTTATAGGTGAATTAGGTAAGCTAAATCGTCCGTAGTGTATGTGTGTGAATGTTTATGGGTGTTTCCCAGTGATGGATTGCAGCTGGAAGGACATCTGCTAACATATGCTGGATAAGTTGGTGGTTCATTCCACTGTGGTGACTCCAGATTAATAAAGGGACTAAGCTGAAGAAAAAGAATGAATGATGAAAACTGTATTGAACTACCATTGAAAAGTACCAGCAAAAACCTTAAATACTTTTTTTAAATATTGTTTTTTAGGGGTTTTTCGCCTTTATTATGATAGGACAGTAGAGATTTCAGACAGGACAGCATTAGGAAAAGAGAGAGGGGAAGGATCGACAAAGGACCTCAAGCTGGTGCTATATGTCGGCGTACAGTACCACTAGGCTATTGGTGCCAACAACCTTAAATAATTTTATTCATCAAGCACTCAAATTATTTTTGCTACTTGTTCCAAATACTTATCTAAAATGATCTGAATCAACACAATTTTTTAGGTTTTTTGGGGACACCTTAATTGTTTTATATTCAATCCACTTAAATTTGTAAAAACTATTAAGTTAACTTAATCGATTTGTGTTGAAGGTGGAACATGAAAGTAGGATCCAGCATTTTTTACAGTAGTGACATAATAAATCAATTTAAAATGACATTAAAATGTAATATTTAAAAAAATTATTTCTAATAAATAGTATTGTTTTCAAAGAATTGTGAAAAGATAAATGTATAACAGTTTCCATAAAAATATGAAGCGGAAATCTTTTTTTAACATTGATATTAGTAATAATAAACAGTGTTTAATAAACAATTAAACACTGTTTATTGTAACTATTGAAAATAATATATAGCTTAAAGGGGCTAATAATTTTGACCTTAAAATGGTTTAAAAAATTTAAAACTGCTTTAATTCTAGTCGAAATAAAACAAATAAGACTTTCTCCAGAAGAAAAAATATCAGACATACTGTGAAAATTTCCTTGCTCTGTTAAACATAATTTGGGAAATATTTGAAAAAGAAAAAAAAAGGTTCAAAGGGGGTTTAATATTATATATATATATTTATATATATATTATAGGTGGGCATAGATTATTTTTTTTAATCTAGATTAATCTAGATTAAAATGGCTCATTTGAATTCTGCCGAAGGCATTCAGAATATGTGTGCTACCCAAATAATAAGTCTTTGAGAACGGGTTTCTCAAGCCAGGTGGCGCATTAGACCAGGGAAACTGTTCTACTATGATAATTGGTGATGAAAATAAATGATGTTCAATAAGATGTACTTGTGTTTATTAACTGTTTATGTAGTTAAACATGTATTTTGAAGCCTACATTAGGCTTAGGCCTACATAAGCTCCAAACAGCGATTTCATACTTGCTTTTGATGTACGTACATACAGAAAATGCTGCTTTGCAAAGGCAAGTTCACAGAGCCCTGACGGTGTCAAGCATTGAGTATGTTTACATGGGCAACAATACTTTAATACGATTTTAATATGATTAAAACAATACTCTGATTAAGAGTCTACCATGTAAACAGCATAACATAAGTTCAGTCATAACTGAACTACACAGAAATGGAATTAATACGTGGAGTATGCAGATATTAGTGGCAATACTGACAAACTAGCACCATCATGTAGGACTTTTCGCCATATTTTCCGACAAGATCCACACAGGCGGCTGTCAGTAAAGGACCGCACAGATGTACACACACAAACACACACACACACACACATCGCGAAATGCGGAAGTTTCTTTTTCTTCTCATTTGCCGTTCGTTATTAAATTCCATAATACTCTCACCAGTCCTTACTCATTTATTTGCGTCTAATACCCCAGTTTGTCACGAAGGCATGACTTAAATGTTCATGAGTTAAAGTGAAACTGGCGAACTGCAGTGCAGTTAAAGTCAGGCATCCTGCTGATTTGATTCAGAAGGGCACTTCATTCTCAGACGGCTCACCGGTCAGGTATACATCCGCGCTAAAGCTCTCAATCCAATTTTTAGAATAGATTAACGCCGATATTTTTTTTATCGCGCGATAAGAGTCTCGCGTTAACGCAGCACGTTAACGCCGATAACGGCCCACCACTAATATATATATATATATATATATATATATATATATATATATATATATATATATATATATATATATATATATATATATATATATATATATATACAGTTGAAGGCAAAAATACTATTTCACATAGTATTCCCAATATATTTTTCTGGAGAAAGTCTTATTTATTTTAGTTTGGCTGGAATAAAAAAAAAAGTTATGATAACAAAAATGTAAAAACTGCTAAAACTACTATTATTAGTACTCCTTTGACTGGCTGCAGACCAAACCACTGTTGTCCAATCACTTGTCTATAACCGAACTTGACTAACATAATTAACCTAGTTAAGCCTTTAAATTGCACTTTAAGCTGAATACTAGTATCTTGCACAAACAAAAAAACTACAGTAGGTACATACTGTAAATACTCCTAAAAACCTTCTTCCAGACTCCAAACACACTGAAATAATAAACATTCCTCCAATGCTTATTAATCAAATTAGATTCTATCAAAACAGAATTAATGTACGCCAGAGTTTTGGCTCTACGATAATCACCTCAAAGCACAACATATAAAAACCCCAACAGACATTTGAGCTCACTTGAACACATCCTAGCATTGAAACATCTGGAATCGGTCCGTCTCTGTTTACTCACTAATGTGTTTCTTTTAAAGGCTTCTCCTCTTCTTCCTGCTGTCTTCCTTCATTGGAAAACCCAATTTACTAAGATTGCTCCACAGCCTCAGGCCAAACATAGTCTAAAAGCAGGGCCACAGAGTGTGTCATGGGCTAAAAAGCAGGATTGTTGGACAATAATCAGGTGGTTTTGCTGAAATGGCGTGAAATTGGATACAAACAGGATTTACTTCACTTAAAGACATGAGGAACACAAAGAGAAACGCAGACAGCTCTTTAAAAGCGACTCAACACAAAGTAAGCCTGCTAAACTAATAAAACTTGAGACCAGGATTGTTTTATTTTTGCTTGTTTGTTTTTATTTTGATGAAATCATGAAGCAAAAGGTTTCAAGAGCTTTACACATGCAAGATGAAGCAAAACAACTAAAGAGACAAAAAAGAAACCTAAAAAAGGTCTGTTTCTGCTATATAAGAGGGAACTTTGTAAGGGGAATGGATTTTTCTTCTCCAATGCACTACTTTTCTGTTGTTTTACAATGTAAACATGTGTTTAATGTACAGTTGAAACCAGAAGATTACATACACTGTATAAAAAGGCACAACCATTTAAATAAAAGTCAGATGTTAATGTGACTAAATTTTCCTCTTTCAGGTAAGTTAGGATTATCAAATGTGTTTCTGTTCTGCTTAATAGCAGAATACTGAGAGAGAGATTTTTTAAGAAATTGTTATAACTTTTCTTGAAAGTCAAGTTTACATACAATAAAATTATTATGCCTCTGAAAAAGCTCAGATGATGGTGTCAAGGTTTTGGAAGTTCCTGATTGGCTAATTGACAACATTTGAGTTAATTGGAGACACAACTGTAGAATAGTATTTAAGGAAAACCTCAAACACACTGCTTCCTTGTGTGACAACATGGGAAAATCAACAAGCCAGAATCAACAAAAAAGCCAGATTACAATTTGCTAAATTACACTGGGAAAAAGACAAAATTTTGGAGACATGTCCTGTGGTCTGATGGAACTAAGATTGAACTGTTTGGCCATAATGACCAGTGTTACATTTGGAGGACAAAGGGGAAAGCTTACAAGCCTAGGGACACCATCCCAGCTGTGAAGTATGTGGGCGGCAGCATCATGTTGTGGGGCTGTTTTGCTGCAGGAGGGACTGGTCCACTTCACAGCATAGATGGCATCATGAAGAAAGAACATTATGTAGAAATACTGAAGCAACATCTCAAGACATCAGCCAGGAAATTAAAACTTGGCCACAATTGGGTCTTCCAAACAGACCATGACTCTAAGCATACTGCCAAATTAGTTAAATGTGCTTTAAGGACAACTGAGTGAATGTTTTGGAGTGGCCATCACAAAGCCCTGAGCTCAATCCTATAGAAAATTTGTGGGCAGAGTTGAAAAAGCTTCTGCGAGCAAGACAGCCTACAAATCTGACTCAGTTACACCAATTCTTTCAGGAGGAATGGGCCAAAATTCCTGCAAACTATTGTGAGAAGCTTGTGGAAGAATACCCAAAACATTTGACTAAAGTTATACAGTTTAAAAGCAAAGCAAAAAAATAGCAAGAAAATGTATGTAAACTTTTGACTGTCTAGAAATTAATAAAAAATAAAATATTCTCTCATTATTCTGGCATTTAGCAAATGTAAATGATTTAGGTAATCCTAACTGACCTAAAATAGTAAACGTTTAGTATGATTTACCATCAGACATTTTTTTAAAAATGGTTATGTTCCTTTTTTTAGAGTGTATGTAAACTTCTGGTTTCAACTGTATGTGTTTGACTGTTACGCTCGTGTCTCGCGTATTTTTAAGCATCGTGCACGTGAGCACTGTGTTTTTTAGATGTCGTGTCAAGTTAAAAGACCTTCAACTTTCACAAACAGTGCAGCTCATCACTGTTAGTTCCAGAGCAGTGGACCAATCAAAAGAGCTCGGAGGAGGGGCAACCGTTACAAGCTTCTGTTTATAGTAGAAAGTTGGCATGACAACAGTTTTATTTATCGTTATATCAAGGCAAGGAGATGGTCATTGTGGATTGGTTCAAGGCCACAGGCCGACTGCCTTAGTGTCCCACCTGTGACGATGTACAGCCATATTGCAGTGCTACAAGTGTGATATTGCGTTTATACAACAGTTGGACGGCATAATCATATATGTAAAAAAGAAAATCACACACAGAGAGCCTCAAAATCCTTTTGCATGAGAAACGACTTTTTTCTAGGGCTAAATTGTCCGAAGTGTATGAGTGTGAAAGATTGTGTATGGATGTTTTCCAGAGATGGGTTGCAGCTGGAAGGGCATCCGCTGCTTAAAACATATGCTGGATAAGTTGGCGGTTGGGCTTCCTCCAGGTGCTCCATGTTTCCCCCACAGTGCAAAGACATGCGCTATAGGTGAAATTGGGTAAGCTAAACTAAACTGGCCATCGTGTGTGTGTGTGTGTGTGTGTGTGTGTGTGTGTGTGTGTGTGTGTGTGTGTGTGTGTGTGTGTGTGTGTGTGTGTGTGTGTGTGTGTGTGTGAATGTGAGAGTGTATGGGTGTTTCCCAGTACTGGGTTGAACTGGATTGGCATCCGCTGTGTAAAACATATGCTGGAATAGTTGGCAGTTCATTCCGCTGTGGCGACCCCTGAAATAAAGACTAAGCCGAAGGAAAGTTAATGAATGAATTCATCATTAAAATATTTTTAAAGTACTAATACAAGTTATTAAAATTTATCATTACAAATTTTTTAATCACAAACATGTTTAAATAAATGATAACTTCCAAAGTAAATGACAACAAAGTTTATGTTTTGTTCTGTAGCTAATTAAAAAAAATCTTAAGGGAGCAAATAATTTTGACCTTAGCAATTAATCTAAAATTAATCTTATTATTTTTTAATACACTTTTATTTTTTTATTTTATTGTATTTTTTATATTTTATTTCTTTCTCCAGAAGAAAAATACAATATGAAATAATGTAAAAAAAAATAATAATTGTAATCTGTTAAACAGCACTTGATAAATATTTGAAAAACAATTACAATTTCACAGGAGAGCTAATAATTTTGTCTCCAACTATACATTTTGAAAATGAATATTTGTATCCATTTCTCAGTGAGTATAGGCAATGTATTTTGGCACATTTAAACAAAACAGAATTATTAAACAGATATATTTATGAAAATAATATTATAGTCACCAAACATATTTAGAAATTGAAAGACAATACAATTAAATTCTAGCAAAATATTGCAAAAATAAAATAAAAATTACAAACTACAAAATTTCAACAAATTTTTTCAATTTTTTTGCTTCTCTTGATTTATTCCTCTTTTTAAAATTTGTATTTAATATTTTTCTCTAACATATAAATTTGGCTGTGCTAGTTTTTGGACCGTTATCATAAGTTATTTTGTTAGATAAGCTCCAGATTTGGCTTCAGTACTGACTAATCTAATGTATATGCACAAATATAATAATACTGTATAGCTTCCTATTAAAAACATAAATTTAAACGATAGATTTGTAAGGGGTGTACCTATATATGCTAAGCACTGTATATATGAAGAGATTCATGGATCTAAACCACTCCAAAGTTCTGTTAATTACACCTTAAATATTTTTTTAATTATTTACATCTGCATTTAACATGCAATTAAGTGCTCGAAAACAGTTCATAAATTTAACGATGTGGTTTAAGTACTCATTGGTACATTTAAAAACTATCTCAAGGGTAAACGTATTATCATCCTATAGGCTGAAGGATGTTTTCAAGTGGTTGTAAAAAATAGATTACATCTTTTCCACAAAAAGACGTTTCTCCTTTCCAATGAATGGCTTGAAATCTCTGCCTTTGAGGCATTTGGGAGGTTTTTGTGTGCAAACCACATCAAAACTCTCAGTGCATTCCCAGCTCTGTTTGTGTGATCTCACGGTTTAGAGACTGTCAACATTGTTGGCAGGGCATGATTCTACATGCTGTACAGTCTGTGATTATATGCTTTTGCTCTGTTTGGGATGTTCTCTGTAGGTTTGAAGCAAGTTCAACAGGCAAGTGTTGAAGGGATCCTTCATAGGCTCAGGTAAACACAAACCTGTAATGAGGCTTGACTAGGAAAGGTTACCGCAAAAAAATCAGCTGACCAAGGCTGCATCTTACTACTAGTTTTACTCAAGCTGCATTTGACACTATAGATCAAGATGTCCTCATAGATCGCATAAACTTTAAACCAGGTCAAGAAAATACATTCATATTACCCCAATCGTATCCTCCTTACACTGGCTCCCTGTTAAGTTCCGTATTGATTATAAAATATTGCTTCTTACCTTTAAGGCTCTAAATAGTCTAGCTTCTGTTTATCTAACCAGCATTCTGTAGGTTTGAAGCAAGTTCAACAGGCAAGCGTTGAAGGGATTCTTCGTGGACTCAGGTAAATACAAACCTGTAATGATGCTTGATTAGGAAAGGTTACCGCAAAAAAGCTGCTGACCAAGGCTGCTTCTTACTACTAGTTTTACTCGCGGTCAGTGCTGCATTTGACACTATAGATCACGATGTCCTCATAGATGGCATAAACTTTAAAGGTGTCCTGGGACAGTCTTTATGATAGTTTACATCATACTTAACTGACCGTTACTAGTTTGTAATTATAAACTTTCACATTACATATTAGACAGCAACTTAAGTTTTTAAAATCATATCTCCCATGTTGCACAAACAACCTTCTTTCATCTCAGAAATATCGCTAAGCTAAAAAGCATACTATCTAACTGAGATGCAGTAAAGCTAGTTCATGCTTTTATGACCTCTAGACTGGACTACTGTACTGCTCAGTTTGCTGGTTGCACAGCATTTTCTATTAATAAACTTCAGTTAGTGCAAAATGCAGCTGCCACAGTTCCTACCAGGTCAAGAAAATACGTTCATATTACCCCAATCGTATCCTCCTTACACTGGCTCCTGTTAAGTTCCGTATTGATTATAAAATATTGCTTCTTACCTATAGGCTCTAAATAGTCTAGCTCCTGTTTATCTAACCAGCATTCTGTAAGTTTGAAGCAAGTTCAACAGGCAAGCGTTGAAGGGATTCTTCATGGACTCAGGTAAATACAAACCTGTAATGATGCTTGATTAGGAAAGGTTACCGCAAACAAAGCTGCTGACCAAGGCTGCTTCTTACTACTAGTTTTACTCGCGGTCAGTGCTGCATTTGACACTATAGATCACGATGTCCTCATAGATCACATAAACTTTAAAGGTGTCCTGGGACAGTCTTTATGATGGTTTACGTCATACTTAACTGACCGTTACCAGTTTGTAATTATAAACTTTCACATTACATATTAGACAGCAACTTCAGTTTTTAAAATCATATCTCCCATGTTGCAAAAACAACCTTCTTTCATCTCAGAAATATCACTAAGCTAAAAAGCATACTATCTAACTGAGATGCAGTAAAGCTAGTTCATGCTTTTATGACCTCTAGACTGGATAACTGTACTGCTCAGTTTGCTGGTTGCACAGCATTTTCTATTAATGAACTTCAGTCAGTGCAAAATGCAGCTGCCACAGTTCCTACCAGGTCAAGAAAATACAATCATATTACCCCAAACTTATTCTCCTTACACTGGCTCCCTGTTAAGTTCCGTATTGATTATAAAATATTACTTCTTACCTATAGGCCATAAATAGTCTAGTTCCTGACCAGCATTCTGTAGGTTTGAAGCAAGTTCAACAGGCAAGCGTTGAAGGGATTCTTCATGGACTCAGGTAAATACAAACCTGTAATGATGCTTAATTAGGAAAGGTTACAGCAAAAAAAGCTGCTGACCAAGGCTGCTTCTTACTACTCGTTTTACTCGCGGTCAGTGCTGCATTTGACACTATAGATCACGATTTCCTCATAGATCGCATAAACTGTTAAGGGGTCCTGGGACATTCTTTATAATGGTTTACGTCATACTTAACTGACCGTTACCAGTTTGTAATTATAAACTTTCACATTACATATTAGACAGCAACTTAAGTTTTTAAAATCATATCTCCCATGTTGCAAAAACAGCCTTCTTTCATCTCAGAAATATCGCTAAGCTAAAAAGCATACTATCTAACTGAGATGCAGTAAAGCTAGTTCATGCTTTTATGACCTCTAGACTGGATAACTGTACTGCTCAGTTTGCTGGTTGCACAGCATTTTCTATTTATGAACTTCAGTCAGTGCAAAATGCAGCTGCCACAGTTCCTACCAGGTCAAGAAAATACAATCATATTACCCCAAACTTATCCTCCTTACACTGGCTCCCTGTTAAGTTCCGTATTGATTATAAAATATTGCTTCTTACCTTTAAGGCTCTAATTATTATAGCTCCTGTTTATCTAACAAAACTTTTGTCTCGCGACAATCCAACCCGCTCTTTAAGATCTCAAAACTAAGGGCTTCTGGTAGTACCCAGAACAGCAAAGTCCACTAAAGAAGGTCGAGGGTTTTTATATATGGCTCCTAAACTTGAGCCTACCTGACACTCTCAGTTTAAAACTAGTATAAAAAGTATCTTTTTAGTAAAGCATACACATAATGTATCACATAAGTACAGGATACAGTAGAATTCAACTCTTATTCCACATTACATTAATATCTCTGGTGCAAATAAATGATTAACAGCAGCTACACTGATTATTTTCCTGGCTCTCTATCTCCACATTGAGATGCCTATCCTGAGGCCTATCAAGATCGTGGAGTGCCACTAGATCAGATCCAAGACCAGTGAAGAGATGATGCCAACCATCTGAGAACTTCAAGGACAACAAACACTTACTACACCTTATTGAACATGTATTATTATTACATGTAAATATTATTTCTTAATATTATGTCCATGTAATATGATTAGACTTGCTTTCACAGCAAAGAAATCAGACAATGTCAACAACACAAATCCAACCCTTCCAGATTCAGCTACAACTTCAGAGTTTGAGGCTAAAAGTAAACATTGTTTTCCTGCAGCCGATGAAGACAAATGCAACCACAAATGTAGCAATCCGTTAAACACAGCCAATCAGAAGCCATCAGGACTCCATTAAAGCCAGCTGATTGAAGCCGCTCAAGTATGAGGATGTTATGGGAGCGTATCACCGAGGTTTATTTGTACTAATTACATATTATTTTAGTAGCATCGTCTGTTCATTGTGCTGAGGCCGGAGGGATGGATGATGTGTTTCATGTTTGGCCAAGACGCAAGCTGTTTTGGTGGAGATGTAGATTTGATTAAGAGGCTCCAGTCAGAAAAGCCCAGGGCAGGCTTTGTGTGTGTGTGTGTGTGGCCTGATTCAAACATGTGGGGGCCGTTTTCCTGACATCTAAACGTGCCGAGACCAAGCGTGAACAACAGGACGAGTTGCGACACAATGTGCTTTTCTAATTGTGCAGGTCACAGTGACTTTCAGATGTGTGAAGTTAAATGAAATTATTATAATAGTTAAATAACAGCTTTGTGGTTATTAGCTTTACTACTTCAATATGGCAAAAATTAATAAATATATATTTTTTAAATAAATACAATAATTTAGAAAAGAATCCAGGGTGTATAAACATTTAAACATTATTTATAGCAATAATTTAATCTTTATTTGGTATTTTCTATTGGATTCAAGTCAGGTGATTGGCTGGGCCATTGTACAGCTTGATCTTTCTCTGAAAGCATTTAAGAGTTTCCTTGGCTGTGTTTTGGATCACTGTATTGCTAAAATGTCCACTTTAGTTTCATCTTCATCCTCCTGCTAATGTAGATGTTAGACTGAAGCAGCTAATATTAATTTACAATGAGGAAGGGCAGAGGATTGCTGAAGAACTACTGAGAGATTTCAGCTGCTGTCTGGGCTTTCTCTGCCGAACTACACCTCCCTTTCTTTAATTAAGTTATTTGTAATAAGGTTAAATGACACAGGAAAAAAGTATTAAAAAATGTTCCTGTGTCATTTCATTTTATTACACATAGCTTAATTTGTAAACTAATTAGATTTGTTTTCTTTTTCTGTGGTTGTTATCAACATCTGGTGAAAATTTCAAGGCAACAGAACTGAGAAAAGTGGTGATGTGTTGAATATCATACTCACCGGCCACTTTATTAGGTACACCTGTCCAACTGTTCGTTAACGGAAATTTCTAATCAGCCAATAACATGACAGCAACTCAATGCATTTACTGTGGGCATGTAGACATGGTCAAAACGATCTGCTGCAGTTCAAACCGAGCATCAGAACGGTGAAGAAAGGTGATTTAAGTGACTTTGAACGTGGCATGGCTGTTGGTGCCAGACGGGCTGGTCTGAGTATTTTAGAAACTGCTGATCTACTGAATTTTCACGCACAACAATCCCTAGGGTTTACAGAAAATAGTTTGAGAAAGGGAAAATATCCAGTGAGTGGCAGTTCTGCAGGCACAAATGCCTTGGCAAATGCCAGAGGTCAGAGGAAAATGGCCAGACTGGTTCCAGCTGATAGAAAGGCAACAGTAACTCAAATAACCACTCATTACAACTGAGGTCTGCAGAAGAGCATCTCTTAATGCACTACATTTCCAACCTTGAATCGGATGGGCTACAGCAGCAGAAGACCACACCGGGTGCCATTCCTGTCAGCTAAGAACAGGAAACTGAGGCTACAATTCACACAGACTCACCAAAATTGGACAATTGAAGATTGAAAAAGTTACCAATTGTTACCAAAAGTTACCATTAGTACCAATTGAGCATCGTGTCAACTCCACAGCTTACCTGAGTATTGTTGCTGACCATGTCCATCCCTTTATGACCACAGTGTACCCATCTTCTGATGGCTACTTCCAGCAGGATAACACACCATGTCATAAAGTGCGAATCATCTCAGAAAGGTTTCTTGAACATGACAATGAGTTCACTGTACTCAAATGGCCTCCTCAGTCACAAGTATATAGAGCACCTTTGGGATGTGGTGGAACGGGAGATTTGCATCATGAATGTGCAGCCGACAAATCTGCAGCAACTGCGTGATGCCATCATGTCAATATGGACCAAAATCTCTGAGGAATATTTTCAGTACCTTGTTGAATCTGTGCCACAAAGGATTAAGGCAGTTCTGAAAACAAAAGGGGGTCCAACCCGGTACTAGTAAGGTGTACCTAATAAAATGGTCAGTGAGTGTGTAATATATATATATATATATATATATATATATATATATATACATAAAATAATAAAAAGTATACAAATATTAATAATATGTCATATAATATTAAGAAAATATATTGCATTGTTAATTCATAGAATTAAGAAAATACATTGAAATTATTTATTATAAGTTCCAATGATAAGTCTTGAATTAAGTTCTATATACTGTATGGTATAAAAAACAAAAATATTCATATCCATGCAGATACTTAAATTTAGAAACTATTTTAGCTACTTAGATAATCTAGATTTATGTTTTTTTTTTTTTTACTGTAAATGGTAAGTTTTTAAAAACGACTTCAAGATATATCTTATAAAAACAAGTCCTGTATAAATATGCCTCTCAACTAATTGCATCAGATTTTCAGGCTGTTTCATTTTCTCTGCCGAAAAACAAAACAAAGATACTATTACGCAAACAATATTTCAAAGTACACGCTCCTTGTTAAAAGACAAGGCCATGCAAACTATCATTTCCTGCTGTTATTAGAGCTCAAATATCAGAGTCACACGGGAAAAGTGTGCGTTCCTGTCTGAAGAAGTGGCGATTCAGTACAGCTGGACTGACTGGAGACACAGATCCTCACAGCGCTCGGCTCTGCTTCTCATCTGGCTAATGACAGGGTGAAACCAGCAGCCAGTTATTTCCATAGCAGAGATAGCGAGCCCAGAGAGAGCCCTCATCTCCACACTTTAAACAGCTCCGGCCCCCGTTTGGCAGAATACCAGCAGTGTCTGCAATGCTGAACACTTCAGACCACCAAAATAAAAGGAGGATTGTTGTTATTCTGAACTAAGGTGCACTAGTTCTAAATCAGCATACTATCACCTCAAAAACATTGCAAGAATTAGATGCTTTATTTCCAGTGAGAAACTTGTTCATGCTTTTATCAGCAGCAGGGTGGATTACTGTAATGGACACTTCACTGGCCTTCCCAAAAAGACAGTCAGACAGTTGCAGCTCATCCAGAACGCTGTGGCCAGGATTCTGACCAGAACCAGAAAATCAGAGCACATCACACCTGTTCTCAGGTCTTTACAGTGGCTCCCAGTTACATTCAGATTAGATTTTAAAGTATTACTACTTGTCTATAAATCACTAAATGGCCTAGGACCTCAATACATGACACATACTGTATGTATGAATACACCCCTAACAGATCACTCAGATCTTTAGGATCAAGTACTGTAAATTAGAAATTCCAAGAGTTCAGTCACAGCAGGGTGAATCAGCTTTCAACTACTGCACCCCCTGCCGCTGAAATCAGCTTCCAGAAATGATCAGATGTGCTCCAACATTAGGCTCATCCAAATTAAGACTGAAAACACATCAGTTCAGCTGTGCCTTTACTGAATGAGCACTGTGCTACTTCAGACAGATCGCACTATTTTGTCTTTTTCATTCCTTTAAAACCTGTTTTAACACATTTTTAAAAGTTTTCAATCATTTTTATTCATTGTTGTTTTTATTTCTCATACTTGTTTCTTGTTTATTTTGAATGAATTACCATTGTGTATGGAAGTGGTTCAAAATGTTTAGAATTGTCTTTATTTTGTTGAACACGAAAGAATTAAGTCATTGTGAAAAAAAGCTTAAACCTGTAACCAGGTTTTCTCTTGTTTCTAGTCCAAGTATCTACAAATTCTTAAAATCAAGAAACATTTTCTAGACAAGCAAAAATGTTGTCTTGTTTTTAGAAATAGTAAGTTAAAAAATTATTAAATGACTTCATCTTTAAAGGGGCAGTTCAGCCAAAACTGAACTCACTTAGGCCGTACTCACACTATGTGCAGTTGCCTTGAACCGGACCGAAGCACGCTTGTCCCCCCTCCCGTCTCCCTCGACGGCCCGCACTCATATTGCATTAAGGCCTGAGCACGCTTACGTCATCGATGATGCGCTGTTCAGTAAGCGCTTTCGCTCAGCACAGTGGAGATTTCTTTATATCATTTAAGTCGTTTGATATGCGGTGATACGCAGTAAAATATTTCGCCGAACAGATCAGCCACTTTTGACGCCCATAAACAATCATAAAGTCCTCGTGCTGCAGGAATTAGGAGGTTTGCTGAAGGCGCAGCTGACGTGCAGTGAGCGGTTTGCGTCTTAAATAATCTACGACAGTTTGCGTTCATTGAACAGTACAGTACGAATGATTAATAAATCCATATGAAACAGTCCCTTAAAGTCATGTCTCGTCTTCAGTTTCGGGCTCAGGCGCGCTTAGCACTCACACTACAAGCGTACCGCGCCTGAGCACAAGTGAACCGCGCTCTGGGACACCTCATCCAACCGGGCCAGGGCTGGCCAAGTGAACCATGCCTGAGCCCAATTCAGAGCACTCACACTTCTCAAACGATCCGGGAAACGGGCCTGGGCACGGTTCGGATAGCATAGTGTGAGTACACCCCTAGGGTGCACTCACACTATGCTATCTGAACCGTTCCCTGGCGTGTTTCCCTGTTCATTTGACAAGTCTGATTGCTCCGAATCAGGCTCAGGCACGGTTCAGTTGGCCAGCCCTGGCCCGGTTGGAAGAGGTGTCCCAGAGGACAGTTTGGTTGGGCTTTGGCGCGCCTGAGCCCAAAACTGAAGACGACGTCACTTTTAAGGGACTGTTTCATACGGATTTATTAATCATTCTTACTGTTCAACGAACGCAAAATGTCATAGTTTATTAAAGGTATAAACCCCCAGCTGCACCTTCAGCAAACCTCCTAATACCTGCAGCACGAGGACTTTTATGATCATTTATGAGCATCAAAAGTGGTGGATCCGTTCAGCAAAATATTTGACTGTGTGTCACTGCTTCACAAACAACTAAAATTAACACAAAACAATATAACTAAAGCAATGTCCACTGTGCTGAGCAAGAGCACTTCTCTTCTGTTAAACTGAACAGTGGCATCATCGATGACGTAAGCGTGTTCGGCTCGGAAGGTAAAATGCAGTGTGAGTGTGGGCCAAGGGGGAGAGGGGAGGGGGACAAGCATGCTTCAGCACGGTTCAAGGCAACTGTACCTAGTGTGAGTATGCCCTTAATCACTATTTACTCACTATCAAGTGGTTCAGAACACTTAGAAATTGCTTTATTCTGTTGAACACAAAATAATTGAGTTATTGGGAAGAAAGTGGAAAACCTGTAAACATTCACTGCACACAAAAAAATACCTTTCTTTTTTGTGAAACACGTTTTTGTCTTGTTTCTAGTCCAAATATCCAAAATTCTTAAATCAAGAAGCGTTCTCTAGACAAGCAAAAAAGTTTGTCTTGTTTTCAGGAATAATAAGTATAAATTTGATTTCAAGAGTTCACACTTAGCTGATGATTGATTATAAGCAAGTTTGGCATGCTGTCCTGGGAGAGAGCCCTGAGCTCGGAAGGTCCTTGAGCCCTGGGCTCCCTCCCGTTTGCAGGGCGAGAGGGGAGCTTTGAGCTCAGGTAGATCTCGAGAACTCCCTCTTTTTGATAAGAGCTGATGACAGAAAATGATTGCTATAAAAGAGATATGCTGCTGGATGAGAGTTTGACTAGTGCTAAATTTAGATTGATCAATTAACTTGTAGTGCATGTCTTTGGACTGTGGGAGGAAACCGGAGAACCCTGGGGAAACCCACGCGCGCACGGGAAGAACATGCTAACTTCACACAGAAACGACAGCTGGCCTGTTAAAGGACTAGAACCAGTGACGTTCTTGCTGTGAGGCAACAGTGTTAATCACTGGGCCACCGTGCCGCCCTATGAAAGGAAAGGTGGAGGAGTAGGGGTGGAAGGGGGATTCTTCAAATCGAAGAAGACTGTAGTGAGAAACCATGGTTCTTTATAGTGGGTTAGGAATCGTCTGATTGGTGGATCATACATAGTTAATGCATAACCAGCCGTGTTCAATCATAATCACGTGATCCGCTCGAAATTAGTTTATAAATAAACTTCACTAAGTGACTTCATCTTTATAGGGACAGTTCACCCAAAAATTAACTTACTATTTACTCTCCCTCAAGTGGTTCAAAATGTTTATAAATTTGTTTATTCTGTTGGACACAAAAGAATTAAGTTATTGCCTATTTTACTCAGAGTTTTTGTCTTGTTTCTAGTCCAAATATCTAGCAATTCTTAAATCAAGAATTGTTTTCTAGACAAGCAAAAAAGATTGTCTTGTTTTTAGAAATAGTAAGTCAAAATTAATTAAGTGACTTCATCTTTAAAGGGTCAGTTCACCCAAAACTGATTTACTCACTATCAAGTGGTTCAAAACATTTATAAATTACTTTATTCTGTTGAACACAAAAGATATAATTATTGTGAAGAAAACAGAAAACCTGAAATTTTCTTAGAGTTTTTGACTTGTTTCTTGTCCAAATATCTAAAAAATACATAAATCAAAAAGCATTTTCTAGATGAGCAAAAAATACTGTCTTGTTTTCAAAAATAATAAGTCAAAAAAGTAATTAAGTGACTTGACAGTTCACCCAAAAATGAACTAAGTTACTCACTATTTACTCTCCCTCAAGTAGTTTAAAGCGTTTATAAATGTATTCTGTTAAACACAAAATAGTTAAGTTATTGTGGAAAAAGCAGAAAACCTGTAACCCTTCATGCAAAAAAAGAGCTTTTCTTACGTAGAGTGTTTGTCCTGTTTCTTGTCCAAATATCAAACATTTCTTAAATCAAGAAACATTTTATAGACAAGCAAAAAACATTGTCTTGTTTTTAGGAATAACAAGTCCAAGATTAATTAAGTGACTTCATCTTTAAAGGGACAGTTCACCCAAAAATGAACTCATTTACTCGCTTTTTACTCTCCTTCAAGTGATTCAAAACGTTTATAAATGTCTTTATTCTGTTGGACACAAAATAATTAAGTTATTGTAAAGAAATGTGGAAACCTGTAACCATTCACTGCAAAAAAAAAAAGTTTTGACTTGTTTCTAGTCCAAATATCTACAATTTTTAAATCAAGAAGCATTTTCTAGACAAGCAAAGAAGATCGTCTTGTTTTCAGAAATAATAAGTCAAAAACAAAAGAAGATATTTGGAAATAAGCTGGAAATCTGAAACCATTGACTTCCATAGGACTTGTTTTTTATACTATGGAGGTCAAGATTGCAAACATGCTAGTGAGTTTTTCCTTAAAACAAGCTAAATAATCAGCCAAAGGGGTAAGCAAACATAAATAAATCTTATTTCAAAGCAAAAACGATGTTATTTTGCTTATTTTATTACATTTATATTATATTTAGCTTGTTTTAAGGAAGAACTCACTAGCATGTTTGCAATCTTGACTTCCATAGTATGAAAAACAAGTCCTATGGAAGTCAATGGTTTCAGATTTCCAGCTTATTTCTAAATATCTTCTGCTGTTTCCAACAGAAGAAGGAAGTTCAAATAGGTTTGGAACAAGTGAAGGGTGAGTAAATGATGACAGAGTTTTAATTTTTAGCTGAGCTGTCCCTTTAATAGAAATTCTATGAATGAAAACACTAGCACACACACACATACACGAAAACAAACACATAGTAAATCAGACAAGTTCCTACCTGAACTCATGGCTCCTATCACTCCACAAAGGTTGTTTGTGGTCTCTGCTTTCCACAGCACAAAGTCTCAATGGCCGTCCAAACACTCCTGAGGAGAGATGGGAAAACTGGAGGAGGTGGGACTGTCCTGCACTGGAGGATTTAGGGAGGAGTGAAGCTGTACGGACAGAGCAGAAAGTGCACACGCAATCAGAAAAGACAGACAAAAAAAAAGAGATCAAAGAAAACATGCCGTCACATAATGACAGATCGAGGGGATCTACATCAAAGGGTGTCTAAATGACAAAAATAGCATGTTTGTTCACAGGAGGTGGGAAATCAGCTAATAAGTGTCTCTAAATGGGTGGTTGGCAAATAATATGGACTACAGTTGTTGTTTTTAAAAAAAAAAAAAAAAAAAATACTGCATACAAAAAAAATATTTTCTTACTTGGAGATTTTGTCTTTTTTGTCCAAAGTCCAAATAAATATTAAAAAAAAAAAAGAAGAAGAAGAAGAAGAAGAGGAAAAAGTATTATAGAAAATACTATGAAAAATGACATCATGTGGGATATATATATATATATATATATATATATATATATATATATATATATATACAGTTGCAATCAGAATTATTGAACCTCCTTTGAATTTTTTTTCTTTTTTAAATATTTTCCAAATGATGTTTAACAGAACAAGGAAATTTTCACAGTATGTCTGATAATATTTTTTCTTCCGGAGAAAGTCTTATTTGTTTTTTTTTTTGGCTAGAATAAAAGCAGTTTTTAATTTTTTAAAACCCATTTTAAGGTCAAAATGATTAGCCCCTTTAAGCTATATATTTTTTTCAATAGTCTACAGAACAAACCATCATTACACAATAACTTGCCTAATTACCCTAACCTGCCTAGTTAACCTAATTAACCTAGTTAAGCCTTTAAATCTCTCTTTAAGCTGTATAGAAGTGTCTTGAAAAATATCTAGTCAAATATTATTTACTGTCATCATGGCAAAGATAAAATAAATCAGTTATTAGAGATGAGTTATTAAAACTATTATGATTAGAAATGTGTTGAACAAATCTTTTCTCCGTTAAACAGAAATTGGGGAAAAAAATAAACTGGGGGGCTAATAAATCAGGGAGTTGAATAATTATGGTGGCTTGAGAAAGCCACCATCCTGATATACTACATAAACTTATTATTATTATGGTGGCTTGAGAAAGCCACCATCCTGATATACTACATAAACTTATTATTATTAATGGGGTTTGCCATAGGCAAAGTCCATTCTTACTATGCTATAGGCAAAGTCAGCTCTTACTATTATTAGTGGGGTTTGCCTTAAGGCAAATTCCACTATTGTTATTCTCCATACTTATTATTATTATTATTATTATTTATAATTATTCTTCTTCCACTTTTTTTTCGGCGCTTAACTTGCCCCGCAGCTTTCGTCCCAGACCCTTGAAAGTGGGATCAAATCGTCCGGATTTATCGGGAATGGTGTGCTATGACTTTTACAAGGGGTGGGGGGTTTTTTGGCCCCGCAGGGGCCAAAAAACCCCCCCCAAAAACGTATTGACTTAACATTGAGCCGAACTTTGACGCAGTATAGCGCAAAGTGTGAATTTCGTAGAAATTTGGGATTCACAACAGCTGGAGAGATTAATAGTCTGTGTAAGACCATACCCCACAAAGGGGTAAATGTTGCACCCCTCGGCCTCTAGGACGTCCCAAAGTTTCGTATTGACTTAACATTGCCCATTGACTCCCATTCATTTCCTAGAAGCCCATACCCCCACACATACACACATACACGCATTGCGAAGCACTGTAATACACACTAGGGGGTTGGCTTATTTGACTCATGCAACCAATCAGCGTCTCAATATGATAATGAAACTCAAGCCACACCCCCCAAACCATGTAAAGACCCCTAATTGACTTAACATTGGGGTGGGACGTCCCATTAAAATACATTGATCCCATTGATCCCATTGACTTCCATTATAAATGTCAACCATCAATAACATTACGTAGGAGTGTCATAGAGACTTGGGGGTGGACTCGTTTGACTTGGGCAACCAATCAGCTTCTCAATATGATAATGAAGCTCTCAAGCCACGCCCCCAAACCATTTAAACCCCCTTAGTAAGTGATCCTATTGACTCCCATTATAAATGTCACACATCCATAACATTACATAGCAGTGTCATACAGACATGGGGGTGGGCTCATTTGACTCAGGCAACCAATCAGCATCTCAATATGATAATGACGCTCACAAGCCACGCCATCAAACTGATCCCATAGACTGCCATTATAACTGGCCTACATGCATATCTTTGCATAGCAGTGTCCTATTGACTTGGGGGTTGGCTCATTTGACTCAGACAACCAATGAGCATCTCAATATGATAATGAAGCTCACAAGCCACGCCCCCAAACTGATCCCATAGACTGCCATTATAACTGGCCTACATGCATATCTTTACATAGCAGTGTCCTATTGACTTGGGGGTTGGCTCATTTGACTCAGGCAACCAATCAGCAACTCAATATGATAATGAAGCTCACAAGCCACGCCCCCAAACTGATCCCATAGACTGCCATTATAACTGGCCTTCATGCATATCTTTGCATAGCAGTGTCCTATTG
This sequence comes from Danio kyathit, assembly GCA_903798195.1. Classification (NCBI taxonomy): domain Eukaryota; kingdom Metazoa; phylum Chordata; class Actinopteri; order Cypriniformes; family Danionidae; genus Danio; species Danio kyathit. The sequence continues at coordinate 82,191,350 of LR812525.1, read as the reverse complement.
ACTTGGGGGTTGGCTCATTTGACTCGGGCAACCAATGAGCATCTCAATATGATAATGACGCTCACAAGCCACGCCCCCAAACTGATCCCATAGACTGCCATTATAACTGGCCTACATGCATATCTTTACATAGCAGTGTCCTATTGACTTGGGGGTTGGCTCATTTGACTCAGACAACCAATGAGCATCTCAATATGATAATGAAGCTAACTAGCCACGCCCCCAAACTGATCCCATAGACTGCCATTATGATAGGCTTAGATGCATATCTTTGCATAGCAGTGTCATACAGACATGGGGGTAGCCTCGTTTGACTCAGGCAACCAGTCATATCAATGTACACTTTGTAACCACACCCATAGCAACACAGTAGAGTACCCTAGCAACCGTTTATATCGTTCATATCATGCTAGCTACTTGGTATCCAAGCTAGCTTCATGCTAATCATGTTAGCATTGTGTTAGCTACATGCTAGTCATGCTAGCAACTCGATTAGCATAATGCTAACGTGATTAGCATAATGCTAACGAAATGCTAATTATGCTATCATCATACTAGCAACTTGATTAGCATGTCATTAGCATTATGCTAACACGATTAGCATCATGCTAGCTACATACTAATCATGCTAGCATCATGCTAACAACTCGTTTAGCATGTCATTAGCATTATGCTAACATGATTAGCATCATGTTAGCTAAATGCTAATCATGCTAGCATCATGCTAACAACTCGATTAGCATGTCATTAACATTATGCTAACACGATTAGCATCATGCTAGCTACATGCTAATCATGCTAGCATCTTGCTAGCATCTTGCTAGCATCTCGATTAGCATGTTGCTAGCATTATGTTAACACGATTAGCATCATGCTAGCTACATGCTAATCATGTTAGCATCATGGTAGCAACTCGATTAGCATGTTATTAGCATTATGCTAACACGATTAGCATCATGCTAGCTACATGCTAATCATGCTAGTATCATGCTAATGACTCGATTAGCATGTTATTACCATTATGCTAACACGATTAGCATCATGCTAGATACATGCTTTTCCTGTTAGCACCATTGTACCCCATCGATTTGCCACGCAAACCCCATTCACATTTTCTTTAGGAAATGTACAATTCTAGTTATTATTATTATTATGCCAAAACAAACGCATCTCCTCCTAGGCCATTCATGCTACAAGGCCCAAAGTTTCCCAAAAGGTGCTTTCTGTAGTCCAGATTGTTGCTATATCTCCTCATGCCGATAAGATTTATAGTTTTTTTATTAAAAATTTATTAAAAAATTGCAAATATTACTTTTTTTTTTTTTCGGGCATATAAAAAAATTATACAAGGCCCAAATTTGCCCAAAAAGATGTGTCGGAAGATGCAGATTATTACTATATTTATTTGAAGTAATAATAAATTACAGTTTTTTCAACAAATATTTTTTTTATATTAAATTTGCATTAAATCTGACAGTCTGACAGTGTCTGGTATGAGAGTGTCCACAAGAGGGCACTACAGGATAAGAAATAATAAGACACCGTCACTTTAGTTTAGCTCACCTCACTTTCAGAGAGGAGGAGCGTATTTCAGCCCGTTTTACTCTGACCAGTTGCCTGGTTTAAACATGACATAATTCAAGCTATTTTGAAACTTTCAAAGCTATTTTAAAACGTTCTAGTTAGTGATAAGATGTGAAATCGGACTTTATGAATAATATTATGCTTCTGTCTGAAGAAAATTTAGCTAATTTGGATCAGGCTGCGGTCGCGTTTATGACCTGGCTACACAGCTGATACACAGACGCGTTAGTAAAAGAGCCCAAAATAGAAAGCTCTTTACATTGAAATGCTCCAGCGATTGTACCCATATCCAACCATTGTAATACACAAAGTCATCTGTTACACTGAACACCGCGCAGGAACAAAAAGGACACTTGCTTTCAGTTTGGCAGTCACTCTGTAGTGAACTGTCTTGTTATTCTCTATACAATATCCAAACATTTGAAAGCGATAATTTAATCTAAAACACTGATGCTTACATGGAGAAGTTCGGTAAAATGTTTACTTCATCATACAGATCGCCTTTCGTGATTTTAGAGAGATGCAGTGTTTTCATCTGATACAGACTTTATCGCGACTCACAGATCAGTGTACAGAGGCGTGCTCTCTCTCTCTCTCTGCAGGAGAAATACTGTCTCTCGACTAATCTTGTCAGTTTAATCAAACTACTGTAAAACTAAAAGACTGAATTGAATGTTTGCAAACGTCATGACATGGAGTGATTTAGTCTGATTTAGAGTTACTGATTTAGTCATTACAGGACAGATGCTTTAGTAAGGATTAATTCGCTATATTAGACTTATACAAGTAATTATGTCTCCTTAAAAGAATAATAGATTCCACGGCAAATCTCCTGCTGTTGATATGGCAAGCCATTTTTACATTAATTCCAAGTTCAGTCTATGGCAAGCCGTTTATGCATGTATCCCTTTACAATGATTTCTCAGTAGATATACACATTTTTTTATATTTGACTCATGCTAGCAAATGGGACTTGTATGCTACACATGCTAGCATTGTTTAGCAATGCTAATAACAATTAGCTAAGTGCAATAATATGCTGGAAATTATTGCTAAGTATTAGGAATTTATCAAATATGAGGCTTGCCAGTAGGGGAGAGCGGGGCACAAAGTAACACTTTTTGGTTTTGGTCAAATAATGAACAAAGTATTGGGGTTAGACAAACCATATATTTTTTACCAACAACACACAAGCCTCTCCTACAAATGAGCACTGGAATTATGATCGCCGGACCTGTGGTTTCTGTGCAGTACTGTCAAAAATGCCAGGAGTAAAAATTTTACAATTTACCCCACCAAGTTGTAACCGATAGTTGTAACAGACAGAGGGTTAGTTGTAACACACGCTTATAAAGGCAGATTTCACACAGTTCATTTATATTCAGTTCTGTATTTCCTCAGTATTTGGCTCATTTCTTTTTTATTCTACAGAGCACAGTATGTTTATTTTATTTATTTGTTTATTGGATAAACACATTTGAATCTATTTGCATTATTATTCATTTATCCATTATTATACAATGCATTTATTTGCATAATTAGCAATAAAATATTTTTTCTATTAAAGCCATATTTTCTATTCAAAACATTTTTATTTAAAAAGTTCTCAACATTACACTCAAAATTAAAATAATATTTTGTTGGTTTAGTTGGTGTCCAACAGTGTGTGCCTAACTAACCCCGCTGTGTCATGTTTTCCTCAACTGGCTAGCAGTCTCTGTGTGTTTTACATCTTTCAAAATGATTTCATCTTTTAGCCCAGAAGACGGTGATCACTACAATAAGATTTTTCTTACGTACTTTCACTGATTTTTATGCTGCAAAAATGTATTTTTCTGGTTTCTCATCCAAATTTCGCCAAACTTTTTCAATAATTGTCAGGAAGACGTCTGCCGACACTGTGGTGAAAACCCCGGAAGCATGCCATGGTTAACCCTGAGCAAATACCTTAAAACTCTGTGTTACATTGAACCCTGCTTTACTTTGTGCCCCGCGCTGCCCTAAACAACCCAGTGGACCCTAGCGACTGCCTACAGTAGGAAACCCTCAAAACACCCTAGCAACCAGCTAGCAATGCCTTGGCAACTGCCTAGCAACCACTTAGCAACCGCTGGGCATCCTGCCAACTGCCTTTGAATCCTAGCGCAGTCACGTTGGCTTTCTCAAGCCAACATCAAAGTTCGTCAACGAACTTTAGGTTCTAGTTCTTCTTCTTCTTCTTCCGTCTTCTGAGACTAATTTTAAAGGGTATCTCCTCCTAAACTGTTCAAGCTACAAACTTCAAACTTTCGTCAAACTTTCAAACTGGTCTGACTCGGGTTGCTATATCTTTTCTAACTGATTCGACTATCGGTTTTCTGAAAAACGACCCAGAAAATTTCCAAAAGTCCCATTGACTTAACATTGGGTCAAACTTTGTGAGCTCATAACTCTGCATCAGACTGTCCTACAGACTTCTAACTGGGCTCATTTAACTCAGTCTAGCCAGCAGCCAATAACTGATGACTTTTTAACTTACTAGCCACTCCCTAGCAACCACTTACAGCACCCTAGCAACTGTCCCATAGACTTCCATTGTAAAAGACTGCCATTGACTTAACATTGGATGAACTTTTGTGAGCTCATAACTCTGCATCAGACTGTCCTACAGACTAATGGCTGAGCTCATTTAACTCAGTCTAGCCAGCAGCCAATCACTGATGACCTTTAAACTTAATAGCCACTCCCTAGCAACCACTTACAACACCCTAGCAACTGTCCCATAGACTGTGACCAGCTATTCTAACACATGCTAATAGTTTTAACATCCTACTGACATGCTAATTTTTCTAGAAAGATGCTAGCAACACACTAGTGACATGCTAGTCATGCTAGCACATGCTAATTCATGCTAATTCATGCTAGAAACAAGCTGATTCATGCTAGAATCATGCTAGTAACACACTAAAATCATGCTAGTAACACGCTAGAATCATGCTAGTAACATGCTAGAATCATGCTAGTAAGATGCTAATTCATGCTAGTAACATGCTAATTCATGCTAGAAACATGCTAGTAACATGCTAATTCGTGCTAGAATCATGCTAGTAACATGCTAATTCATGCTAGAAACATGCTAGTAACATGCTAATTCATGCTAAAATCATGCCAGTAACATGCTAATTCATGCTAGAAACATGCTAGTAACATGCTAATTCATGCTAGAATCATGCTAGTAACATGCTAATTCATGCTAGAAACATGCTAGTAACATGCTAATTCATGCTAGAATCATGCTAGTAACATGCTAATTCATGCTAGAAACATGCTAGTAACATGCTAATTCATGCTAGAATCATGCTAGTAACATGCTAATTCATGCTAGAATCATGCTAGTAACATGCTAATTCATGCTAGAATCATGCTAGTAACATGCTAATTCATGCGAGAATCATGCTAGTAACATGCTAATTCATGCTAGAAACATGCTAATTCATGCTAGAATCATGCTAGTAACATGCTAATTCATGCTAGAAACACGCTAGTAACATGCTAATTCATGCTAGAATCATGCTAGTAACATGCTAATTCATGCTAGAATCATGCTAGTAACATGCTAATTCATGCTAGAAACATGCTAGTAACATGCTAATTCATGCTAGAATCATGCTAGTTACATGCTAATTCATGCTAGAATCATGCTAGTAACATGCTAATTCATGCTAGAATCATGCTAGTAACATGCTAATTCATGCTAGAATCATGCTAAGCAACCACTAGAAACATGCTAACATATATGTACTTATCTATGCCGACTGTTTCAAACTTCATAAAAACTACTTCAGTTATTTACACTTTAAAACTACTTCAAACTTTCAGACTCGGCTTTCTCAAGCCACCATAAAGTTTGTCCTCAAACTTTAATATCTAGTTCTGATTGCAACTGTATATAGGGCATCCAGGAAGTATTCATAGCGCTTCACTTTTTCCACATTTTTTATATTACAGCCTTATTCCAAAATGGATTAAATTCATTTATTTCCTCAAAATTCTACTCACATCAGCGTAGATGTTGCTGCCGACCACTGGAGCCCAATATGAAGGTTCATTAATGCAGTTTGCAGGACAGAACACGCTGAAGAAAACGATAAAGTGCATTACTATAATGAGGACAGTGCTTCATAATAACCGTATGTAGAGTTCTTTATACACTCAAAAAAAAAAAGATTTTGGTGCTTGTTCATACTACTTATATAAAATGAGCTGAAATGACACAATTAATGAGCTATGTTTGGGACAACTTAATTGTTTTATGTTCAATCTACTTCATTCATTTTCTTTTTGGCTTAGTCCCTTTATTAATCTGGGGTCGCCACAGCGGAATGAACCGCTAACTTATCCAGCACATATTCTGTGCAGCGGATACCCTTCCAGCTGCAACCCATCTCTGGGAAACTGAGATACCCTACCCAATTCACCTGTACCGCATGTCTTTGGACTGTGGGGGAAACCGGAGCACCCGGAGGAAACCCATGTGAACGCAGGGAGAACATGCAAACTCCACACAGAAACGCCAACTGACCCAGCCGAGGCTCGAACCAGCGACCTTCTTGCTGTGAGGCAACAGCACTACCTACTGCGCCACCGCGTCGCCTCAATCTCTTTCAATTTAAGTTAACTTGATTTGTGATGAAACAACATGAATGAATTGTAAGGAACCCTGCATTGTTTACAGTGTAAACTCCAAAAAATGATTTTGCTGCTTGTTTAAACTACTTAATTAAAACAAGCTGAAATGACACAATTATTGAGATATTTTTGGGACAACTTAATTGTTATATGCTCAATCCACTTCAATTTGTTACGTTAACTTAATCGATTTGTGTTGGGACTACATGAATGAATTGAGTGGAACCCTGCATTTTTTACAGTGTAATACTTGAACTTTACCTTGGACAATGCGAGGTGATCGACGTGAAGGGACAAATCTCAGCCACTGTAGCGTAGCAGTCTATTGTTTGCTCTAAAGAGAAAAAAACAGTATTGGTCAACCAGGTGTTTGGTCAAAGCACAAAACAATTATTCATATCATTAATACATCAATTATCAAGTTAAGACCACAACTACTCACCTTCCACGTTTGACACCATAAATGCATTGCCAGCTTTATATTTACTGAAAATAAAAATCACAGGAGCCGTTAGTTTAATCACTGTCATAAAACTGAATTGAAAGAACTACTACACTGTAAAAAAAAAAAAGAAAAAGTGAACATTATGTTGTAATTCACAAGTGTTTTCTGTTTAGTTATGGTTGTGAATTGCATTATGGGACCTTGACTTCAGCTCTGTCGACTTTTGATGTTGAAAATTCAACTCTACAGTTTAACAAAGTGACATTTTAGTTGTTTGAAATAATGTATAAGAAATAATAGAGAAATAAGTCTGTAAAATAACAGAAAATGTACTGGCAGTTTATTACAAGGTTTTTGTACTGTAATATACAACACCAACTTAGACAAGATATCACGGTCACACTTTATTTTGACGGTCCGTTTGTTGAATTTAAGTTACATTGCAACTAATTATCATTAGATTATAAGTAGACTGTTAGGTTAGGGTTAGGATTGGGGTTGGGGTTAGTGTAAGTTGACATGCAATTGCAAAGTTTCTTATAGTCAGTTAAATGTCTGTTGAGGGACTGTTAAATGTCAGTATCAACAGATATTAAGCAGACAGTCTACTAATACTCAAATGGACCATTAAAATAAAGTGTTACCGATATCACTTTAAACTATTAAAAATGTTAATAAAAGTCACTTTTTCAAACTTTTCAAGGTTAAAAGTTGTTGGAAGAAAGATCAAGCTCCCATAATGCAACTCAAAAGCATGAATAAATGGAAGAGATTTTAAATACAGATAAATACAGATACAGAATCCAGATAACTGCTAATTTACGGTTGTTTTTTTCAGTGTATACAGTGCATCCGGAAAGTATTCATAGAGCTTCACTTTTTCCAAATTTATTTATTTATTTCCTCAAAATTCTACACACAATACCCCATAATGACAATGTGAAAAAAGAGTTTTGGAAATTGTTGCAAATTTATTAAGAATAAAAAACCTGAAAAATCACATGTACATCAGTATTCACAGCCTTTGCCGTGAAGCTCTAAATTGAGCTCAGGTACATTCTGTTTCCACTGATCACTCTTGAGATGTTTCAGCAGCTTCATTGAAGTTCATCTGTGGTAAATTCAGTTGATTGGACATGATTTGAAAAGGCATACACCATATAAGGTCCCAGGGTTGACAGTGCATGTCAAAGCACAAACCAAGCATGAAGACAAAGGAATTGTCTGTAGACCACCGAGACAGGATTGTCTCGAGGCACAAGGCTGGGGAAGATTACAGAAAGGTACAGAAAGTTACAGAAGATTTTTTCAACACATTTCTAAACATAATAGTTTTAATAACTCATCTCTAATAACTGGTTTATTTTATCTTTGCCATGATGACAGTAAATAATATTTGACTAGATATTTTTCAAGACACTTCTATACAGCTTAAAGTGACATTTAAAGGCTTAACTAGGTTAATTAGGTTAACTAGGCAGGTTAGGGTAATTAGGCAAGTTATTGTATAATAATGGTTTGTTCTGTAGACTATCGAATAAAAATATAGCTTAAAGGGGGTTAATAATTTTGACCTTTAAATGGTTTTTAAAAAATTAAAAACTGCTTTTATTCTATTTCCTCCAGAAGAAAAAATATTATCAGACATACTGTGATTTCCTTGCTCTGTTAAACATCATTTGGGAAATATTTAAAAAATAAAATAAAAAAATTAAAAGGGGGTTTAATAATTCTGATTTCAACTGTACATTATTTTCTTGTGTGTTTTCTTTAAGGTAAATAAAGCTTACAGTGTGTTGTTAATTGCAGAGCTCCTCTATTAAAAATAAAGAAGAAGAAACATCCTGTAAGTTCTGAAAGAGATCAAGCCTCAGCCAGGTCAGAAAAAGTTACGCAAAAGTAACGCAAAAGTAACGTACCGCTTTACCATAAAAAGTAACTAAGTAACGCAACTTCTTTTTTGGGGAGTAACTCAATATTGTAATCCATTACTTTCAAAAGTAACTTTCCCCAACACTGGAAATAGATATATCAAATTGATCAAATAGATAAATCAAATGTTATATATTTTCATCAAAGGCAAATGACAAAAAATTGCATGTTTGTTGAGAGGAGGTGGGAAATCAGCTTATAAGTGTCTCTAAATGGGTGGTTGGCAAATAATATGTACTACAGTTGTTGTTGTTTTTTCTTGTACTACATACAAAAAAATGCTTTTTTACTTGGAGTTTTTGTCTTGTTTCTAGTCCAAATAGCTAAACATTCTTAAAAGAAGCATTTTCTAGACAAACTAAAAATATTGTCTTGTTTTCAGAAATAATAGTTCAAAATTAAGTGAGTTTCTCCTCAGAACAAGTAAAATAATCTGCCAAAGCGAAAACAGGATTATTTTGCTTACTCCACTGGCAGATTAATGAGCAAGAAATTTTATTCATAACATTTAAACCTTGTCAAAACGTTCTGAGAACATTCCCAGATTACTGAGTAGCTGTGAGGATTATAGAGGCAAAGGGTCAGAATGACATCTAATAATTTTAAAGTAGCGCTCAAGTATCTGACATTTCCCAACAGTCATCTGAGTTTATTGCCATAGTGAGTGTAAAAAGATAACAAAAAGTCAACAAACACTGCTCTCTCAGTTTCTTTTCACTAAGTCACCATGACTGCACAGTTCTGTGTACAGTCTCTTCTCATAAAACAGATTCATTGAAGTTTGTGGGAAAAGTCAACAATTTTAGCTTGTGGAATCAAGAAATGTGATTCTTTTCATGTGAACATTATATAAATAAGCAAAATCCAAACAGCAAGATACTGAAGTTACTTCAACTTTTTATCTTCACTTCTGAACTGATCTTCCTGATATTATGAAGCCTGAATGTGAATCTGGATGAGTAAATCTAAGAGTATCTAAGGCTGAACTTTAAGTTATCTGTACAAAATACATTAATAATTAATTTCTATGTTTTCAATCATTTAATAATTAAAAATGACACTGAAACTAAAATAAAGTAGCCTATTTCCGTTTATGTTGGTTCTCTCGACATAAAAATGACACTAGAGGTCGCTCTTGGGAGCTTTAATCACCTCTAATGTATTCAAATCAGGTCAAGTTGTTTATTTACTCCATAGGGATTAAAATTACACCACACACTCACGCAGACATTTGACGATTCCCATTAGGCATATATGTAAATAGATATTTATAAAAATATTAAACCACTAATCAGGGTGTGAATTACAGGAGAGTTTAGTGAGATTAACCCCCTTAATTATCGATTGATCCCCCCTGAGGGACGTTAAAAACAAGATGTATTAATATTGAGAAGTAGTTTTCACTGATCTACATCTTAAATTATAATGTTAATAATTAAAATAATAGATATAAATATATATTTGACCACCCCTATAACGGTTCATACCATTGTGAATGCATAATCGCGCCAATCAGTCTATGCGAGACAGTGTTGCCAGACGTACGATAATTATCGTATTTGTACAATAATTTCGACCTCTGTACGATGTACGATCAATAATGAAAAAAATCCTATAATGTACGATAGTTCAGTGCTGCCAACTCTCATGCATTCGGCGTGAGAGTCACGCAATTGACAGTATTCTCACGCTCTCACGCCACACATCCATTTTCTCACGCAGGAAAATCATCCCGTGAATATTTTCCCGTTGTAATAAAGACGGTGTTAAAGATATTTATTGCTTTATAATGATGTTATTCTCTCTATGTGCAACCGATCCAACGCTGGTGAAAGCAATGTAATAGAAAAAGAAACTGACGCATGCGCGCAGAAAACATACCCGCGAGCCTCTCGCACCGACCCTGCTTGATGCGCTGCTCGCGTTGCCGCTCCCGGTATGAATCCCGGTTGTGAACATGTATGCCGAAAAAAATAGGCGCTGCTCACGCTTCGTGCAACAGGTGTTGTGACGAGAAACGCACCCCTATTTAGACTAAGTGCAAATAGCGCACCTCGTTGGAATAAGCTAGTTGAGTGATTCCCGTTCATCACTTTGATTGACAGAGACAACATAACTACAGAGAGCAACAAATAGCTGTGACAGTGGCGTAGTTTGTAAAGCGCCTGGCATGGCATGTGTTGATGCGATTGATCATGAATCCGGTTCGAAACCAGCATTTTTCTACATATCAGATTTTGCCTACTCTTCATCACGAGGAAGACAAGTAGGAATCATTAATCAGTTGTGTGTATTATGGAAGACTCAGATTCATAGAACTGGATTGGAGAGGTGTTATATGCAAATCATATGCATTATAGGTTTGTAGAAGTTATACATTAAAAATACCCTTATATATAAATTTTAGTACTGCTTCTGTGAACTTGAACAAGTATATTAAAATCCATTCATTTTCACTAGTTTTATTAGTATTTTTTTTTTCAAAGTGGGCTTTAAATGCTTTAAAAATAAGCTAAATCTTTGTAGACTAGAAATATATGTACTGTATATCATTTATTTTAAATATGCGGGCAATTCAATATAGATTAATTTCATAAAAACATATTTTATTAATCTTTTTTTAAATTCAACTATAGGGGTGTGGCAGGTAAGGGGCCTACAAGACATTGTGCCCAGGGGCCTCTGAATTCTTAATCCGGGTCTGCCTTTCATAGACTTTCATTGGGATTCTGTCTACATGAAAACCAAAGGCCAGAATTGATTAAAACATAATATGAATATTATCTTGATGGATAAAGCAAAACAATAAGTGAAGCGCATTTTAAAACGCACTAGTTTTACAAATAAATGTAAAATCAAATCTGTAATCTTCTGTAAGGGAAGGGTTCACTCTCATTAGTGTCATAATGATGTTATTAAATAATTATCAATTTAAGTTAATAGATGCACATTTCAGAGGGGCTGTGTTTTATGGCAGGGGTAACAGCCTTTAATGTACAGGTGTCAGCGCCTAGTGAGTTTTGTAAATCGGCTAAATTAAAGTTTAACTAATATGATGATGATCTTAATTTGACTAAGCATATCTCCTGATAGATTTTTTTATGAAGCAGAAAGGAGGGATAAAGTCAGGGAGTTTAGACTTAATAAACCTAATTCTTGGCCATAAGTCAGGTCTAAGACAACACACAACAGATAATTCTATAAAACATTTTTTGTGTTCTATACAATCTGTAGAAATTCATTCTAATGAAATTAGTATTCATTCATTCATTTTCCTTCAGCTTAGTCTCTATTTCAGAGGTCGCCATAGCGGAATGAACTGCCAACTGTTCCGGCATATGTTTTACGCTTTAGATGCCCTTCCAGCCGCAACCCAGTACTGGGAAACACCCATACACACTCATTCACATATACACTACAACCAATTTAGTTAATCAATTCCCCTACAGCGCATGTGTCACTCGAATCAGTGACCTTCTTGCTGTGAGGAGACAGTGCTAACCACTGAGCCACCATGCTGTTCTGAAATTAATATATTTACGCAAAAGATTTCTTAAATGTTCTTAGCATATCACTTCAGTTGTATCTTTACATAGTTTTTTATTTATTTATTTATAATAGGATAAATGTATAATAGTAATAATACTCTAATTTAATAAATATCTTAGAAGTAATTATTAAAATAATATATTTATTATTTTATATATTTATAAATAATCTGGGCGTGGCTTGCTGTGGGGGCGTGGCTTGTGGATATGGGCGGGGCTTAAATTCTCACTCCAAGTTAAAGCCAAAAGTTGGCAGCCCTGGATAATTTCAGAATTTTATGGCATTTAAAATTAATTTCATTGTAATCTTAGGGCTTCTATACTTATTGATAGCTGCATCTTTCTGACTGTGAGGAGAAGGTGGAGTTGGACACGTTTTCTATCCAATGACTTTAGTTTCTATCTCATCTTACGTTACATCTTCTCAGCCAATCAACGTGGAGAATGGCTCTCTCTCTCACGAGTTAGCATTCCTGCTGCGCGCGGCCGTGCTTAAGTCAGTCGTTTTCAGGTTGAGGTCGATCATTTAAGCAGTAACGTTTTAAAAAGTAGTTAAAAAGGTGAGAAGAACATGGGAGCATCATGCGAACGGAGAGGGGTCTGGCTGCAGACTCGGTGCAGATGCAATCTCAGCTGCATCCAATGTTTTGTAATGTGCTCACCTAACCCCACCCCTAACCCTACCCCTCACAGTGACGTCACTAGCTCCATTGAGTGCATTGTGTCTGACATTGCATCTCTGAGCGATGCAATCTCAGCTTGCATCATAAAGGCTGCATCCAGATACTATTGAGCGAACGTGTTTTTCCAAAGTTAATCTCATCAAAACAAAGCCACGAGATCGGCTCATTACAGATCCTCTGGATGGGCTCGTGCACACCTCAGACTAGTGTGTTAAAAATTCGAGAGGGTGCACTGCTTTCAAGTCAACCAGCACTATGTTGCGCTCCATGTAAGCATCCAATTTGTACCGCAAAATGAATCCCTCAACATCTGGCAACACACGCAGGTATTCAATGACAGCGACTCGGAGGTGGAGTTTAAACCTTCCCACTAAGGTACGCCTAGTTTTTTTAGTTTTTTTACGTATTGTGGTAATTTGCACGTTGTGTCAAAACGCTATTTGTCTAGATAATAGCTGTATACTCTTCGTTTGACTAGTGTACGATAATTTTCTTCCAAATACAATAATTGTGAGGTTCTGGTACGATACTTTCACATTTCCAATCTGGCAACACTGGTGCGAGAAACAAATTCATTCAACAGTCTGAAACCGGCAGATCTAGAGCACCGATAGACATCATGTGTTCACAAGAAGACACTTTTCTCGTCAAATAGGTGTGTATGTATGTACAAATAGCCTAAAAGTAAAAGTAAAGCCAAATTAGAAGCATAGTTTTATAGTTTGATCACACAGTAACCTCTGAAATGGCAAATCGGAGGTTACCGTACGTCAGAATACAAGAAATATCCCTCAAAACACTAAAAACTTAAATACGTTTTATCAATGAATTGGATAGTAGATAAAATTGATTTGCTGAAGCATGTATTACACAAACTAACATTAGCAAAAAAAAAAGGTTGCTTCTAACTAAATTACTGATAGCCCCGCCCTAAATGACTGATAGCCCCACCCTAAAGGCTTTCCATGTGACCAGATTGAAGAAAAGTCAATAGGTGCGTTCGACTTCATGCAGCGCTGCGCAGATCGATCGAAATCTGTCTTAAAGCGGTGCATGCTGGTTAGAAATTTTGTCCGGATCGATGCTGCGCCGACGCCATGTGACTGTCACATGTGGCATTAAAGTACCGCGACAGCTCTCCGAGATCAGACAACTGACTCAGCCCGTGCAGCGTTTGAAGAGCATCTGCACAAGCTCTGATGACGACACTGATATTACACGATTGGCAGAGTTCACCGCATGATAACAACCACGTGTGTTTCGGGTTTATTATTGGATAACTTCCGTCTCACAAATTTCAAAACAAACAATTTACTTTTCATACCCTCTCTATCTTGTACACATCATGCTTATTAAAAGACTACGAATATTTTACTGCAGTGTCATCTTTAGTTAAATAATCTGGTTTTAAAGGCTAGCTTGTTTGCACAGGTTTATTTTCGACCTCTTTTTATACAGACTATTTACTGCATTCAGCTCCATAAATGATTTAAATGATATATTTTAGTAAATAACCTAAATATTAACTCAAAAGAGTCTTACAGACTTGAAATAAAATAATTATCATCATATCCTGCCTCCCTAAAGGTTTCTTAACAAACAAAGAACTATTTTATTAAATAATTATAAAATAATTTTTAGGATTATAAAATATATATTTTATTTTCTGTCTAGCTGTTTATTCAGTTTTAAAAGTGACACTGATGTACCTGCTCTTTCTTACTTAAAGTGTAGCTCACTTATTTTAGGAATGTCCTTTTGTTCAATCTTTTTGGATTAAAATGCTTCTTTGAAAATGCTTTCATTAACCAAAATAATCTTAATCGTTGTATAAATGAATCAAAACACCTTGTTTTGGGTTTTACACTAATATCTATTGGAAAGTTTTATATCTATAAATGTAAATAAATGTAAACCCTTTTTAGCATATTAAACAAGAACTATTAGCCTAGAGTGATGTTTAAACTCCTAGAATGTGTGCTTATTGCTTTGTATTTAATAGGCCTGTTCGTTTTTATGTTTATATTACCCTCTCGTTTCCCCTTATTTCTCTCATGCGTTTGTAATAGATTTAATTCATAAATCCCTTATTGTTTAAAAATGAACTATAGTTTGTAGAGACTGTATTGTGTTTTATTTGTAAATATTTTGTTGTTATAAATAAAAAATAAAAAATGATGATCCCGCCATGTGATCGGCCATCATGACTGCCGCAACTTTGAACCCCGAAGTGTCCGGCTTGACGGCTCCGCTTTCAACTCCGCCCCCGCCTGCGCTCGGCTAATCTCGTTGATCACCGGCTGCAGCTGTGCTTCATGTCGAACGCACCTATTTTAAGGTGGGAGGGAAGGACGGTTATGAGGTTTGATTAAAGATTCTGACAGCGAATTAATTTTTACAAAATAATAAAGTGCACAGATACACCGTTTATACACATTCTTCAAGCAGTGGTACAGGAAGAAGTCTGCATCCTTCAAGAAAAACATGATTTTCATGCAGGACAATGCTCCATCACATGCGTCCAAGTACTCCACAGCGTGGCAGGCAAGAAAGGGTCTAAAAGAAGAAAAACTAATGACATGGCCTCCTTGTTCACCTGAGCTGAACCCCATAGAGAACCTGTGGTCCATCATCAAATGTGAGATTTACAAGGAGGGAAAACAGTACATCTCTCTGAACAGTGTCTGGGAGGCTGTGGTTGCTGCTGCACGCAATGTTGATGGTGAACAGATTAAAACACTGACAGAATCCATGGATGGCAGGCTTTTGAGTGTCTTTGCAAATAAAGGTGGCTATATTGGTCACTGATTTGTTTTTGTTTTGTTTTTGAATGTCAGAAATGTATATTTGTGAATGTTGAGATGTTATATTGGTTTCACTGGTGAAAATAAATCATTGAAATGGGTATATATTTGTTTTTTGTTAAGTTGCCTAATAATTCTGCACAGTAATAGTCACCTGCACACACAGGTATCCTACTAAAATAGCTCAAACTAAAAACAAACTAAAAACTACTTTCAAAAATATTCAGCTTTGATATTAATGAGTTTTTTGGGTTCATTGAGAACATGGTTGTTGTTCAATAATAAAATTAATCCTCAAAAATACAACTTGCCTAATAATTCTGCACTCCCTGTACATATAAAAATAACAATAAATTTAGATTTTACTCCAACTTTAAGGGTTAGTTCACCCAAAAACCTTACGTTATTAATTACTCTTCCTCACACCGCAAAAAAAAAAAAAAAAAAAAAAAAAAAATTATTTCTTCGAGTTTTTAAATAAAACAAGCAAAATAATCTGCCGATAGGGTAAGGGAAAAGATCTTGTTTTAAATCAAAATTAAGATTATTTTACTTACCCCATTGGAAACTATTTTTGACTTACAAACAAACATTTCAATTCTATACACATATTTTGAATATACACAACATTTTGAAATATGTTGCATATATGACATAATTTATATATGTGAAATCCAAATATGAACATTCTATGTGTATCATGCATGTAATTAGCATAAATCGACATACACCAGATTTCATGCAAATCATCATACAAATATCTTTTTTGCCATAATTAAATATAAAAGCATTCTTGGGGAGGTGAACGTCAATCGGTCCATACATGGATACAGCTTTTGGATGTGGCTTAAAGCGTATTGTACACTGTGGACACTGAGTGAAGCCTGCTGCAGATGTTGGACAGCCTCTACAGCACACTTCATATTCTGCTGCATCAGCACATGATTTTCGTTTTCATTTCGTTTTAACTGTCTGTACTTTGTTCTGTTTATTCATTATTTGGGATTCTTGTTTTATTTTAAAGGGCACCTATGGTGAAAAATCTACTTTTAAAGCTGTTTAGACAGACATATGTGTAGATATAGTGTATAGATCGTCATATTGTGGTGAAATTAGCACACTCAGTCCTTTTTTTTTCAGTTTAACAACATAAAAACGGTGGACCAATTGGTGCGGTTTTGAGATCGACCGCAACTTTACGTAGGAGTGCGTTCCCCCCGCCCACCAATATTGATTGACAGGTGCGCATTACCATATGCTCAGTTTGTTTTCACGTCCGCCATTTTCAGCGTGTGAGTCAAAGCGATGTCACCAAAGAAACACCCTTGCTCTATTTTTAGATGTAAGGCTCATTGGGCTCAACATTCACCACGTTATCGCTCTCCTCGCCGCCAGTGTTTGTGAGTTTTGGTGTGTTTGCATACATGTGTACTTTTCATTGCGTCTTCCTTAAACTTCAGCCGTTTGCATTTCCCACAGTCACAGAAGCTCCCTGTCATCTTAACTAGGTGCAGCTGGAAAGTGCGAGCGCATTGCCTCACGTGCGCGTCCCTCCATTGGAAATAACGAACTAACGACGCGCAGCGCCATGCATTTCGCGGTGTCGCGGATGAAAGTGAGGACCGGGAGGGAGGGGGGTGGGTGTTGCGGATGAAAGTGAGGACCGGGGGGGTTTGCTCACTATTCTGCCTTACTATTCATTTTAAATAACATGCGAATGTGCGTGTCTGGTGTGCCGTGTTATGGCTCTGAGCGGCGCATCCGGTGTATGGCGCCCTTTAGTTATAGCCTCAAGCAGGTCGTACACCACGCAACGGCATGCATTTCTGAATTCTAAACATAAGTTTCTATCGGGACACACACCGGCGCCGCAAGCCTCGGTGCACAAGCTCGGAGCTTTACACTAGCAAACAGTTGGCTGTAAAACTATACAAAGACACAAATGATTTTGTAGTCTCTGCTTGGTCTGTGCCTGAGTCGTGCATGTACAGCTGAATGCTTGTCCTCTCACTCATGTTGCTTCTCTCAGTCTGTTGCCATAGGGAGCTCTTGGCTCCGCCCTCTTGTTAAGTTGGGCGGGAAGTCGAAACTAATTTTCATGTGAAGCAACACGCCCCTAAAACTGTGTACACGCCCCCAAAATGGCACTTTTTAAAACATCATAATAAAAAAATCTGAATTGTGTTTTGAACTGAACCTAAACTGGCTCACTCAGAAGAACCATAATATTAATATTACATCTTAAAATAGGGTTAAAATAGGTGCCCTTTAACAAAAGTGTTTTTAACATAATGTAATGGAAATTAAGCATTTTCAATATTTTTGTAAGCCGTTTTTTATTTACACGGTCATAATTGAAAATGAACAGTAGTACTAGTAGTAGTAGCAATAGTAATACCAGAATGGATAAATTTACATTTAATCAAAATAACCCAATGCATTGGGTTAAATTAAATAACCAAATGCATTGCGTTAAAATAACCCATGGGAAGGTGCTATCGAAACCAATAGTTGGGTTGTGTGTCGGGGTATTTTTAATGCAACTATTTTAACTGAGTGTGTTTTGTAAAATGCAAGCCAAGAAATGAAGCAATGACATCTATTGCTCAAATATGCAGCCAGTTGCAAAACGAGTGTCAAGGTTTTGAAGGAGGGCTTGCACTTGATACTATGTTTGTGCCAAGAATGCAAAACGTACTGCAAAAGAGCACTATCCACTTACATTAAAAAAGGTACGAGCTGAAAAGAGCCCTTGATTCCAGTGAAAAGTACTCGAGCCTCAAACGAAAACAAGTGAAAACTGAGAGCACAAAGCCTGTCAAATGGAGTGTGACATTCCGGGCTTTTCTGTGGGAAAGTGGTAATTACTTTTTTTTTCTTCTTCTTCTTCACTGTTTGGCTGTTGGTTGCATGGTCCTGCCCACACACTAATGAGTGAACAAGACTCTGCTGTCTACACTACTTTCTGACCAGACTGCGTGGGAGAATAAGTGCTAAATCTAGCCGTCCTTTGACTTCTGCAGAATGAGGTTTTCAGCATCATTTCTACACTTTCTGGTTTGTCTTTTAAGACTTGGAGACATCCACGGTTTGGTGTTGATGGAGGATGAAGAGGAGGAACTGGAGGACAGACACCTGAGCAAAGCTATTTTGGAGATGCTGCACATAAATAAGCTGTCAGCGCCTCTGCAGGCAAAGCCACACCCCTATATGAGACAGGTTTATCAGTCTCTGGACGCGCAGGCGAGAGAACTGAGCGCTGCTGATGGGACACTGGTGCAGAGTTTCAGGAGCATTGAAGGTAAGGGTACGTATATTTTTATTCTGATATTTATTGTAAATATTAAATATAGATTTATTAGGCAAGTCATTGGACAATCGTGAGTATTTGAGTATTTGTAATTAGTTACTTTACACGCAAATGCCTATATGGCTCTTAAAGGATCACTACACATTTTTAGAAATAGACTCATTTTACATCTCCCCTAGAGTTAAACAGTTGAGTTTTACCATTTTTAAATATATTAAGCCTATCTCTTGGTTTTACACTTTTAGCTTAGCTTAGCATAAATCATTGAATCAGATTAGACCATTAGCATCTCACTCAAAAATTACCAAAGAGTCATTCTGTATTCTGACTCTTCTGTAGTTATATCCAGGGCTTGACATTAACTTTTTTGATCACCAGCCACTGTGGCTAGTAGTTTTCCAACATTACTAGCCACTCGCCATTTTCACTAGCCACAATTGTATTGTTGGGAAAATATATTTTATACACATAAATATGACTTGACATGCTAAAATTGCTTGATTTAGATTTTGCGTTTTCACCACATGTCTCATTCATTTCACTTTTTGTGTGTCGTGTGTGAGCTTGCTAAATGTTCATGAGCTAATGGGTGATGGTTTCATAGTATTACAATTTTTATTTCACATAATTTTCAGAGCTCAAAATGAAGGATTTACCAAATTTATCTCTGACCACACCAAACATAAACAATTCATTATTTCTTAGCCACAAATTTTAAATGTGTCAAAACAAGCAAAAATATAGCTATTTACTATACTTCTTATTTAACAAAACATATGCACAGTAATCTGTCCTGGCTAAAGGTCCAGGATCACCAGTTTACAACACATAAATGGGGAGTAATCTCTCATTAAAGCAATGTTATTGGAAAAAATGATAATTAAACCACATTACGCAAAAGAAAGCAGGTAAAAAACATACCGTGTGATAATGAAACGATTATAACGCACACGGTTAACATTAGACCCATAAAAAAATCTGTTTTATAATGGTTAAAGTGAAAGCAACCGGTGCTGCTTACAAAAATACAAATCTGGAGCTCTTGAAAGCAGTAAGACTGTGGGTGCATGTTAATTACTTTTTGTCTAGTCTATTTGAAAGAGAACCGATCACATCAGCTGTGTTTCTAGACACAGTTGCTTCATGCAAGGAAACGGGATTGCGCACGCGTTTTAAACAGTCGCGCGCATCACCCCAGCTGTTAGCGCGAGTGATTATCCTTTCATTCAGTATTCATCTGCTTTTTTATTGTTTACGCGAACGCAATTATTTTTGTCAGTCGTGTTGTTTCTCAATTATCAGATCGCCTTTGCATGCATATTGGACTTCCTTATTGTCTAACCCTGCTTTAATGAATTATTATCCGGAAAATTATTTTCAACCAGCCAAAGTGGCTAGTGGGAGTGTCTATCTTACCCGCCACCACTGAAATCTACCCGCATTTGGCGGGTTGGCGGGTGTTAAGCCCTGGTTATATCGCTTCATCAAATTCCTTGATTATTACACCATATATAACAGTGTAGTTCCTAGCCATGAGAGTATAGTTCCTAGCCATATCATCCAAGAAAATTACAACTTTTCATTTTCCGTCAACCTCAGTACACGAGTAAAGCTTTAAATAAGAATTTCAAGAGTACACACTTAGCTGATGATTGATTACAAAGCAAGTTTGGCATGCTGTCCCGGGAGAGAGCCCTGAGCTCGAAGGTCCTTGAGCCCTGGGCTCCCTCCCATTTGCAGGGCGAGAGGGGAGCTCTGAGCTCAGGTAGATCTCGAGACTCCCCCCTTTTTGATAAGAGTTGATGACAGAAAATAATTGCTATGAAGAGATATGCTGCTGGATGAGAGTTTGACTGTAGTGCTAAATTTAGATTGATCAATTAACTTGTAGAGCGTGTTTTTGGAATGTGGGAGGAAACCGGAGAACCCTGGGGAAACCCACGCGCGCACGAGAAGAACATGCTAACTTTGCACAGAAACGACAGCCAGTCTGTTGAAGGACTAGAACTGGTGACGTTCTTGCTGTGAGGCAACAGTGCTAATCACTGGGCCACCGTGCCGCCCTATGAAAGGAAAGGTGGAGGAGTAGGGGTGGAAGGGGGGATTCTTCAAATCGGAGATGACTGTGGTGAGAAACCCTGGCTCTTTATAGTGGGTTAGGAATCATCTGATTGGTGGATCATACATAGTTAATGCAGAACCAGCCGTGTTCAATCATAATCACGTGATCCTCTCGAAATTAGTTTATAAATAAACTTAAATTATAATTTAATAATAGGAATAGATTTAAATAGGAATAGAAATTTGACGACGTTAATGGTCTAATCCAATTCAATGATCTATGCTACGCTAAGCTGAAAGTGCTACAGTCAGACCCGGAGATCGACTGAATAGATTAAAAAAATTGTAAAACTCAACTCTTTAACTCTAAGGGAGTGTAAAATGAACCTATTTTCAAATAAAGTGTAGCATTTCTTTCAAATTAAGGTCAAGTTATTTGTTCAAATCTCTACAGACGCTAATGGTCTAATCTGATTCAATGAACTATGCTAAGCTATGATAAGCTAAAAGTGCTCCTGCACAAAGTCCCTTCAAGGCAAGTCATTTCACTTGGAAGCCATCCTTGAAACACCTCTCGGGCAGAATGCTCGGGCATTCTGTCTGAATGAACATTCAGTTCTACAAAACTGTTTGCCAAGCTTACGATTACATTACATATTTGGAATCATCAATAAAATTAAACAACACCTGTATTATAAGTTTCATTTATAAACGTCCGAATCAAACAAAATCTGCATATTTTCAGGTTGCCCAAGCTAATGCGCATGCACACTCGAAAGGAACAAAATCATGAAACCAACCTCATTTATGGTTGTGTTACACATGATCATCCTCTGGATAATGCTTTGTCAGATCGCGCTGCTCTTCTAAAGTAAATCACAACTTGGTCTTGATGGTGAATCTCCTCCAGAAATGACAGCGAGTCTTTGTTTACAAGTTTGTGGGCGTTTGAGTAGTTGCTGCCATGTGATGTGCGTTTGACAAGACGGACTGTAACTCACGTTCGTTTCATACAGATTACAAAACCATAAAACTGTTGTTTTCAAGTGCCCTTGGTTCATTTAAAAGTACATATTTCAAGCTTTATGTGGATATATTCCTTATGTCTGTAAAGTAAGTATTCCCTGAGATTCCAGTGTGTTTGTTGACCACCAAACTGTCGTAAAAGCACTTGTCTGGTCTGAGCTTTTTCCCCGGAGAAACGACAGTCTATAGCGATCGATGATTGGCTCCTGTACTAGTAGGCGGGGCTTCATTCGCCATATTGACCGTTACACTTTTCCCCATTCAAAACTATACGAGTGACACGTCTTGTTTATTCTATAGTCTTTGTCCTGCAAGACCCGGAGATCAGCTGAATGGATTCAGAAACCGTAAAACTTAACTCTTTAACTCTAAGGGAGTGTAAAATGAGCCTATTTTCAAAATAAGCGTATTATTCCTTTTAATAGTTAGGTCAAGTTATTTGTTCAAATCTCTACAGATGCTAATGGTCGAATGCGATTCAATGAACTATGCTAAACTAAGCTCAAAGGGCTCCTGCAAGACCTGGAGATCGGCTGAATGGATAAAAAAATGGTAAATCTCAACTCTTTAACTCTAGGGGAGTGTAAAATGAACCTATTTTCAAAATAACCGTAGCATTCCTTTTAAATTTAGGTAAATTTATTTGTTCAAATCTCTACAGATGCTAATGGTCTAATCCGATTCAATGATCTATGCTAAGCTAAGCTAGAAGTGCTCCCGCCAAATTCTAAACTGACAAATCTCTTGCATAACTTGTAAAATTAGTCAATTCCAATGAAATTATAATATTATAATGAAATAAAATCAAGCTATCAAATCTCATTAGCCGTTTCTTCACTGTATAACTTACACATTCTGATTAAAGAGCAACGAATGAATCTCTTATTTATTTAGATTTTTTTTTTCGTTTGATTACATTAAATAACAGGTGTCACTTTAAAAATGCACACATCTAACGTCATAAAGAAAGCATTCGACTGCTTTCCTAAATTTTATGCTCATTTAGGACAAAATTAGTTGTGTTTGAAAAAACCCCACCAAGATCGACATCTTTAGATATTATTATTATTAATTATGTGTATATGTCTGTTCAAACACGCACCCAAAACCCAGACTTTCGCTCCGTTTCAAATCGCGTGTACAGAATCTGTTTGGGAAACAGCCTCTATTTATCACTATAGAGCGTGTCAGCTGACAGTCACGCACCGCTATATGACTGTTTTAAGGATTGCATATGAAGGGGAGATGGCACCTGTAATAAAAGGAAAGGGAATCCCGCCGTTTTTATGTTTATTTCAAGGTGTTTTTATGCCTAAACAAAGCGAAAGCACAGAACAGACTCACATTTAAGAGCAAAGGGCGGCCCCTGGTGGTTTGGCGGTATGGGTTGCGTATAGGGAGGCTCTGCTCTTTAATGTTCATTGCCACCCATCAGAGAAAGACTGAAATTACGGGAAAATACCTTTACGGGATGATAGCGGGATAGAACTGTAAAATATGGGAGAATCCCGGGAAAAACGGGAGGGTTGACAGCTATGGTTACTAGAGAAATGTAACATTAAATTAGAAAGCAGTGGGCGTGGCTTGTTTTTTCTACTGTAAGCTGATTGGATGTAGGAAAGTAGGCATTTCATTCAGAAAGATCGGGAAAAGGGTTTGGGGAGAGTTATTATAACCTAACAAACTCCTCCTCCTCACCATTTCTGTGTGTTATCAAAACTGACAGCTGGAGGGGGTGTGGTTAAGCATGTTAGCTCCGCCCAATACCTCAGACAGACGTAATCTGAGAACCGAAAACAAACAAGTCCATTTTCAGATTTTAGTAAAAAATTACAAGGGCAAACTGTTTTGTTTTTATCGTAATGACATGCACAGATGAGTTGTTCACCACGAAACTAGCAATGTGAGCTAACAAAATCAACATGGTTAGTTTCGATTTCATACTTTAAAGAATCTTTTTGCTTTCTCTCAAATAAGATTCAAAGTACGGCACTCCAGGATGGATCTGGTTCAACACGTCCCAGCTGAGTCCCTTCATGAGGGTTGCAGAGCTGGTGCTCCTGAGGAAAACTCTTCATCACCGGCCGCTCAGTGTGACGGTCACAGTACACAGTCTTTCACCAAGAGCAGAAAACCTGAGCATCAGTGGCCCTCTTGCAGAGCACTTACTAAGCCTGGACCGACTACCTCCATCAGGTTACGATGTTTTTGACGTGACGGCAGCAATACACCAACCATCTCAAAACTCGGATATATTAGGCTTCCAGCTTCGTTTTGAGGATGAGAGCGGCAGCCTGGTCCTCCATGAAGCCCTCACTCAGAGCCTCTACTGCCTGAATAGCAGCTCTGTCAGCCAGCCGCTTTTGGTGGCATACAGGAGCAGATCTATGGAGCTTCATCCGGGATCTTCAATGGTGGGATCAGAGCACAGACACAGGCAGCGAATAGACACCGAGAGACAGCGAATACATTTGCGGCATGGAAGACATGTAGGTGCATGCAGACTCTATATGCATCATGTCAGTCTTCACACGAGCAAGCTGAGGCAATGGATTCTACAGCCGTCCAACTTCAGCATAAGCATTTGTAGGTATGTTCTGTCTGTGTGTCATATACTGTATGAAAGTGGGGGTTGGGAATACTATGTAAAAGTTTAGGAATGTGAAAAATAAGTGCACTTATCTGGATTAGATAAGTGCACTGCAGGCATACAAGAGTGGCACTGTGGCTCAAGTTAGCACTGTCACCTTACAACAAGAAGGTCGCTGGTTCGAGTCCCGGCTAGGCCAGTTGACATTTCTATGTGGAGTTTGCATGTTCTTCCTGTGTTGGCCTAAGTTCCGCCGGGAACTCCAGTTGTCCCCACAGTCCAAACACATGCGCTATAGGGCAGGGGTTTTCAAACTGTGGGGCGCGCCCCACCAGGGGGGCGCCAGCACCTGTTAAGGGGGGCGCGAGAATTTGAGGCGTGCATGCGAGTAAATTATGATGACGATTTTTATGCGTTTATTAGAGGGAGTCGGATTAAAGTTAGTTTCACATCTAACTATCAGGCATCTGTAGAGTTTATGCGTTCCGGTAAAATATATATGCAAATAAAATGGAGCGGGTGCTTTTTAACGGTGAATGAAAGTCAAACCGGTGAGCGTCTGACAAAAAAAGTGCCCTTCTGAATCAAATCAGCAGGATGCCCTTCTGGATCTTTCACTTACTTTGAAGACATGCGACATGAAGATATACAGACTACCTTTACATGGACATCAGTAATAGTTATTTGCCTTAATGTGAATAAAACAATAATATGATTAAGGTGTTACGTGAAGTGCTTTTTGAATGTTGCATTACCAGGCTATCCACGTCTATCCACGTCTAATGTCATTTCGGGTGTTTCATCTTTAATTTTTCGACTTTAACTGCAGTTCGGCACTTTCACTCATGAATATTTCAATTATGCTCCCATGACAAATGGGTTATTAGACGCGAATATTTAGTAAGGACTGGTGGAAGATGTTTTAATGGGATTTGATAGCGCACGACAAATAGAAAGAAAAAAACTTCTGCATTTCGTGGTCAGGGTTGCCAGATGTAGCTGACTGATTCCAGCCCAAAAGCTATACAAAACCCGCCGAAATGCAAATTCAAAACCGCCCAATCTGGCAACATTGTTTGTGATCTGTGTGTGTGTGCGGTCCTTTACTGACAGCCTGGTGTGTGCATCTTGTCGAATGCAGCGAAAAGTCCTACATGGCATTAAGTAATAGTTTGATTGCGGTGTTTACTTCAATAATGCCACTAATATATGCATACTCCACATCTTAATTCCAATTCTGTTTAGTTCAGTTATGACTTAAGTTAGATAATGGTCATCCAAAACCCTTTGGACAAACTTGGGGGGGCGTGTGTCCTAAAAGTTTGAAAACCCCTGCTATAGGGGAATTGGATGAACTAAATTGTTTGTAGTGTGTGAATGAATGAGTCTAGGTGTTTCCCAATACTGGGTTTCAGCTGGAAGGACACCCGCTGCGTAAAACATATGCTGGAATAGTTGGCGGTTCATTCCGCTGTGGCGACCTCTGAGCCTAAGCCAAAGAAAAAATGAATAAATGCAATCGTACATGCATATCTTAAAAGTATTTACTCATTATTTATTCACACTCAACTGGTTTTAAACTTATGAATTTTTTTCTTCTGCTGAACATAAAACAAGATGTTCTGATGAATGTTGTGAAAAAACTGCCCATCAACAGCCATAGCAGGAATGAAAAATGCCTAACGTATTTGCGATTGTCAAAAATGTGTGCTGTGCGCTCTAGTGGATTTATTAAAACAAAAACTGCAAGAAAACATAGTCCAGTGTACATACTTGTCAGTTCTCAGAAATGCAGCCCTGGACACATATTTCCAACGAGCATGGCTTGCAAAAATACTATGGAAGTCAATGGCGGTTTTTTCCAACATTCTAATGGTTGGTGAGTTAGACTTGTAATCCAAAGCTTGCTGGTTCGATTCCTGATCCTGGCAGGAATTGGAGGTGGGGGGAGCAGAGATGTATAAAGTACTAGAGAGCCAGACTTAAGTAAAAGTACAAGTGCTCTATCAAAAAAGTGACTTGAGTAGAAGTTGAAGTGCTCTTTAAGCACAATACTTAAGTGGAAGTACTAAAGTATTCAACATTTTTTGTACTTAAGTATTGCAAGTAGTTTATTTAAAAATTTACTACTCAAGTACTGAAAGTAAAAGTACAAGTATTGCGTTATGTACAGTAGTTATTTTTAAAAAAGCAGTCAAAAGACATATTGTTTTGTTTATTTTAAATATCTTTTTGGGGGCACAGGATTAAGCAGAACAAAAAGAACCATGGTTTACGATTTATAATATAAATAAATAAATAAATATGTATATGATGGGTCAAAAACACCATTCAGTGTGAGAGCCTTTATGATAGACAGTTAACGTTATGTGAACATTGCAGCATGAAATTAACCGTGGGCAGCTAACGGTAGTTAACTTATCTAGCTCTTATGGATAGCTCAAACTGCTGTTTTGTGTATTATATTATCTTTAACTTGACATATTTCTTCAAATCCGACGGTAGAGTATGCACTTCATTCTATATGAACTGTTTTTCACTCCGACAAATGCAAACATTGGCTTTAAATAGGGTCACAAGTGGTCTTTTTCCTCATCGCCACCAACAGTTGAAAGTGAAGGAGTTGAAGGTGGAATTTCTGGGTTTTCCATGTCTAAACTGAAGTGCTCTCAATGCAGGCAGGCAGCACTGTCTTCTTTGATCGTCTGATCAATGAATGATTGATTCGTAACATTTTTATAATTGTAACGAGTAACTATGCAACACATAAAAAATCTACTGGAGTAAAAGTATTAATCTCATCGAAAATATGTACTGAAGTAAAAGTAGAAGTAGGAGAAAAAAACAATACTCCAGTAGAGTACAGATACAACCTTTTAGTACTTAAGTACAGTAGTGAAGTAGTTCTACTTCGTTACTATACATCTCTGGGGGGGGGAGTGACTCTGTTGCACAAACATGTATACCATGATTTTAGTAGTATTAATTTTATGTGATATCCCGAACCAGATTGACCTTAGGCAAAGCATATTTTTAACGATTACACCAAAATAATGATAATAATAATAATTCAAATGGGTTTTTTCACCATGTTGTAACTCTGTCCCCCTTAAAGGGATACAGCTGTGGCCTGAAGTTAACGAGAATTATTTATATTATTTATTAAATTACCTATTATTTGTGTTTTATTAACGTCTACCCCCACCCCAACACTTACATTAATATAAAAACAGTAATTATACAGAGTATTACTCATAATATTTATTAAATTACCCATTAAATTGTATTTTATTAACATCTACCCCCATCAAAACCCTACAGCAATGTAAAAATATTCATTATTGTTGTAGAGCATAACAAACATGATGCTATATTGATGATAGTATCTGCAGCTGTATCCACTTTACCCTTAAAGGGTCACGAAACACCAAAACACTTTTTTTGAGCTGTTGACAGTCATATATGTGTCCCACGCTGCTATAAACACTATTAGGACACATATATTGCACTAAAAAGTGAAAATTGGTTGTTTTTGCGTTATTTTGAGCAAATTCGTTCTTCCGGTTTGAAACGAATTTTTGAAGCTGCGTCATGACCATGAGATACATAGGGGTAAATCCAGCCAGGAGAGTGGCTGGCTGTCTTTTTGAGGACATTCTGACGCATTTGAGTGTGCGGCATTAATTCATGAGAAAGACATGCTTCAAACCAATCAGCGCGCTCTATTGAGTATGACGTGAAACTTCATTAATATGCATGATAGCTCCGGAGACTGTATATACACTGTACAGACGGCAGAGACGCCACGTTGTGTTGCTAAAACAAGTGAAAGAACAAGAATTTGGAGACATGGGTCGTCGGTGTGCTGCAACAAGGTTTTGTTTTCATTTTCCCTCTATGAGAGAGCTGCTGGACTCACGTGTGGATTACAGTGCACGCGACATGCGACAGAAACGCGTTTGTAAGGAAAATTTTTACCCGAGAGCTTTTCTCATCTGGAAATGGTGAAATCCGGATTTGCCGCTCGTCTCCTTTTAATAAAAAGACACGGCTCCAGTTTGATTGTCCTGTCGCTACAGATTAGGTAAGTGTGTGCAGTGTTCTTTGTTTAACCCAGATTGCAAAGTTTGTCGTATTTTCAGCAGTGCTTTATTAGTTTTTAAAGACATACCTCAGTCAAAATGATTTAGTTACTAAGTTTACAGTATGTTAATATCACTGCAATATTACAGTACAATATTATAGACTGAAAGATCCGCTAATGCTGCTCTCTGAGTGTAAACATATGAACACAAACTATTCCCGTCGTGCAGGATTTTCGCCGCATTTTGTGACAGGATAGTCTATACACACGGCTTTCTGACGCTACCTACCGAGTACATAAGTTACAGAGAAATGCGGAGGATTTTTTTTTTCTCCCATTCGCCGTGCGGTATCAAAGCCTCTGTGTTTCTTTTGCCTGTGATCAGCACATGGCCAAATGGAAACTCCCTTCTATGCAAATTTTACCCTCTTTCCCTCCCCCGACACTCCCACACTCCCAGAGCTGGACACGCCCAACTTTCCTGACTTTTTTCAAACTAGAGGTGTGACAACACCCTGCTGAGACAGGGGGGTTTCATGGCCCTTTAAAGTTCAAGATTATAGGCATGTGCCTTGAATGCTTGTGCATAAATCTAGCCCTGGTGATACCCTTGATAAACCCTAATAATTTTGCCCTTACTGTGTGCTTTTTTTCAGAGGTATCTGTCTGAAAGCAACATCTATGACTGTTCAAAGACAAAGAAAACACCAGAAAGAGAATGAATCACTTCAAAGGTGCGTTAAATCTCCTCTGTGGCTTTTTATAGTTATAAATGACTCAGGTTTGAGCGCGCGGGTTTGACAGACGGTGACCCTGAAACTGTATTCAATTTTTTTCTAGATCAGCCTGCACTCCTCAAGGCCTGTCGTCTCTCATCGTGATGTACAGCAGCGACACTGCCGACATTATTATAAAGGAGCTGAAGGATATGAGAGCAGAGAGATGCGAGTGTCAGTCAACGGCTCAATGAAAGCCACTGCTCACATCCAGAAAATGCAGTTTGTCATGTATCTGACAGATGCATGTGAACCCACAGGTTTCTATGTTGGTCATGATATCTGATTTGATAAAGAACAACAACAAAAGCTGCTTATTATAGTGCAGAAACTAGAACATTCTCATTGCTTTCTTCAAAATGTAAACACTCACAATGCAGCAAGCTTTTCCACCAAATGTTTCCTGTAATCTTGGCTGATAAAATGCACAATGATGATTTTTACAGAACAGTTTGAGTTCTGTTTCAGCAAAATTCCTTAAATGATTTCCTTAATAATTCATTTATTTCATTAATTTTATTTTAATTATTGGTTAAATACTTTTGGAAGATTTTATTTTATTTTATTTTATTATTTTTTGTTAAATGTTTTTGGAGGAAATCCCAACAATGCTGCATTTATTTGATCATAAATACAGAAATATTGTGAAATATCATTACACGATTCACAATTACACAGCATTTTGTGAAAATTAAATTAAATTAAATTAAATTAAATTAAATTAAATTAAATTAAATTAAATTAAATTAAATTAAATTAAATTAAATTAAATTAAATTAAATTAAATTAAATTAAATTAAATTAAACTGCTCAATTAAAGCCACTGCTCACATCCAGAAAATGCAGTTTGTCATGTATCAGACAGATGCATGTGAACCCACAGTTTGAGTTCTGTTTCAGCAAAATTCCTTAAACGATTTTCTTAATTTATTTTATTTCATTTTATTTACGTTTTTGGTTAAATACTTTTGGAAGATTTATTTTATTTAATTTTTTTTTTTATGTTTTTGGAAGAAATTCCAACCATGCTCTATTTATTTGATCATAAAAATAGTGAAATATCATTACACAATTCAAAGTAGAACTTTTAAACATGCATAAATTAAATTAAATTAAACTGCTTAATGAAAGCCACTGCTCACATCCAGAAAATGCAGTTTGTCATGTATCTGACAGATGCATGTGAACCCACAGCTTTCTATGTTGGTCATGATATCTGATTTGATAAAGAACAACAACAAAAACTGCTTATTATAGTGCACAAACTAGAACATTCTCATTGCTTTTTTCAAAATGTAAACACTCACAATGCAGCAAGCTTTTCCACCAAATATTTCCTGTAATCTTGGCTGATAAAATGCACAATGATGATTTTTACAGAACAGTTTGAGTTCTGTTTCAGCAAAATTCCTTAAACGATTTCCTTAATAATTCATTTATTTCATTTATTTCATTTTAATTATTGGTTAAATACTTTTGGAAGATTTTATTTTAGTTTATTTTATTATTTTTTGTTAAATGTTTTTGGAGGAAATCCCAACAATGCTGCATTTATTTGATCATAAATACAGAAATATTGTGAAATATCATTACATGATTCACAATTACACAGCATTTTGTGAAAATTAAATTAAATTAAATTAAATTAAATTAAATTAAATTAAATTAAATTAAATTAAATTAAATTAAATTAAATTAAATTAAATTAAATTAAATTAAATTAAATTAAACTGCTCAATTAAAGCCACTGCTCACATAAAGAAAATGCAGTTTGTCATGTATCTGACAGATGCATGTGAACCCACAGCTTTCTATGTTGGTCATGATATCTGATTTGATAAAGAACAACAACAACCACTGAAAGAAAATTTATAGTGCACAAACTAGAACATTCTCATTGCTTTTTTCAAAATGTAAACACTCACAATGCCGCAAGCTTTTCCACCAAATATTTCCTGTAATCTTGGCTCATAAAATGCACAATGATGGTTTTTACAGAACAGTTTGAGTTCTGTTTCAGCAAAATTCCTTAAATGATTTTCTTAATTTAATTTATTTTATTTTATTTAAGTTTTTGGTTAAATACTTTTGGAAGATTCATTTAATTAAATTTTATGGATGCCCTTCCAGCCACAACCCAACACTGGGAAACACCCATACACTCTTGCACTCACACACATACACTACAGCCAATTTAGCTTATTCAATTCACAGTATAGCGCATGTCTTTGGACTGTGGAGGAAACCGGAGCACCCGGAGGAAACCCACGGCAACACAAGGAGAACATGCAAACTCCACACAAAAATGCCAACTGACCCAGCTTGGGCTCGAACCAGTGACCTTTTTGCTGTGAGGCAATCATGCTACCCACTGCGCCAACGTGACGCCTCAAATTATTTCAGTAATCTATAAATATGCTGATTTAGTGCTATAAATTGTAAAATATTCAGTACTGTGGAAAATACACTGTTACTGCTAATGTTGCTGATAACACTAAATGTATAAATCTGGCATTATAATTTGTACAACCCAGATTTATTTTTTGTCTCGTTTTTAACAAATGATTCAGTTATTCACTCATAAAACTTCATCTTTCATTGCTAGATGTGTCATCTTTGAAGAATTATTCAGTGGCATATTTTTGATGGCTGGTTGTCGCCACCTATTGGTTAAATAATGTAATTGCTGCCTACAACTTTCATTTTTGAGCATGGTTAAATGCATATGACAGTAATTTTAATCTTTACCGTAAACATCAGTGTTTTTATCTAAACTATAAACTGTTATCCCAGTACTTCTGTGTTAGTTGACTATTTGTAACTTCATAACTAACTCAAAAGACTAAAGACTGAATCTCTTTTTTGATTTTTGCGTTTTTCAAACACAGATTGCAGCAATTCGAAGGATTAATAAACATATGCAAATCACCATCATTTATAATTTATTTTGCGTGGTTGAGATCGGATGTTGTCCTGAACTTTTAATGATTAATCGGCAGCTTGAATGCATTGAAGGCAGGCTAAACAAGAAGTACAGAAATCCCCTTTAATGAAACCCATCCCGAATAACCTACCACAACTTCTTCCTCATCATTATATTTTACAGGAAAGCCAGAATGCTTTCATACGTGATTTGAATGACGTGAGAGGCGATTTCTCTGTGATCGTTACAAATTTAGAATTAATCTATCAGTAGAAAATGTATTAATCCGTGGACCATGTGTGTTCCAAACCATAGGTTATGATCCATATGAATCACAGATCAACCGTGATCCGTTACACCCCTAGTAATAATATTCCACAATATAAGTTTTAGCTGTGTTTTTCATTGAATAAATTCAGCGAACAATGTAAGAATTTTGACAAACATTTGATTTCTTTATTATTCCAAACGTATTGTTAGACAATTATTATTAGGCAACTTGTTTTGCACAGTGTGAGAATATAAAAGAAAATGCAAAGAGTGTTGCAGGTACACTTTTGCCCACAGGGTGTCATAATAGAGCAAAAAAAAAAAACATATGTATGTTAAAAACAAAAAGATTAGCCCTTCTGTAAATAAAATATAATAATTCAATGATGTTTAATGGAGTGAATTTTTTTAACAGATTTTTTAAATATGAGTTCAATAACAGAGGTTTGTTCTGCAGCCAATTGAAACAAAAAATAATTGAAGAGGACCAATAATTTTGGCCATAGTTAAGAAATAAATAAATAAATAAAATATATAAGATATATGTAAAAACACAGGAGCTAATAGTTTTGCCTTTAACTATATGTTTAAAAATGCCATGTATTTTTTACTATTTATCTGGGCGTTGTTATATTTTAAACCCCATACACATATACACACAAACAAAATTGTTTTGAGCAGATGAATGTGTATGTAAAGACCTATTTGAATTTACTGGCTTTAATTTTTAGAAAGATATGACAAAGAGAGGAAATGAGGAAACTGAAAGAAAAAAACAAGCTGTGCTAGAGTTTCCTTTCACATGGTTGTCTCAGCAGATAACAAATTTCCAATATTAAAAATAACAGCAGACCAAAGCGTCTGTCTTCTGTGTAAAAAATGCTTGCTGCGTTACATTTTTTAGTTGAATCGAATTAACTTTTTTAGTCAGCGCAACTTACATCAATCAAACTAAATCTAAATATTAAACTTTGTATAACTTAAAAAGATTTGTTGAAACTTGATTAAATTATAAAAATAAGTGAAAGCAAACATAAACATATCTGATGTCTTCATTTTTTTGCCATTACATTTTTTAGTGTATTTACCCTGCTGAAAAAAAACAGCATATGCTGGTAAGGTATGTTTTGATGCTGGTATGCTGGTCTTGCTGGTTTTGCTGGTCTCGATGCTGGTTTTGCTGGTTTCAGTGTTGGTATTGCTGGTTTTCAATGCTGGTCTTGCTAGTTTCAATGCTGGTCATGCTGGTTTCAATGCTGGTTTTGCTGGTTTCAATGTTGGTCTTGCTGGTTTCAATGCTGGTTTTACTGGTTTCAATGCTGGTTTTACTGGTTTTGATGCTGGTCTTGCTGGAACGAAAAAACTGAAACGAGCAATGACAGCATCAAGACCAGCAAAACCAGCATAGAGACCAGCCAAACCAGCATTGAAACCAGCAATACCAGCACTGAAACTAGCATCAAGACCAGCAAAACCAGCATTGAAACCAGCAATACCAGCACTGAAACCAGCAAAACCAGCATCGAGACCAGCAAAACCAGCATCGAGACCAGCAAAACCAGCATTGAAACCAGCAAAACCAGCATTGAAACCAGCAATACCAGCACTGAAACCAGCAAAACCAGCATTGAAACCAGCAAAACCAGCATCGAGACCAGCAAAACCAGCATTGAAACCAGCAATACCAGCACTGAAACCAGCAAAACCAGCATCGAGACCAGCAAAACCAGCATCGAGACCAGCAAGACCAGCATTGAAACCAGCAAGACCAGCACTAAAACCAGCATCGAGACCAGCAAAAGCAGCATTGAAACCAGCAAGACCAACACTGAAACCGCATCGAGACCAGCAAAACCAGCATCGAGACCAGCAAAACCAGCATTGAAACCAGCAAGACCAGCACTAAAACCAGCATCGAGACCAGCAAAAGCAGCATTGAAAGCATTGTTTTTTCAGCAGGGTAGTTGCTTTTACTATGTTAATATGTTTGCTCCACAGATAAAAGCTCGACATTTTAGTTTGCAAATAGCCCTAAAACTGCTCTGATATTTGTCTATCAAACATACCCTCATGAAAAAATACTATAGTAATTTATTGAAGTGTATATATTTACAACTCTTTGCTACTACTATTATTAGCCATCATTAACTAAAATAATATTTTAGTTTTTACTACAGTAAACTGTGATGAATTGGATAATGTGTTTACATTACTATAGCTGCTAGCGAAAGAAATTACCACAACGTTAATTGAAACAGGGTAACAGTGTAGTTCAAAAACACTATTACCTATTACCCTGCTGAAAAATCCAGCTTAAACCAGCCTAAGCTGGTTGGCTGGTTTTAGCTGGTCGACCAGCCTGGTTTTAGTGGGGTTTTGGCCATTTCCAGGCTGGTTTCCAGCCATTTCCAGCCTGGTCTTAGCTGGTCAGGCTGGAAAATTACCAGCTTAAACCAGCTAAAACCAGGTTGACCCGCCTTTAAGCTGGACATAGCTGGTTTTGGCTGGTCAAGCTGGTTTTAGCTGGTCAGCTCCCAGCCTGACCAGCTAAGACCAGGCTGGAAATGGCCAAAACCCCTCTAAAACCAGGCTGGTCGACCAGCTAAAACCAGCCAACCATCTTAGGCTGGTTTTTAAGCTGGATTTTTCAGCAGGGTAATATCCTAGTATTTACTTCAGTAAATTGAGCTCGATGTATTGTAGTATTTACCATATTTATGTAGAACTTAGCGTATTGGCTAATTTGTTTATAGCCTATTACCACATCAACCACAACATAATTCAAATATGAAATAATGTTTCGAAAACACAGTATTTACTATAGTATTTATTTCATATTTCAATGTTTAAACGCAGTTTTATTTAACCACTTCCTTTGTTAGCTACTGCATAAACCGCGTTTCAAATTATAGCCTATTCGGTGGTTGCTAGAAGAGATACAGCTGCGGACAAATATTGTTTATATTATTTATTAAATTATTTATTAACGTCCACCCCTAGTCCAACCGTAAACTCAACCATCACAGTAATGTAAAAACAGTAATTATACTGACTATTATTTGTATTACTTATTAAATTACACATTAAATTGTATTTTATTAACCCTCACAGTAATGTAAAGCAGCAATTATACAGAGTATTATTCATATTATTTATTAAATTACCTATTAAATTGTATTTTATTAACGTCTACCCTACCCAACCCTCACAGTAATGTAATAAAAAAGTAATTGTTGTAAAGTGTCACAAAAAGAACTATTTTATACGTGAGCATCCGCAGCTGTATCCCTTTTAGAAACTACTTATGCGCGTGCTCGTGAAGGGGAGGGGAATCTTTGTGGGGGAGGATTGAGGCAACGCTGATTGGCTCCTGGTGCTGTCAATCAAGAGCAGCCATGTCAAGTGAAAAAAAGAGCGATGCGAACTAATAGCGGTGAAGAAGGAGCCGTTATTTCGAGACGTTCAGCGTTAAACTCCGCGGGTTTGTTTATAAATGACAGTCAGAATCGTGTCTAATGTAGGCACCGTTGAAGTAGGTCAGCATTATGCTTCTTTTACGCGGATAATAACATTAACGGGACACTTTGACATTGATGTAATAATAAGCGAACTGAACCTGCTTCGCGTTAAATGTTAGCCGGCAGTTTTGTGCTGGAAATAAACGAGCCAATGATGTCCGGAAAGCATTACAAGGGTCAAGAAGTCAGCTGCTGCATCAAGTACTTCATATTTGGATTTAACATTATATTTTGGGTAAGAGCTCGCCACCATTTCTTTGTTTATAATAGGCTGTCATTGGCTGTGAATGTGATGTATGGGTATTTGTGCTCGTGCTAAATTCAGATCCTTTGTTTGTGTGTTTGAAATACAAGAAGCCACGTATGAACTGTGTTGTTTATCGATTAAATTCAACGCAATCGATTATTCGGCTTTGATAATGCATGAAACTCGTGTCTTTGGCATCTTCCATCCGTTTATCTCAGATGTTCATGACAGCAGTGAGTCAAGTGCGTACTATAGATAATCGGCTTTCTGTCTTCTGTGAAGCGATGCATTGACTGACTGTACTGTACTGTACTGTATATAAATGGACGAACACATGGAGCCTCTGTCCTGGATTGCATGCACTATCCGGAGATTATTATTATTATACAGTGCCTGTAGAAATGCAGTGCTCCAATAACCTGGTTTTACTATTTTTTTCTTGCATTTTTTAAAACATTTTGTTTATAATAGTATTTTTTCTTCTTTAAATTGACATTTTAATTAAAAATCAAAACTAGATTGAATGTAATATATGCTCCAAGAGCCTTGTTTTACTTTTTTTTTTTTTACATTTTGTTATATTAGTATTTTATCTTTAAATTAACATTATTTAAATAAAAAATCAAAATTGGATTTAATGCAATATGCAGAGATTATTTTAATTATAATATAGTGAATGTAGAAATTGTTTTACTTTTTTAAACATTTTGTTATAATAGTTTTAGATCGTCTTTAAATTAACATTTTAATAAAAATCAAAACTAGATTGAATGCAATATTCGTAGATTATTATTATTATTATTATTATTATTATTATAAGGGGACTGTAAAAATGCAGTACTTCAATAACCTTTTTTTACATCTTGTTATAACAGTTTTTTTATCTTCTTTAACAGTATTTATATAAAAATACAAAACTGGATTGAATTCAATATTCGTAGATGATGATGATGATGATTATTATTATTATTATTATTATTATTATTATATGGTGACTGTAAAAATGCAGTACTCAAATAACCTTGTTTTACTCCATTTATTTACAGCGTATGTAATATATTGTTATAATAGTATCTTATCATCTTTAAATGAATAATTTATTTAAACTTAAAATCAAAAATAGATTGAATGCAATATGCTGAGATTATTATTATTATTATTATTATTATTATTATTATTATTAAGATTTTATGGGAAATGTAAAAATCCAGTGCTCCAATAACCTTGTTTTACCTTTTTTTACCGTTTTTTTATTTTTATTTTTACCGTTTTTTTATTTTATCTTCTTTAAATTAACATTATTGAAATTGAGTGCAATATTCAGAGATTATTATTATTATTATTATTATATGGGGACTGTAAAAATGCAGTCCTCCAATAACCTTGTTTTACTTCACATCTTTAAATTATTTTATGTAAACTAAAAATCAAAACTGGATTGAATGCAATATCCAGAGATTATCATTATTATTATCATTATTATTATTATTATTATTATTATTATTATATGGTGAGTGTAAAAATTCTGTGCTCCAATAACCTTGTTATTTTCTATTTATTTATTTAAACTTTTTTTTATAATAGTATCTTATCTTCTTAAAATGAACATTATTTGAATAAAAATTTACAACTGGATTGAATGCAATATCCAGAGATTATTATTATTTGTTTATCATATGGGGACTGTAAAAATAACCTCCAATTTTACTTATTTTATTTTTTTAATTTTATCATAAAAGTGTTTTATTTTCTTTAAATTAAAATTCTTTAAATTAATATTCAAAACTGGATTGAATGCAGTATCCGTAGATTATTATTATTATTATTATTATTATTATTATTATTATTATTATTATTATTATATGGTGACTGTAAAAATGCAGTACTCCTATAACCTTGTTTTACTTTTTACAGTGTATGTAATAAATTGTTATAATAGTATCGTATCATCTTTAAATTGACAATTTATTTAAACTAAAAATCAAAACTGGATTGAATGCAATATTCAGAGATTATTATTATTATTATTATTATTATTATTATTATACAGGAAATGTAATAATGCAATTTTCCAATAACCTTGTTTTACTTACATTTTCTACAGTGTATAGAATGTGTCATATTATGCTATAGTATCTGATCTTCTTTAAAATTTCCAAACTTTATTTAATACACTATCCGGAGATTATTATTATTATTATTATTATTATTATTATTATTATTATTATTATATGATTACTGTAAAAATACAGTGCTCCAATAACCTTGTTTTACTTACATTTTTTTACAGTGTACAGAATGAGTAATAGTTTGTTATAGTAGTATCTTATCTTCTTTAAAATTCAAATTCAAAATTGAATTCAATATGCTTAGATTATTAATATTATTATATGGTGAATGTAAAATAGCCTACTCAAATAACCTTGTTTCACTTGCATTTTTACAGTGTAAAGTATGTGTGATAATTTGTTATAATAGTATCTTAATATCTTAATTTAAAAATTGTTTCAAAATATGCATTTATCCATAAATTGTTTAAATTGAGGATACTGTGTGTGTGTGTCTTTACTGTACTGTTTTTTCTCTCCTTTCAATAATTGTTTCAAAATATACAGTTTATCTCTAAATTGTTGAAATTAATGTCAAGTACAAGGAGTACCTACTCCTTTGTCAAGAAGAGTTGTAACAGTAATTCCTCTTATTTCAATTTTGTTCATTAACATAATCATTTTTAATTCATTTAAGTGCTCAAACTGTATTATGTCACCCCAATGTATACTTATCATCAGTTTCAATATACTGTACCACACCCCAGCTTATTTTCAGTGATTTATATTTAGTTTTTTCAGTTTCAGTTCTATTTTTCATGTAGTAAATAAACAGAAAAAAGGATCAACACTTTAAATGCAACAAAATCTCATGGCATGGTTATTGCAACTTTAGTTATTATAGATATTTGGGGAGCTCATTTTTAAAGTTTGCCTGAACCAGAAGTTCCTGTGAACTTTTATTTTAGTATGATGACATACAGTTGAAGTCTGAAGAAATTTTCACAGTATGTCTGATAATATTTTTTCTTCTGGTGCAAGTCCTATTTGTTTTATTTTGGCAAGAATAAAAGCAGTTTTTAATTTTTTAAAAGTCATTATAAGGACAAAATTATTAGCCCCTTTAAGCTATATTTTTTCCTGATAGTCGACAGAACAAACCATCATTATACAATAACTTGCCTACTTACCCTAACCTGCCTAGTTAACCTAATTAACCTAGTTAAGCCTTTAAATGTCACTTTAAGCTGTATAAAAGTGTCTTGAAAAATATCTAGTCAAATATTATTTACTGTCATTATGGCAAAGATAATATAAATCAGTTAATAGAAATGAGTTATTAAAACTATTATGATTAGAAATGTGTTGAAAAAAATCTGCTCTCCGTTAAACAGAAATTGGGGGAAAAATAAACAGGGGGGCTAATAATTCAGGGGGGCTAATAATTCTGACTTCAACTGTATGTCCAACAGAAACCTTGATTGACCATCAATCGTTTTCTGAGGATGACAAGCTGACAAAACATTGCTGCAACTCTGATACAAGTTTTATTTATGGAGAAAATTACAAAGTACTGCAGTGTTTGGGTGTTCTGCGTTTGTCTGAGATAATTACTCTACCGAAATGTGTATATTCCATACAAGTTGAAGCTAATTGGTCAATTTTTGTCACGTAACTCATGGTGCGCTCCTGGGATTCATTCAAATGGGTACATCTGCAGTGCAAACCGCGCACCTCCATTGGAAAAACAAACTTGTGCGAACTCTAGAAAAGCGATATGCGAACGGCCCCTAAAAGGCCATTGTTATTTTGCGATCTCTAGCAGTCGATCTTCTTGCACAGACATACTAAATTCACCTGATTTGTTGACAAATGGGTTGCAGATTCATTCCTTGGCAGTACGCAGGTCCTTCACTGGGCCTTTTCCCCTTAGCAAAGAAACTTTTAAAAGACGTCTGTTTCTTACTCATTTTGCTAGCTTGTGGGTTAAATTTGGGTGCTCAAGTGACCGAGATATAGCAGAGAGAATACGGTCATTTTTCAAAATAAAAGCTTATAATAAATAAATAAAACGGAAATGTTTAATGGTTTCTTGTGCGGCCCGGTACCAATTGATCCACGGACCAGTATTAAACATACTAACCTAAAAGGTACAAATGTGTACCTCATAGTACCTTAAAGGTACAAAAGTGAACCTGAAAAAGGCACAAAAATTTACCCTAAAGGTACTAATGTCACCAAAGTGTACCCTTTGAAAAGGTACCGTCCCAATTAAAGATTTTGTATCTTTATTTCTGTGTAGGCTTCATCTTCATTATTTGGCTAAATGAGTTCTGTAATGTTCAATAATGAGGGCAGTATTATTGAGCGTCACTGTGCTACTGTGGAGAGCTCATTTACAGTGAACTCAGTGAACTTCATAAAGGTATACTGTATATGTTGACGATTCTATTGCCCAGGTTTTCTATTCCAAATAACTTTGAATACGTCATTTAAAAAAAAAAAAAATGGTTTTTAGCGTCTAAAGCAATTTTAAGCAAATATTAGCATCACATTCACCCTATTTATTCAAGCTCGAATCAGATTCTGATGATGTGGATGATCAAGCAGATCAATTAAAAACCAATTTCACAAGCGTGAGATTTTTATTTTGCTCAAAATCGCTTGTGGCCAAAAAGACTCGTAATTAGACATATGCCGATATTCAGTAATTCAATATATTGTGATAATGAACATGCACAATAATAATGTCGTGGGCACTTTAATATATAGTGAACAATTATTTGATATTTAAATATTTTGAGTGTTTTTTTTAATGATATTGAGATGTATTTTGCAATGGTTGTTCATCACATCGCCACTTAATAGGCGACTTAATAGGCGGTTTATTAAAACATGACCATTTTCACGTTAGTCTGAATTACAACATTGAAAATTATATGACGATCTATAGGCCTTTTTGTTTGTTAACTCTGTACAGTAAGGTTCCATTTACTGTACAAGACTTTAGGGATTCAACAGAAGTCAATGTAACATCAACTACAAAAACATTTATAAATCTTTGGTGATGATCATTTCTTAGTGAATGACTAATACTGCATTAAAATAAAAAGTTGTAATCATTTTAATAGATTTAATAACATCAAACGCTGTAGTATTTCATGTATTCACATTAAATTTAAGAACTATATTATGTTTTTTTCTTCTCACTGTTGTTTTTATTGTTAACGTCTCTGGATTTACAATTGAATTTGAAACATTTATTTATTCTGAACATGTATGTACAATTAAGCAAAACGCTGAGTATTTTTGGGTTGTTATACCTGATATAGTAACCTTTTTTTGCAGCTTAGGTCAATATTGTGATAATTGTGTACTGTCTACCCTGCACTATAAAACCCAAAAGTCAACATGATCAAATGAAATGAGTGTAGTTAACTCAAAGTTGACTGAAAGTTAATTCTACTCATTTGAAAAGAGTTTTGAACTCAGTGTTGAAGTTAATGAGTTAATTAAATACCTCATTATTTCAACTTAAATGGAGTAAGTTCACAGTACTCGTATAGATTAATTTTTTAACTCAAATGGTTTGTAGCAATCGGTTTCCTCAAACGGTTTGAGTTGCCTTAACTTATTGGGTTTTACAGTACTCAGTTGGTTTGAGTTCTCTTCACTTATTGGGTTTTACTGTGCTTAAATGGCTTCGTTTACTCAAATGGATTAAGTTCACAGTACTCATTGGGATTAGTTTTTGAACTTAAATGGGTTGTCGAAATCGGTTTCCTCAAATGGTTTGGGTTGCCTTAACCTTTTGGGTTTAAAGTGTGATAAAAGCTTCAGCAATTAATTATAACAAGAAAATCTGATACCAGCAGAAGCCTACCTGTCATACACAATTCATTGTTATTGTTTTTTTGGGAAGAACTCACTGATTACTCCAAAATTCCTGTCATCGTTTAGTGTTACCGTCATTCGTTTTTAGTTCCACATTGCTGCACTGTTAAACCCAATAAGTTAAGGCAACTCAAACCATTTGAGGAAACCGATTGCAACAAACCATTTAAGTTAAAAAATGTATCCAAATGAGTACTGTGAACTTAATCCATTTAAGTAAACAAAGCAATTTGAGCACATTTAAACCCAATAAGTTAAGGCGACTCAAACCGTTTGAGGAAACCGATTGCTACAAACCATTTGAGTTAGAAAACTAATCTATATGAGTACTGTGAACTTACTCCATTTAAGTTGAAGTAATGAGGTATTTAATTAACTGATTTCCTTCAACACCGAGTTCAAAATTCTTTTCAAATAAGTAGAACTTTCAGTCAATTTTGAGTTAACTACACTCATTTTATTTGATAAAGTCAACTGTTGGGTTTTACAGTGTGTAGTTAGTTAATCATCAGATTCTGTATTTAAAAGAGTATTCACTCAAAATTGAAAATATTGTCATTATTTTCTCACCCTTGCTCCAAAACCTTTACGTTTTTCTTTCTTCTCTTGAACACAAAAGAAGATATTTTGAAGAATACTGAAAACCTGTAACCATTGATATACATTGTATTTGTTTTTCCTACTTTGGAAGTCACTGGTTTTCAGCTTTCTGTATATTTTACTTTGTTAAAAGATTTTGTGTCAAAGCTTTTATCACGATTTTGTTAGTTCTCAATATTTTATAATAAACCCAGAATAAACTTTTTTGAAAGAAAATATGCACATTATTTTTAATGATCACATACATTTTTTAGTTTAGCCTCAAGATTAATTTTTCAAGGTGTAGCTTGCTTTTCAAAGTTACCTTGTTTATATTCTTAATTCAAGTTAAGCTTAACTTAAATTTTCATTTGTGTTTTAAAGTAATTTTTTTATTCCCTGATATAAGTATCACACAGTAAAATATATCTGTTAATTAACAGTTTGTATGTCTTGATTTCTGATCTGCTGACATGTAATGTTAAAAATTCAACTCTGCAGTTTAACAAAGTGACTTTGATTGACATTTTAGTAGTTTGAAATAATACAATGTAAAAGAAATAATATATACTGTAGAGAAATAAGTCTGTAAAATAACATATATGTATTGTAGATTTTTGTAGCGTAATATACAACATCAACACAGATAATATATCACTTTAAACTATTACAAATGTTAATAAAGGTCACTTTTTTGAACTTTTAAGGTTAAACGTTGTTGGAAGAAAGATCAAGGTCCCATAATGCAATTCAAAAACATAAATAAACAGGGGTGGATATTTTTTACAATGCATTAACACCCCCCAAAAACCCATATCCGTCATGGTCTAATATTTTTCTTGAGCCTAGGTTGCAGAAAGCAGCTGTACTAATTATAGCCTATTTAGTAAGATTAAGTGCACTAAAGCTTTGTATAGTTGACATTAATTACACTCTTTCAGATGCTAAAAGCAGTAAATAAACCTCCCAAATGCATGGCATTCATGCTCGTATACATTAAAACAAATCGTTTAATTGTATGTTGAGAGCAGGTACAGTTAGTTGAAGTCAGAAGTATTAGCCCTCCTGGGAATTTTTCTTATTCAAATATTTCCCAAATTATGTTTAACAGAGCAAGGAATTTTTCACAGTATTTCCTATAATATTTTTTTCTTCTGGAGAAAGTCTTATTTGATTTATTTTGACTAGAATAAAAGCAGTTTTTAATTTTAAAAAAATAATTTTAAGGTCAATATTATTAGCCCCCTTAAGCAATATTTGTATTTTCAATCGGCTACAGAACAAACCATCATTATACATTAGCTATGTTTCCATCCACCTATTTTTATGCGCATTTTGGATATGCGCATTAAAAAAATTGTTGATGGAAACGCGAAGATGCGCATAAATTGTGAAAATGTGCATAAAAAACATATGCGCATAACTGAGTAGGATGAAACTTTTATTCGGTAAGAAAAGATGCGCATAAACTACGATGGAAACAAAAATTCCAGTATGCGCGTTAAAAAATGTCATGTGGTTTGTTTTA
The DNA here is from genome assembly GCA_903798195.1 of Danio kyathit. Lineage (NCBI taxonomy): Eukaryota > Metazoa > Chordata > Actinopteri > Cypriniformes > Danionidae > Danio > Danio kyathit. The sequence goes on along the minus strand of LR812525.1, from coordinate 82,146,832 downwards.
TAAAAGATCATGTGATGATAAAAATGTGTAAATAGACAAACCAGTATAGGCGAAGCACATTGTAAAACATCTGAAATGTTGTTTTGGTCATTCTACAATGCCTTAACCGTTTCAGTATTAGTGTTATTACATTATTATTACCTCCAGAATGGTCAAAAGGTGTCTGTGCTCCACGTCTCACGCCTTCAAATGCCACCATGCGTTCATTGCATGTCACAAGTCATTTATTAAATGAAGAAAAGATTCGCGCAGCTTCTTCTACCACAGCAAATTACATTTTTGCTTTTGATATTTGGTACCAGTTAATCAGGAATTGGTGATTTTGTTCTCTTTGACTCGTTGGATGGAAATGCTGCTTTATTCGCACATCTTTTATGCGATATTCCTGTTTTGCGCATAAATTTAATTAGCATTTTTGGATGGAAACATAGCTATTGATTTGCCTAATTACACTAACTTGCCCAATTAGCCTAGTTAAGGCTTTAATTTACTGAACACTAGTATCTTGAAAAATATCTAGTCAAATATTATGTATTGTCATCATGGCAAAGATAAAATAAATCAGTTATTAGAAATGAGTTATTAAAACTATTATGTTTAGAAATGTGTTGAGAAAATCTTTCTGTTAAATAGAAATTGGGGAAAAAAATAAACAGGGGAGCTAATAATTCTGACTTCAACTGTATATGAAAAGTTTGCAAACAGCATATACTAAAGAACAGGTGTGTACTTGATCAGCTGTTTTACCTAAAGCAATAGCAATTTTAGCATATAACTCAGAAATATTATGTCTGTCTCGCTACACCGTCACACTGCAGAATGCTTTTCCTAAATGAAAATGCGTCAAGTTTTTCCTCAAGTTAAAGAGCTCCTTTGTTTCTGTTTGACAGTTTTCTGGCTAAACTTTACACTGAATGTTTTTATTGTGGTGTGTGGTATTTTCCTTCAGTGTTGGTCGCGATGAACAAGAACATGTGTGAACTAAAAAGGTTGTGTATTCAAGCTACAGTGTGTGTGTTTTTGATGAACTCTTAAATGAGGTAAAATTACATTATTCACTGGTCAAAGGTTTTTATTGGAAGAAAATGCTAAATATTGTTATTATTAATGCATGAGTGGAACCTACTGTCTTCATAAACATTTAGATTAGGGCTGCACGATACTGGAAAAATATACTATATGTCATATTCATTCATTTTCCTTCAGCTTAGTCCATTTGTTTATCAGGGGTCGCCACAGTAGAATGAACCGCCAACTATATATATATATATATATATATATATATATATATATATATATATATATATATATATATTAGTGATGCCACAATTCTCAATATAATATTGAACCGTTCGGTACGACATCCACGGTTCAATACGCGCTTGTGAATTGCTGTTTTCTCGGTTTTACGTTTAAATAATTTATGTGTGTTTTATTTCTCTCCGAATTGACTATTGTGTGTGCCTGTAAGTCCACGAGCTGAGTTGAGGAAACTCCTCCCCGCGAGTATACTGTATATTCAATAACTATGCTCTAAAGTTAGGGGGCGCTTAACCATCACGTCCATGGTGAGTGGCGGTGAAGAGGGAACACTACGAGGAAGCACCGGTGTCTTTCAAATCTCCGGTGTGGGGACATTTCGGTTTTGCCGTTGAGTATAATGCCGAGAAAGAAAAAACAGTAAGCTAAAAAATGACTGTGTGCACTGCAAGCATTGTTTACACGTATAGCCAGGGCTTAATATGTGCCGGAACATGCCGGATCCCGCGCCTCATTTTACCGATCCCCCTCCTCTACCTCCCTCCTCCCTGTCCGCTGTTCACTTTCATTTTCTTCCGCGATTCCCCAACCCTCTTTCAAGTTCGTCCGCAACACCCCCACGCTCTTCACTTGCGTCCTTAGTTTGTGACACCCCTCCGCCATCCAACTCCCTCTCCCGCTCTCCACTTTCGTGGGCGACACCTCTCCATCCACGGGTAACATGCCGGATCTGTTACCCCGATTTGTTTCGGGACCTCGCAATTCACAAATTAAGCACTGCGTATAGCCTACTCAAACGGAAACACTTTCAACATGATTGCACAGCTGCGGCGCCATCACCCAGCAATATCACTGTCTGAAGGCAGAATAGCAGAGAAGGTAATAAAGTCCTCCAATCCCTCACTGAATCTTCCCAGCAAACATACTGTTTCCGAGAGACACATACAAATGTTTATTTGAAATGGTCAATTTATGTTTATTAACTTCACATTCATGTTTATTTTCAAAATGCAAGAATGTATCTGTTGCCCAGTTTGTACATGGGCTACCAGCAGCTGTGAAATTTCAGTGTTAATTTTTTTATTATACAATACACCAGGAACTAGTGTACATTTCTTGGCTTTTAAGTAAAATAAATTAGTATTGCAATAAATCGTTTTATTGCATTAAGTATAAAATAACAAAAAAAAAAACACATGTGTAAAGCCATCAGAACCGAACCGAACTGAAAACCGTGTTAAAAAACCGAGGTATGTATTATGCCGTAGGCTAACTGTATTGTTGCATCCCTAATATATATATATATATATATATATATATATATATATATATATATATATATATATATATATATATATATATATATATATATATATATATATATATATATATATATATATATATATATATATTTATTTATTTATTTATTTATTTTTTTCTTATCATAATTGCTGGGGGGATTTTAAATCCCATTTCTTGCATTTACATATATTTATTTTAGGCAATATAATGATACAAAATTCAGATTTAATTTAAAATAACCTGAAAATGTAAAGAATAATAATAAAAAAAGGAGCTTTGTGTACTGAATCACTATTTAGTCTTAGCAATTTCATATAAACAGCAGCGAAATTGATATGTCGGCAAACTATATGAGAATGTTGATGAATATTTCATTCATTTTCTTTCATTCATGACACCTGTAGGTAATTTTAAAATATGTGGAGCACAAATTCCTGAAAGTTAAAGTAAAATGAACAATACAATGTAGAAATTCTGTAACAGAAGATAAGTTTATTCTGACCTGAGCTAATATACTAAATTAGCAAACTCTTTTTTTCCATCCATGTTGATATTAAAGTCATCTGTGCTGCTTGTCGTTCCATTGCTGTCTAAAATGAGGAGTTGTAACTGCAAAACCTACTCATTACAACCTTATTTTTAGAGCGTACATGTACTTTACTGGCAGACGCACACCCAGACTCTCTCTGTCTATCTGCGGCAATGAAAATTGGTTTCCTCAGGGTGCTCCGGTTTCCCCCACAGTCTAAAAACATGCGCTATACAGTAGGTGAATTGACTGAACCAAATTGGCCGTAGTGTATGAGTGTGTGTGAATGAGTGTTTCCCAGTACTGGGTTGCAGCTGGAAGGGCATCCGCTGTGTAACACATATGCTGGCTAAGTTGGCGGTTCATTCCGCTGTGGCGACCCCTGATAAATCAGAGACTAAGCTGAAGGAGAATGAATGAATTAAAGTTTTGTTTGTTTTATGGGAAACTCACTTAATTTTTACATTTTTTTTCTGAAAACAAGACAAAAATGTGTACTTTTTTAAAAAAATGCTACTTGATTTAAGTATTTTTAGATATTTGCACTAGAAACAAAACAAACTCCAATAAAGAAAAGCATTTTCATATAATTTCCTCTGTGGAGCACAGGATGGTCATTTTGTTAAGCTTTACCGAAGCAGCTGGCTGTTATGATAGTGATCATAATAGTGCATGTTTGCACAACTCATTTCCCTAAAGACTCTTTCCATGAAATGACTGAACCCGATGCCTTTCAGATTACTTGAGTTTCTTAATAAACACATTCAAACAGTCAAGAAAGAATACATACTATTCATGCTTCGGTCTACAGGGATATGCATTAGGCTTGGGCGGTATCCAAATTTTGATATCGTCAAACCTCCTCCCTATTTTACCTCTGTATACAGTATTACTGTGCATAATAAAAAAATATATCATGTAAGGCTCAGGCAGCGTCACCAAACTGTTGGCTTGTGCCTAAACCCTTCAGAAACTGAATATCGTATATGCGATCTTAGGTTCACGGTCACCTGTTTGTTGGACAAATTGTAAATTGCTAATTGTCTTGTTTGTTCTAGAGATCTGCTCTCTGTCTGTATAAACACACACACACACATAGACACACAGCACACAGCACCATGCTCTCTCTCATTCACTCATACACACACACACACACACATAGACAGCACCAAGCCAGCGTCGCACAGCATCATGCTCTCTTTCGCTCTCATTCACACACATACACACATAGACAGCACCAAACAAGCGACACACAGCATCACACTCTCTCTCATTCACACACACACACACACACAAACACAAACAAACCATATTCTTGAAACAAATCATACAATTGTTTAGTCTTAGTAGTTTAGTAGGAGCTGTTTTCAAAGCAAAAGCCAGATGCAGTTTTTATTTATTCCATCAGTGTGTAGTTGCCGGATTGTGTGCTTATTAATGTGATGGCTTGTGTTAAATGTTTGATACAAAAATACAATTTTTACGAACGTTTGAAGAGTTTAACAAGGTTTATTAGTTTTTGCAAGAGAATTCAAATGTTTTGCAGATTTGGTGAAGGGTTTTCTTATTTGTGTGTAGAGTTTTGCAAAAATAGCCAATAGTTACAAAAAATGTGCTTAAGCTATCAGAAAAACTGTAACACCCACCAAATGCGGGTAGATTTCGGTTGTGGCGGGTTAGACAGCTACTCCCACTAGCCACTTTGGCTGGCTGAAACTCTTTTAAATAGCCAGTGCTGGCTCATCGTCACTACAGATTAGACTGTTAGTTTCTGACCGTTTGGCTATATGCGTACAAATGTGATGTTAGAATCGAGAAGCAGCATGACTGACAAAAACAGCTTTTCGCGCGAGCAAAAGAAAGCAGGTAAATAACGAATGAGAGGATCACGCGCACGGTGAGACAGGCTTTCCTCACTCACTGACGAGGGCATTAGTCTTTAGTGCACAGATGATTTGATGCGTGCGAGTGTTTAAAAGCTCCTGTGCCGTTTCCTCACTCGAAGCAACCGTGCCTGGAAATGAAACTAGTGCGATGCTCGTGCACCCACAGTCCTTCAAGGGCTCGAGATTCTTTGTAAGCAGCAGCAGTTGTTGTCGCTTTCGCTTTAACCAATCTTTGAACAGATTATTAATTGGCCTAACATTAACCGTGTGTGTGGCATCATCCTTTCATTAACGCGCACAAAATGTTTTTTTACCCGCTTTCTTTTGCTTGCTGTTATTTTTGTTAATATAGTTTATTAATCATCCTTTACAATAATTTTGCTTTGATATGTTGTTGTATGCATAGTTAACTGGTGATCTGGGAGCCAGAACAGACCACTGTGCATAGTTTTAGATGCGTGAGAATATATATTGTTTAAATGTCAGCTGTTTCGTTGAATAAAAAGTGTATGTATACAGCAGTATTTTGCTTGTTTTTACACATTATTTAAAATTTGTGGCAAGGAAATAATTAGTTTGGTGTGGCCAGAGAAAAAAAAAAGGTAAATCCTTATTCTGTTGAGCCCTGCAAAGTCTTGTGAAAGAAAACTAATTGCAATGCGACACTTTTTTTATGAAAGCATAACCCATTTGCTCATGATCATGGAGTAATGAGCTCATGAACAAAAAACAGTTAAATGAATGAGGAGGCAAGTGGAAAAAACACAACATCTAAATGAAGTCATTTTAGCATGCCAAAGTCAAATTTATGCATATAAAATATATTTTCCCAACAACAAAATTGTGGCTACTGAAAATGGTAAGTGGCTAGTAACGGTGAAAAACTACTAGCCACAGTGGCAGGTAATCAAAAAAGTTAATGTCAAGCCCTGATGACGCATACGCATTTTTAGGCATTAAATAAATAATATTTAAAACTTATCTCCTATATAAGTGCATTGTTTTTTATGATGGTATAACGGTATTGAAACTGATACTGTTGCTATTTTTAGATCCCGCGGTATACCATATTACCTTATTACCACCCAAGCCTATATGCATATTACTGGGTTATTGTCAGAATTTGTTTTGATGAATTTAACAATACAAAAGAGGCTATCTATTGAACTCAGAAAGCAAAACTTTGTCATTAGCGACATCGATTCAATTAATCATTATAACTCTTTTTTACAATTGTGTCAAAGCAGCTTAACATAGATGAAGCAAGGAGAGTAAAAAGCCATATATTTCAGAGTTTATTCGGAGTATATTTCTAGTCTTTAACCTATAAATAAGCCTGGCTTTCATACTAGACAACCTAGGAAAGGTCTTTTTTCTGTTTAAAATTTAAAGTGTTGACAATAAAAATGAGTTAATCCATAAAATCTATAACTCTTTTTACATAGATTGTGTCAAAGCAGCTTAACATGCATAGATATAGAAAAGATTGTGGAAAAAATAAAAGATTTCAGATTGTGGAATATCCTAGCAATTCAGGCAGGCGGGAGAGTAGTGGTAGAAAGCTGGTGTAGCTCTAGTTTAATTAAACCCGATTCAGTTCAGTTTAATACAAATGTCACTGTTGAAGTTCAGTTCAGTTTAATCCAGATCTGTGTAATTCAAATGTCACAGTTAAATGCCAATCCACTGAACTTACATCACTCACTTACACACAAATCGCTCTTTATTTATCAGTGGAACTCAGAACTCAAAGGCAACACAAAAGGCTCCCTATCAACAAGACTCTTCAAAATGAGGAAAAAAATGATTTTTAGTTTTACAATGCAGTCATTTATGTCCATTTTTGAAGCTACAAAAAACCCCATATCCATTCTTTATAAAAAGAAATCCGCTCAACTTTAGTAGAGTAATGAATGCCTTCTCAAGCGAAATACAATTGAAGTCAGAATTATTAGCCCCCTGAAATATTAGCCCCCCCTGTTTATTTTTTCCCCAATTTCTGTTTAACGGAGAGAAGATTTTTTTAAACACATTTCTAAACATAATAGTTTTAATAACTCATTTCTAATAACTGATTTATTTTATCTTTGCCATGATGACAGTACATAATATTTTATTCGATATTTTTCAAGACATACAACTAGGTTAATTAAGTTAACTAGGCAGGTTAGGGTAATTAGGCAAGTTATAATAATGGTTTGTTCTGTAGACTATCAAAAAAATATAGCTTAAAGGGGCTAATAATTTTGACCTTAAAATGTTTTAAAAAATTAAAAACTACTTTTATTTTACCCGAAATAAAACAAACAGAAGAAAAAATATTATCAGACATACTGTGAAAACTTCATTGCTCTGTTAAACATCATTTGGGAAATACTTAAAAAAGAAAAAAAAATTCAAAGGGGGGCGAATAATTCTGACTATAATTCTGACTTCCAACTGTATATGCTTTATTGTAGGCAAATTTCTGAAAAATCTGTTAAAGGCAGCATAAAGGAACATTTTTACTAATCTAAATCTATCTGTAATGCATTTATTTATTTATTTATTTATTTAACACAAAACCAAATCCTTTCCCTGCTTTTTTCTTATCTTTATTTCTTTAATTGTTTGATTATTTATTTAGCACAAACCAGGTCCTTGTCCTGCATTTTATCATTCATTTATTTTTTTATTTAGTGCAAAACCAGGTCCTTGTCTGGCATTTTCTTAAATGATTTATTTGTTTGTTTGTTTGTTTGTTTATTTAGCACAAAGCCAGGTCCTTATCCTGCATTTTTCTTTTATTTATTTATTATTATTTTTTTTTTAAGTACAAAACCAGGCCGTTGCCTGCATTTTTCTTTTCTTTATTTCTTTATTTGTTTGATTTATTTATTTAGCACAAACCAGGTCCTTGCCCTGCATTAATTAATTTATTTGTTTTTTATTTATTTAATTAATTAATTAATTAAATATTTGTTTGTTTGTTTAGCACAAAACCTGCATTTTTTTTCATTTTTTTTTAAATAATCCATTACACTTTACACACACACACACACACACACACACACACACACATATATGTGTGTGTATATATATATATATATATATATATATATATATATATATATATATATATATATATATATATATATATATATATATATATATATTATAGGTGTGCATAGATTAATTTTTTTAATCTAGATTAATCTAGATTAAAATGGCTTATTTGAATTCTGCCGAAGGCATTCAGAATATGTGTGCTACCCAAATAATAAGTCTTTGAGAACGGGTTTCTCAAGCCAGGTGACGCATTAGACCAGGGGCTCATCTCCTGTTTCCAAAATGCATCACAAACTGCTTGAGAAACTGTTCTACTATGATAATTGGTGATGAAAATAAATGATGTTCAATAAGATGTACTTGTGTTTACTAACTGTTTATTCAGTTAAACATGAATGTTGAACTGTAGGCCTACATAAGCTCCAAACAGTGATTTAATACTTGCTTTTGATGTATGTACATACAGAAAATGCTGCTTCGCAAAGGCAAGTTCACAGAGCCCTGACAGTGTCAAACATTGAGTATGTTCACATGGGCAACACTGAACTCTCTGATTAAGAGTCTACCATGTAAACAGCGATTTTTGATTACTTAATGCGACTAAAGTCATAACTGCACTAAACAGAAATGGAATTGAGACGTGGAGCATATTTTCCGACAAGATCCACACAGGCGGCTGTCAGTAAAGGACTGCACAGACACACAGACGCACACACACAAACACACACACATCGCGAAATGCGGAAGTTTGTTTTCTTCTCATTTGGCGTGCGTTATTAAATTCGATAACACTCTCACCTGTCCTTACTCATTTATTTGCGTCTAATACCCCAGTTTGTCACGAAGGCATGAATTAAATGTTCATGAAGTGAAACTGCTCAACTGCAGTTAGAGTCAGGCATCCTGCTGATTTGATTCAGAAGGGCACTTCTTTCCCAGACGGTTCACCGGTCAGGTATACATCCGCGCTAAACTATCAAGGTGAAAGTCATCATAGCCTGCGTAGAAAAGACCCAGCTCTCACCCAACTTTGAGAATAGATTAACGGCGATATTTTTTTTATCGCGCGATAAGAGTCTCGCGTTAACGCAGCACGTTAACGCCGATAACGGCCCAGCACTAATATATATACATATATATATATATATATATATATATATATATATATATATATATATATATATATATATATATATATATATACAGTTGAAGTCTGAATTATTAGCCCCCCTTTGATCTTTTTTATTTAATGTTTTTTTTTATTTTTTTTTTTTTTTATATTTTCTAAAAGATGTTTAGCAGAGCAAGGAAATTTTCACAGTATGTCTAATAATATTTTTTCTTCTGGAAGAAGTCTTATTTGTTTTATTTCGGCTAGAATAAAAGCAGTTTTTAACTTTTTTAAAAAACATTATTATTAGCCCCTTTAAGCTATATTTTTTTTGATAGTCTAAAGAACAAACCATCATTATAACTTGCCTATTTAACCTAACCAGCCTAGTTAACCTAATTAACCTAGTTAAGCCTTTAAATGTCACTTTAAGCTGTATAGAAGTGTCTTGAAAAATATCTAGTCAAATATTATTTACTGTCATCATGGAAAAGATAAGATAAATCAGTTATTAGAAATGAGTTATTAAAACTATTATGTTTAGAAATGTGTTTCTCTCTGTTAAACAGAAATTGGGGAAAAAACAAACGGGGGATAATAATTCTGACTTTAACTGTATATCCCATTATAAAAAAGGAACTTGTTTTAAAACTTGTTTTATTGCAACTTTAAATACTTATTCTGCAAAAATAGAGGAATTAAACAGAATTCGTAAAACTATTTCTAATCGAAGGGAGCCCTTGAGAGTGAAGCATGAAGGACAGATAGTTTAGTTTCTTGGACTTGATTACAGAAACAGACTGAAGTTGTGTGCTTTACAAAGACTCCATTCATTGCTATCCAACTTTTCACGGCACAATAGAGCGAATCGGAAAACATGCTGCTATTTCAGAATAACAGGGTGTTGTTTGAGATATTAACTGCTTAACTGTCACGGTCTCATGGGAGGAACATTTTTCTTTATTTTTTTTATATTTATTTATTTATGTATTGTCTAAACCTGAACTTATCTTGACAAACTAAGGTTAAAACCCATCTTTAATTATGCAGATATTAAGGGAAAAATTAATTTGTAAACATTTGCAATCATTATATTAGCGTGGCATTTGAATGTACTGAACAATCTGAAACTACAGACATTTTGAATGTGAAACTAAACTGCTTCAGATGAAAAAATATGTGCAGACAATTTAAAAATAAGCTCTTGACAATAATATTGAAGACCAAATAACATTAATGTGACACAGGAAGATTTTATTTTATTCATATGTTGAGTAAACCTTGCCAGAAAAATCCAAGTTTTTCAGACATTCCCTTCTAGTTTGGGGCAAAATGATTTGTAACCCCAAAGTAGATTTCTTTACACGAATTACATCTTTTTAATTACTGCAAAATAACTTGTAAGCATTAAAGCAGATTTTAACACAGAGTGTATTTGACTGTTTAATTTACAACACTAAATATGCATTAAATATGAAGAAATAGGGCAGAAATAAATGTCATATTCTTCAGTTTAGGCTAGCAGAAACACATTCCTGTGGATGTAATGAGGACATATGTCTCACGGGAAGAAGCAGATGTTTGCTCAGATGCCCCTATGTGAGAGCAAACTGCAGAAATTGTGTCAGAGAGTAACTGGAGAAGCTGTTGAAATGTTTCGAAAGGTGTACTACACTTAAAAAAAAAAACAAATCTCATTTTAAAACTCCCCTAGAGTAAAGCAGCTGAGTTTTACCATTATTGAATCCATTCAGCCAATCTCAGCTTCTGGCGGGAGCACTTTTAGCTTAGCTTAGCATAGATCATTGAATTGGATTAGACCATTAGCATCTCACTCATTCTGAATCGTCTGTAGTTGCAACGCTACATCATATTCCTTGATTATTACGTCAGAATGACAGTATAGTTTCTAGTGATATTAGCCAAGAAAATAGCAACTTTTCAATTTCTATCGATTCAATGATCTATGCTAAGCTAAGCTAAGCTAAAAGTGCTCCTGCCAGACCCGGAGATATGCTGAATGAATAAAAAATGGTAAAACTCAACTCTTTAACTCTAGGGGGGGTGTAAAATGAGCCTATTTCCAAAATGAGATTAGCATTCCTTTAAAGGTTATCTCAAGTTATTTGTTCAAATATCTACAGATGCTAATGGTCTAATCCGATTCAATAATCTATGCTAAGCTAAGCTAAAAGTGTTCCCGCCAATTTCAAAAGAGTCCATTCAGCCGATCTTAGCATCTGTCGAGAGCACTTTTACTTTAGCTTAGCATAGAACATTGAATCGGATTAGACCATTAGCATCTTGTTAAAAAAAAAAAAGCTTTTGATAATTTTCCTATTTAAAACTTGACACTTCTGTAATTACATTGTGTACATTGAGCGAGTTGCTATTTTTAGGCCAACATGACTAGAATGTTCTCATTCCTTGATTATTACGCAGGAATGAGAGTATAGTTACTAATCATATCTTAGCGAGATGCTAATAGTCTAATCCGATTTAATGAGTTATGCTAAGCTAAAAGTGCTCTGGCTAGATCCTGAATGGATTAAAAAAGGTAAAACTCAACTGTTTAACTCTAGCATAGTTGTAAAATATTTTCCCCAACAAGTGGAGTGTTCCTTTAAAAGTAAAGCAGGTTGTTTGGCACTTTACACATGCTGTGTTCATGACCTTATGTTTCGTTAGGCCTGATAAAATTCTTGCTGTCTTTATTATGACTAATGTCTCACTGGGAAGGATTTTTTAAGCACAGAAACAGTGTGTACTTCGGAGAAAAACACTCTTTTTTTCATTTAGTAAGAGCTGCATGTAAGCAGATAAGAGTTGCATTCCTGTTTACTGACACTCTAAAAATAAACCCCAAATACTTGTGAACCAATGGAGGCCAAAGCAGCTTCTACAGATATTAAAGTCTAGTCATACTACACTCTTAAGAATTTTCTGTGAAATCTACAGGACTTACTGTAAATCAGATACAGCAAAAATACTGTATTTACATTTAGAGCACAATTTATCTTGCCGTGTATGTATTTTTAGTATTCTCTTTACTGTAAAATATACAGTCATTTTCACAATGCAACTTTTTAAATACAGTAGCATACTGCATAACTGTCCTACAATAAAATACAGTTCATATTACAGTTAAATACGGTCTAATTTACAAAAATAGTTTAGGGCTGCACAATATATTGTTTCAGCATTAATATCCCAATCAATAGTCACATCGCAAGATATGCAACGTTGTGTTTGAACTATAATGTATTATTTGCATGTGTTTTGAGGCCTGTGATTATATAAGGAGTTTAAAAGCATTCGGGAATAAGAAATTGTACCGTTTGTAACTTTAATAACGATTAATTTTATTAATTTGTTTTTCATTTTATAATTACTGTAAGTGTACCTGAATACTGTTACTGTTTGCATTTCGAATATAGTTTTTTTTCACATCTAATCGTTTGACAAAACTGAACAATACAATTAACAACATGTATTAAAAATGTATAAATGATCAACTTTTCACTGTGTAATCTTTTATTTTGGATGTTTGTTTTTATTTTGACAGTTTTTTGAGCTTTGTTTTTATTTATTTTGTTTTCTTTAAACCTTTATTTTACCAGGAAAACATCTTGACATTTGTAATCTCTTGTTTTAAGTGACCTGGGTAAACCAACAATAAACATCATAGACAACATATTAAAATAAATCAACACTAAACACGATTAAATGTATTTTGTTTTCTATGATATTTAGAAACATACTGTAAAATTCTTAAAATATAATAATAATAAAAATTCTGTTGTGTGTTGTGTCACATCTTAATAAATCACCTTTACCAGACTAAAGCTATGGTATTTCTGTCTTGTTTTACAGTTGCTTGGCGTGGCTTTCCTCGGAATCGGACTGTGGGCATGGAGTGAGAAGGTAAGAGAAATCCAGTGGATCTAATGCATAATCCATAAAAGTCATCTTTATTGGATAGGAATATTAATGCACATGTGAGGTTGAGATGTCACGTGTTCTTGACATTAAATACTGTATGAGATGCAGCGGTGGTTTGTTCAGAGTATGGTTATTTTTAGAATCACTGACATATATATATATATATATATATATATATATATATATATATATATATATATATATATATATATATATATATATATATATATATATATATATATATATATGGTTGAAACCAGAAGTTTACATACACTTTCCATATATGTTATTTCAGTTATTTTTTTTTTTTATGAATTTACAAACAAAATTCCATTAATTAGCAGTTTCACATTTTGTGATTCGCACGTGTTCATAATTTCCTTATGGGACTTCTGGCTTGAAAACATTGAAAAAGACTTTTATTTACATTTTTAATACTTTAAAAGATATATTATATGTGGATATATTATGTGTTTCTATGCACATTTGATTATTGGTGATGCTTATTTTGTCACTTCTGAAAAGTCTGCATTCATAATGACGCACTTGTAAATATTTGTATACTGTATGTGTGTGTGTGTTTGTTTATCAGGGAGTTCTCTCTAATATCTCCTCCATCACGGATCTGGGTGGATTTGACCCAGTGTGGTTGTTTTTGGTGGTTGGAGGGGTGATGTTTATCCTGGGTTTTGCTGGCTGTATCGGAGCCTTGAGGGAAAACACCTTCCTGCTCAAATTTGTAAGTTTTAATTCTTTTTTGCAGTATTTTGTGATTTTTTTGTTTTTGTTTTTTTTGTTTTTTTGAAGGAGCAGGTCATGTGGTAAAGTCTCTACAACAGGTTTGAATGCATCTAAAGTCAGAAAGCATTGTAATTATCACTGAATGTGGGTTTTATATTTGAATCATTCTCAACTGTTACTTCAATAGGGTTCAATTTGAATCAATTAGGGTTTGTAAACCCCTCTAAGATCACATTTTCTTGTTGTGATTAATTGCTGAAGTGTTTATCACGGCATTACGGTATTATCAATATTACGGTATTATGACCAAATCCAGTAGACACACAACGTCATAAGACTTTAATATTAGGTTAGATTTAGGTCGCCAGTGTCTAAGGACAATGTTATTTGACGTCCAATAAACACATCAAATGACATTGATATTTGGTTGATTTTAGGTTGTGTTGGAAAGTGACCAAAATCCAACTTCGAACCAACATCTTAAACCAACGTCCTATTGACGTCAAATACTGACATTTATTCGTCAAGTATGGCAACCACAATCCAATGTCTGATAGACGTCATAATGGTAACGTCCACACAACATCAAGCTGTAACATCATTAGACGTTGATATTTGGTTGATTTTATGTTGTGTTAGAAAGTCACCAAAATCCAATGTAGAGCCAACATCTTAAACCAATGTCATATTGACATCAAAATCTGACATTTATTCGTCAAGTATGGCAACCAAAATCCAACGTCTTGTAGACGTCATAGTGATAACATCCACACAACGTCAAGCCACAACATCATTAGACATTGATATTTGGTTGATTTTAGGTTGATTTTAGGTTGTGTTGAAAAGTTACCAAAATCCAACGTTGAGCCAACATCTTAAACTAACATCATATTGAGTCAAAAACTGACATTTATTCATCAACTATGGCAACCAAAATCCAACGTCTGATAGACATCATAGTGGTAACATCCACACAATGTCAAGCCGCAACCTCATTAGTCATTGATATTTTGTTGTTTTTAGGTTGCATTAGAAAGTAACCAAAATGTTGTAATCTGACGTCAACCCGATTTTCTTTTCCAAACAAATTGCAACGTCCTGCAAAAAAAAAAAAAAAAGTAACCAAAGTAACTAAATTAAATTAGGACTAAAAATACATTTACATTATTTACACATTTACATATTAACTAAGAAATTGCCACATTTTTTATCAATATTTTAGCATAGGCCAAATTAACTTTATGATTCATGCTGTTATAATAAAGGTCTTAAGCCTGGTTTTTGTATTAAAGCAGTTGAAGCTACATAAACATTATAGGAATACAGCTGATGATGTACTGGGGTAAAATTAGAGTTACATTACATTTAAATCAGTGTCCTAACAACATGCAACATAGCATGCAATAAAAGGCGTCTTGTTCCATGTTAAAAGAAGTTTTTGTCCTAACCATCTGCGACATTGATGTGCAAAATGTCTATGTTTAAAATGCTTTCTATTTCCATCACGTAGAGGCAAAACAACAGCATAAACTACTATGAAAAGATTTCCTCAGGTACTGATTATGGGCTTTTTTCAGTGTTAAATGCTCCCATTGTGAGTTTAAATACCATTTTACGTGACATGTATTGCCATACTACTGAAAATTATCAGCAGATAGTTCACCTCAGATCTTGAAAATAAAATAAATAGCAAATGGTTTGAAAATGAAAGTCAGAACTGTGACTCCAACAATATCAGTCACTCAGTAGCCTATTAGTAGGGGCAGAAGGAATCTGCGGACGTTTTTTGCTATTTCTGCGGAGAATTTTGGTAAAAATCTGCGGATTTCTGCGGAATTATTTTGGGAGTCTCATAACTAAAACCTTAAAATGTTAAATAAAAAATAATATCTTTTTAACTTGTATTTAATGTTTAAAATGCAAATCCAATTAGATTAACTGTAAATAGTTAACTTTAAGTAAATAAACAGAATTAATGATGGGCTAAAAATCTGCGGAAAATCTGCAGAAAATCTGCGGAATTCTGCGCGCGCAGATTCCGTGTGGGCCTACCTATTAGTAATGTTAAATAGGTTTAATATGTATTAATTAGATTAAAAGCCTTTACCTTTTCGGTGTGAGTGCAGTAGTGGGAGTGCAGACATCAAAATTGCTTGTCGCTGGAATCTTGTTGTGTCACATGTTAAGACACTGTGTAAAGGTTATTGCATACTGAATCCTAAATTTTCGTACGTTACGAAATAAATTCGACCTCAACGTTGTGTCGGTCGTATTACCAAACTGCCTGTGAAACTTTCGTCCGTCAAAATCAAGTTCAATTTTTTCAGTTTATCGCATCTGAAAAAGCGATTTGAGATGTGTTTCGACAGTTCAGAGTCACCGTACAAGCGAAATGCAAAATACAGAATGCCGTCACTTGACCAGCACATATCACTTCATGACAAACAGTCCATAAATTAATATAAAGACAGAATGTGGCGGACAAAAAAAATGCATATGAAAATTTCGGACTTCAGTATGCAAAGTACAAAAAGTGGTGTTTTTTTGTTTTTGTTTTTCCTCACAGTTTTCTGTGTTTCTGGGGATAATCTTCTTCCTGGAGCTCACCGCCGGCATCCTGGCCTTCGTCTTTAAAGACTGGATTAAAGACCAGCTCAACTTTTTCATCAACAACAACATCCGAGCCTACAGAGACGACATCGATTTGCAGAACCTCATCGACTTCACTCAGGAATATGTAAGACACGTGTTCATGCCTCAAACACAATGAAAGCGAGAATAGGGAACGCTGCAAATGAGATGAAAGAAATGACGGGATTAAAAAAAAAGCCAAAGTCAGTTTATATCCAGCACATGTCCTGACAGAAGTGCAAACAGGCAGATCTCAGAGCGCTAGCGTGACTTGAAGACTCTTTATCCACCGTCAGCACTCACTGAAATCCCTCACCGCTCGCTTTTACTGAGCTTTCAGCACACGTTTTAGAAGAGTGAGCTGTCAGATCCAGATTTTGTTTACCGCCAGTTATAAAAAATGCTTGACATTTAGAAGGTTACTGGGTCACTCTCAGGAAATCCAGCACCCAAAGAAAAACCCACACCAACACGGGGAGAACAAATTCCACACAGAAATGGCACCTGACTCAGCCGGGACTCGAACCAGCAACCTTCTTGCAGTGAGGTGACAGTGCTAACCACTGAGCTACCGTGCCACCAGCAAATATGACATTTTAACTCATAATTACAGTTTTTCTCAGTCGCTTTGGTGCATTTCTCACAACACTATTTACATTTGCACAACAGTTAATGCATTTCTCAAAACAATTAGTGCAAACTGCAAAACCTAGTGGATAACCTGCAAAAGTGCGTCACTTGCTCAAAATGGAGAGCTCACTCCTCAAAAGCAAGTATTGATGTCAATGAAAGTGTCAGTGTCATCAAAATGAAAAGTCCTGCCACCATTGTTGATGAACAAGACAGTCAAATGGCTTTGTCATGTTTTCATCATGACACTTTACTCTGTACGTTATTTCCAATGCAAAAAAGTCAGATTTTGGTGACACTTCCTGAAAATGTTCAAGACAGCACTATATACTATTTGCAAAGCCATTTGAAAACTACAGTAAAGTTAGACATCACTGCATTTAGTGAGGTATCTGAGTACAAGACACTGAATATGTATATTTCACATTTTTACTGCATTTGCTCTTTACAATTCTAATTTATTCACAGCATTGTGCAAAATAATAAACACACCCTTTTTTACAACAAACAAACTTCCTTTGGGTAGAGCTGTGCACAACTGTAAACAATATTGCAGTACATATTGGAACTGAACCTACAACATACACAGCTCTGTAAATCATTCATCAAATTGTTCAATTTAGGAGACATTTTCAGTGAAAAAAAAGATTTAAAGTTTCTAAATAAAATGAGCTTGACATATTTTGACAACTAGTTCAACATTTTTGTCTGTAATGACTCAAGTAATGAAATGAGGACTATTAGTTTTATATGGAATGACTATTCAGCAGACGCAAGTTCAGTTAATTTTGACTGACATGACATAAGCAAATGATAATGTTACAAATAGCAGAGAGTTGTATGAAAGCAATTGATGCATGTCCAAAAGCATTTGCAATTTGCTGGAAAGAATGAGAAACTGCTACTATGATGTGCACAAATGACTAATTGTTTTGAGAAATGCATTAACTGTTGTGCAAATGTAAATAGTGTTGTGAGAAATGCACCAAAGCCACTGAGAAAAACTGTAAAAGGCAAGTTCACCCAAAAATGAAATTGTTATTAATTAGTCTCCCTCATAACCTTCCAACTGGTGTTTAAAAGGCCTGAAAATGTTAAGTAAATAGATAATGCAAGCTCTTGATAACTATACAATTTAAAGTCATGTGCAAACACTTGACCATTAAAACAACAATGTTGGACTACAGGACGTGTTTCTTTATAGGATGGCATCAACACCTATTAGCCTGGTATGCAGAATACAGTGGTTTAGTCATTGTAATATAACAGCTGAATGTAAAGGAGACCATTAAAATGCAATGATCAGCTTTGCCAGCTTAAAAAATAGACATCTATCACAGGTTATATTCAGTTCAGCTTCATGTTAAAGGGATAGTTTATCTGAAAATGAAAGTTCTGTTATCATTTACTGAGTTTCTTTCTTTTGTTAAACACAAAAGAAGACATTCTGAAGATTGTTGGAAAAAAACAGCCATTGACTTCCATAGTAAGAACAAAAAATACTATAGATATCATTTACGGCTTTTTTCCCAAAATTCTTCAGAATATCTCTAAAAAATAAAAATTAAATAAAAAATTAAATGCAATTAAATAAAAAATTAAATAAATAAAAAATAAAATAAAATAAAAATCAATCAAAATAAAGATAATAAAATAAAAAAATTAAATAAAAAATAAATAAATAAATTTAAAATAATAATGATAATAATAGTGAAAAATAAAATAAATCAAAATAAAAAATAAAATAAATTAAAATCAAATCAAATAAAAATATAAAATCAAATAAAATAAAAACATTAAAAATTTAATAAAATGAAATTAAAAATTAATTACGGTAAATTAAATTAAAAATAACATATAAAATAATATATATATAATAAATAAATAAATTTATTGTTGTATTCATAAAACATTAGAAACACTTGAGTGCGAGTAAATGGTGAGGAAAGCTTTCATTTTTGCGTGAACGATTGCAGTAATAAACAGACACACAAATGACACTGTTTCCTGAGCAAAACCCTGCTAACACAGGATTTTCTCTAGCTTTTCTGCTCTGTGCAGCAGATCTGTTTCCAGCAGATGACTATCTTCGAGACCAATTTAATTAGATATCAGAGTCAGGCAGACGCTGTCATGTTATTTCCTTGCTGACAGTGCATGACAAAGAAGACAGAAGCAGAAGCTCTGTACGTCAGCATCAAAAACAGCTATAATGGGAAACATGGGGGATTTTGGCTTTCTTTTCATACAGTAGCTCTCTTATGCCACATCTGTGACATTGATGTGTATTAAATAGGATATACTGTAATTGAATGCATCTGTGCTTACATTGCGCCAATATTCCCAATTATTGTAATTTTGCTTCGATTTTATGATGTGTAGTTATTGCATGCATGATATTGTGGTTTGTTCAGTGGGAATGTTGTGGGGCGTTTGGAGCAGACGACTGGAACCTCAATATCTACTTCAACTGCACAGACAGCAACCCTAGCAGAGAGAAATGTGGCGTCCCCTTCTCCTGCTGCACCAAAGACCCCGCGGTAAGTCTACATGACCCTCAAACAAAGGTGGAGCGTGTGTAAGGCTGGGGAAAGCTTAGCGTCCCCCTGGCCAGAAACCACAGAGATAGCAGCAAAGAAAAAAACTGCATTGAAAACATGTAACGGCGGAATATAGACAGAACACTTTAGTTATTGTGTGTCAATCAAATTTAAAGTGCCTTTAAATCAACAGTATATTCATCATATTCAGATAACCCCCGTCGTCTTGCTCTTAAAAATGAAATGCAGTTATTTTCGGAGCTTAATTTGTATGCCAGTGTTTTCCTGATTTAAGAGATGCTGAAAGCTGGAGAGGAAAGTCCAAACAATACGTGACAAAGAGCCAAACAAAAGAGGACTATACAACAGCTACGTGAACAGAGTAAAAATAACATTTCACAGACAATAAACAAGCACTGGGAGCACAGTAAACGGCAAACAGGAGGAATTATGGCCAGTTATGAGCTCCTAACTCATAGCAGATAAATATCATTGACATTATTTTGGTTTTGAGCCCTTCTGAATGCACTCATACATTCAGTTTATTATAAAGGAAACCACAGGTGGTAATTTCACTGTAAGTTACAGAAAGACAGGGCAAAAACAAAGTTTATAGTGAGAACATAACTTAATAAAGTGTGCATACCTTTAAATGTATTTACTGTTTAACTTACAGTGTGAAAAATATCAATAAGTCATGACAACATGTTTTTTATATTACATTTAACGTGAATTTTTTTACAAGACTTATTTAATTCTTAACTTCAAGGCACAGTTGACACAAAAATGACAATTCTGTCATACCTTTATAGGTTTCTTTCCTCTGTTAAACACAAAAGAAGATGATTTGAAAAATGTTGCAAATCTGTAACCAATGACTTCCATAGTATTAGTTTTTTTCCTACTATGGAAGTCAATGGTTACAGATTTTCAGCTTTCTATATCTTATTTTGTGTTCAACAAAAGGTTAAACATAAAGGTTTATAACCCCTTGAGATGTAAGTAAATAGTGGGTACATTTCCATTTTTTGGGTGAACTGTCCCTTTAAAAGCAACCAATTTGTTACAGTGTTGATAAAGTCACATCTAAGTTGTTGCATACTTCACCCAAAAATACAAATTCAGTAATGTTTACCCACTCCAAAGTGGTTATAAACAATTATGGGTTTCTTTTGTTGTGTTGAAAACCAGAGAAGATGATTTGAAGAATGTTGGAAACTGGTAGCAATTGACTTCTACAGTATTATTATTTTTTTGTTCCTACACATGTCAATGGCTACCGGTTTTCAAGATTCCTCAAAATAATTACTGTTTATGAATATGGCATTAAAAAGAAACTAAAGGTTTCTGGATGAGTAAATGAGGATTTGATTTTTCGTTTTTGGGTGAACTAGCCCTTTAAAAATGACAATAGACAATTTTTTTCTCTACTCTTTTTCTCTATGTACACAATGTTAAAAACATGGAAAATATGCTTGAAGTTAAATAAAATATTTTAAAGAAAAAAGGAGGGAATTATAAAAGCAGACAGGCAGAGAGACAGACAGAGAGACAGACAGACAGACAGACAGACAGACAGACAGACAGACAGACAGACAGACAGACAGACAGACAGACAGACAGACAGACAGACAGACAGACAGACAGACAGACAGACAGATAGATAACCAGACAGACAGACAGACAGACAGACAGACAGTAGATAGATAGATAGATAGATAGATAGATAGATAGATAGATAGATAGATAGATAGATAGATAGATAGATAGATAGATAGATAGATAGATAGATAGATAGATAGATAGATAGATAGAACAGTGGATAGATAGATAGATAGATAGATAGATAGATAGATAGATAGGTAGATAGGTAGGTAGGTAGGTAGGTAGGTAGGTAGGTAGGTAGGTAGGTAGGTAGGTAGGTAGGTAGGTAGGTAGATAGATAGATAGATAGATAGATAGATAGATAGATAGATAGATAGATAGATAGATAGATAGATAGATAGATAGATAGATAGATAGATAGATAGATAGATAGACAGACTGTAACAATATATTTATCAGTAGGCAATGTTATAAGTGATAAATAATTGCAGGAAATTGGATTAAAGTTACACTATTTACAGTAATTAATTTTTTTAGTGTTACATTTTGTAGATATCTAATATAGAATTAGCTGATATGAGTTTGGTCTCCATATTTATGGTGGTAATTTTTGGCTTGTATTGTAATTATTTCTTGTCAAAAAAGCCTAATTCACATACATTAATGACATATCCACTCCCCTCTAAATATATCAATAAATAAGTACATAAATAAATAATTGAATTGATTTATGACTTATTTAATTTTATTCTTAACTTAAAGGCACAGTTGACACAAAAATGACAATTCTGTCATACCTTTAGAGATTCCTTTCTTCTGTTAAACACAAAAGAAGATGATTTGAGAAATGTTGCAAATCTGTAACCAATGACTTCCATAGTATTATTATAGTATAATTTAATTTAGTTTGAATAAACAAATAAAAAAACAGCAGCAGCATGATTTCCAGAATTGATTTGAAAGAGGAACAGATATTTAGGATGAAACTAAGTTTGAAGGATATAAACACTGTGTTGCTGGTCTGTAAGGAGGAAAGATGATAAAATGATGAAGTGACTCCATCAGGGTTTGCTATTTTCAGTCTTTATCTGATCACTTCCCCAACACTGGACTGAGCACTGTTGACATGCAATACTGTTGTTAATTTCATATTAATGTGTTGTTTTGCAGGAGGATGTCATCAACACACAGTGTGGATATGATGTGCGCGCAAAACCGGTCAGTTTTTGTCCTTTGCACTTCACCTCTGGAAGACCGTATATCATATCATATCATATATGCATACACATATACTGTACATATAATCAGTGTTGGGTAAAAAAAACAAAACAAAAAAAAAACAAATATATATATATATATTCATTGATTCATTGATTCATTTTCTTTTTGGCTTTGTCCCTTTATTAATCTGAGGTCGCCACAGCGGAATGAACTGCCAACTTATCCACCATATGTTTTACGCAGCGGATGCCCTTCCAGCTGCAACCCATCACTGGGAAACACCCATACACTCTCATTCACACACATATACTACGAACAATTTAGCTTACCCAATTCACCTATAGCGCATGTCTTTGGACTTGTGGGGGAAACCGGAGCACCCGGAGAAAACCCACGTGAACACGGGGAGAACATTTATTTTATCAACTCACAATGGCAAAATATAATGTTTAATATAAAACATTGCTAATAACACAGTAATTCATTTTCTTTCTCTTTGTATTTTAGATCAATGTGGTAAAAAATAAAATAAAATCGATGTAGTGAGTCAGGTCAGAAGTAATCTAAATGTAACCTAGTCAGATTACATTTCCTAAAATAATCTACTAATTTCCATTGAACAGCACTGATACAAGTTTTATTTATGGAGAAAATGAAACAGCACTGTGGTGTTTGAGTGCTCTGTGTTTGTCTGAGGTAATTAGTCTACCATTATTTTACTGATTGGTTAGTTCTAGTCACATGACTCATGGTGCGCTTGCGGCATTCTAAAGTTGAGACACAAAGTAATCTATACAAAAAAGTAAAGTAATCTGCCAGCACTGATTAAGTGTCTGTATGACTGCATAAAAAATTACATGTGTGCGAGCCCAAACTTAAGACGGGTACTGTATGGAAGGCAGTTGGGGCCAAAATGTAAACCCGCATTTACATGTTAATACATGTTAACACGTAAATTACATTGTACGTGTTAACACATAGCAACGTGTTCATACACATTTTTACCACAAAAATTTCAGGGTTTTTCCATGACTTTTTTTCCCACAACATTCAGGTAAATAATCATGATCATGTAATGTCTAAATACACGTGGTAAATTATAAAAAATGCATGTTCACATTTCATTCATTCATTCATTTTCTTTTCGGCTTAGTCCCTTTATTAATCTGGGGTCGCCACAGTGGAATGAACTGCCAATTTATCCAGCATATGTTTTACACAGCGGATGCCCATCCAGCTGCAACCCATCACTGGGAAACACCCATAAACTCAATTCACACACATACACTACGGACAATTTAGCTTACCCAATTCACCTGTAGCGCATGTCTTTGGACTTGTGGGGGAAACCTGTGCACCCAGAGGAAACCCACGCGAACATGAGGAGAACATGCAAACTCCACATAGAAATGCCAACTGACCCAGCTGAGGCTCGAAGCAGTGACCTTCTTGCTGTGAGGCGATCGTGCTACCCACTCTGCCACCGTGATGCCCATGTTCAAATTTACTACAGCATATTAAAAAATATGTGACAATCTATGTAGTTTGTTTATTTTTATATCTGTAAAATAGTGTTTTGAAAATATCTTGCTGACTGTATGAAAATAATTTAGAAATGTTTTCATAAGACTTCAATGTCAGTGACTTTTTAAAACACATTTTGGGTTTATTTGTTTTTCCAAAACTTTTCCAGGCCTAGAAAATGACTAGACAAAATTCCATGACTTTTTCAGGTTTTCCAGGACTGTATGAACCCTGGTGTAAATTTGTTAGTTCCAGATGTTTTAGCCCCAACGGCCTTCCATAGTACTGTGCATTTATAAACACTGACATCATTTATTCTTCATTAGGATGCCGAACAGAAGACTTACATCCATGTGAAAGGTTGTGTGCCGCAGTTTGAGAAGTGGCTGCAGGACAACCTGACGGTGGTGGCCGGGATATTCATAGGAATCGCTCTGCTGCAGGTCAGAAGATCAGCTTCATCCAATCTTTAAAGACAACATGGACAGTCACTCTAAAGACAGCAATAAAGAGTTCATTATGAATGTAAAACAATAGCAGAGCTCAGACTAAAGCTATAATGCCAACAAAATCAATGCATCACTTTTTAAAACTCCAACACTGGTTATTGTTCATGATGTGGACGGGCCTTTATTGATCGTATCTGTTGTGTTTATACTTCACGTTTTTCTCTGTTTTCTCCACAGATCTTTGGAATATGCCTTGCACAGAATTTAGTTAGTGATATTGAGGCCGTGAGAGCCAGCTGGTAAGAGCATGCAAACTCTCCGGTTCTGCTCTACTTTTGCTTTCTGTCAGAGCACACTGCTTTCTCTTTCACCCCAGAGCTTATTCATAATGACTGGCTGCTTTAATGCTGTTAATGACTGTGTGTTTCTGGAGTCTTCTCACAACTCTCACAAAAAAAACAGTCCTAGTTTCAGGTTTTACTTCAAGAAGCACCACCTTGTGGACAAAACCAAAAACAAGGCTGTGTTTGCTCAAAACTTTGATCTACATTTGTAAATGTCTAAATAAAAATATATAAATTTAAATCAAAACATTTTATTTTAATAAGTATTATAATCATTAACGAAGCTGGTAAAGTTTGGAATATTTATGATTTTTTAGAGCTTACCAAGGGTGCATTACTAGTGAAAATACAGTAAAAAAACAATCATATTGTGAAATATTATTTCAGTTTAAAGATAGTACTTCTTTAATTTGAAGTAAATACTACTTTATTTTAATTATTTATTTTAATTCTGATGATTTAAGCTTAATTATCAGCATCATTACTCCAGTTTTTAATGTCAATTTTTCTGAAATGATTCTAAAACGCTGATTTTCTGCTTAGTTATTATTGGTATTAAATTATGTTCCTTTCTGTATTGATTTATTTAGCGGTAGCACAATTTATTTATCAATAATCCTTATTATTATTATCATCATCAAATGATTAAAATCTTTTATGATGCTTCCATTATATAGTTTCTAACCTTTTTCTTTAATGAATAAGAAGTTGAAAGGAACACATTTTTCCGTATGTATTTAATAATTAGGATTCTGCTATTCAAGACTTATTCAGAGTATAATCACGTTTTCATTTGTTGTGACTGGAAATCAGGGTTATACCACCAAATATAGATATTTATAACTCTTTAGAAGTTAAACATTGGTATTGTGTTGTCTAATGGGGCGTTCACACCGGACATGCCTTGTGCAAGTAAATCCCGCTATTTGCGCATAAAATTTAAGTTTACTTGCTTGCTTTATTCGCATGTGCAGTTTGCACAAGAAATTCACTTCACAACGGACGCAAAATCACTCCAGTTTGTTGTTTGATTTCACCTGGATGACAGCTGCTACTAGAGAAAGCTCCTGACTGCATGACGACCATAGATATATACACTAGATGTCGCCTACCCTGCTATTGTCTATTAGAACGAATGCGTCAATAGAGCCGCCATTTTAGTACAGGGTAGCGCTCCTTTGAAATGAATGCGGGACCAAGGTGAAGCGGAGGACTGTGGCCATCCAAAGCCAGAGAAATACACATAAACACATATGTCTATGATCGGGAGTTTTCCCCGGTGGTCAGTATGCAAATATTTTTTCAATTACGAAATATTATAATTTTACATCACTTTTCTACATTGGTGTATGTGACCGCACGGGCATTCCTGACAAAAAGTGAGTGTTTGTGTGCATGGAAATGCATTACCCTCCTTCCCTGTTTAATTTGATCTAATCCATGTCCTGAAACACACCCCCTCTCCTGCTTTCACTTCTCATTCTGACGGAGGGAGCGATCCGTTTGTGAATGAATCTCCGTTATGAACGACTCGTTCACTTAGCCGACAATAATACAAGTTTCTAGCACGGCAGCATCTTCTTGTCATATTTCATAACATTGTTTGCTTATTTTATTCAACAAAACTAGCATAAGTCTAGAATTTAGTGCGAGTTGGTGCTACTTTGCCTTATGGTGAATGCAGCAAGAGACTGTATTATCATCAATAACATTACATAACATTGTTAAGCACAAAAGTTCATAACATACAAAAACATAAAAAACGAAATCTTACCTATGAAATGTTCTGTCTTTGTGCTTTGTTTTCTTTGTTTGCTCGTTACTACAACGCAAACACAGCGCTAAAGTCCAGCATCTTCACATTGGCACACTGTCTTGACTAGTGCGGTTGAATGACGTTTGTCCTATAAGCACTGTACCAATGTGGTGGCGCTATTGACGCATGCTCAGGGTCCCTATGGGATATCTAGTGTATATATCTATGCATGACGACCACTAGATTAAGCTCCTGATTGGTTAAGGTGGCATGAATGTCCTTCAAAGTTAGTGATTTGCACGAATCACGACATGCGACGTCATTTTTTGTTTTTATTTTGTAAGAAATGTCATTACTAGTTCACAGAATAAAACAAAAAAATTAAATTTCAGTCAAATACATAACTTCAGATCCTGCTCTCGAGCATTAAAGGCACAGTATGTGATTTTCACCACTAGAGGGCGGGTATTTACAACAAACAATGGCACATTTTGGATGAGCTAAAGTATTTAACTCTTATTATCATGGTAGTGTGAAGCAAAGTACGGCTGAAACAAGCGATATAAGAGAAACATTGAAGCAATTGCTGATGAGAGACAAACATGACTCGACACGAAAACAGCAGAGCTTTTATTATGCCACAGCCCACCCCTTCTGATTCTTCAGCTCATGATCACATGGAGAAGAAGCTGTTTTATCAGACTAAATACATGTTAGGCTTCAGTTATAATGCTGCTCTGTGCAGGCTATTAAAACACACAACATATTAAAGCGTCTTTAATGTTTTGCTGTTTTCTATAAAACCAAACCGGAAAATCAAGAGTGTGTGACGTCATTAGCATGAACACACAGCACACACTCCGTCTATACTAGTTAAAACAGCTTATTTTTCAGGATTTGAACATACTTCAGATTGTTTGGGATGCTGTAAGTACACAAGTCAGCAAAATATATAACATTGGATATTTTAATGAAACAAATACATATTGTGCCTTTAAATCAGCACATTAGAATGGTTTCTGAGGGATCATGTGGCAATGGAGTAATGATGATGAAAGCTTTGATCACAAATCTAAATGATACTTTAAACATCAGAAATATTGATGCTTTCAGATTGTTAAGCGGTAGTGTAGTGTGTTGTCTTCAGAGTACAGTGGTGTTGTTTTCAGTAAGTGTGTTGTTTGAAGTGTTCACTCACGCAAACACAGTGGTTCTCCTCGTCCAATCATGATCTCACGCAAAGGGCTGCACAATTCTGAAACACAAAAAAGTGATATGCGTTATTGTTTTTAAGTATTGTGATAACAATATTTCTTCTGATATAACATTTCTGTAGAAAATGCTATTGTTATTAGCTATGTTTTTATATCATTCATTTATTTAATATAATATTATATATATTCAGATCATTCAGACTAAAAACTGCAAACATTGAGGGCTCTATTTTAATGATCTAAGCGCAAAGTCTAAAGAGCATGGCCAATTTAATCAGAGTCTCATCTCCCATTCCCTTTAAGAGTCAATTGCGTTGCACCATGGCGCATTTGCTATTTACATGGCGACTTTGTAAGCGTTTCACTAGTGAGAAAACAGTTAAACAGAGAATCTGCAGCGAGAGGATAAAGAATCCTTCAGCCTCTTTACTTTCTCTTTACTCTTTACCTTACTCCTTTACTTCCGTGGATAATGAAGCAGTGTTGGACACACTTCACTGAAGACATCCATTAGCCTACATATTTAATCTCCTTTGTTAAGCGCAAAGATTTGTTTCAAAACTATTTCTAAATTCAGTTCTAATTTTCAGCACCAAACACACGTCCTGTTCTTATGCCCCATATGGTGATGCAGACGTCTCCAAAACCCGACAGATGGACAAATCTAAACTTGTTTTTAATAAAGCAAATATAAATATGCATATAATAAATAATACTGCTAATAATAATAACATTATACAAATGCAAATAGTCATGAATAAACTGAAAAAAGTCCCCCGAGATGAGGCATGGAGGCAGTGGTTTTTATATTTATGTAGAAAATAATCATGTTTGTAACATTTTAATCCTTTATTTTTTTCATTTGTAAAGAGATTTGTGTATTGCTGTACATCCTGTGTGATTAAGCAATGTGTAAGCGCTTGAACCTGCATAAGTGCATAACTAATGTACTCTGCGCTGGACTTTTAGTTGGTCAATGGCAAGGTCTATTTTAGTTCCGCAAAATAGCAAAGCGCTGACAATGCGCCTTAACACACCACTTTTTTAGACCGGAACACCCATAGTCCACAAAGTGGCGCAAATGGATTTGCTATTTAAACAATGTGGTGAAAAACAATGCACATCTTGCACTGGGTGTATGATAGGGCCCAGAGTCTTTAAAATACTACGAATGAGGGAAAACCTCAATAGGTATTCTCAGACTCTTATTGGCTGTAGTCATTTTCATTAGTGTTTTCGTTAGAGTCATTAGTGTTTATTTTCAGCTCTGGGTTCACGTTTAAGGCGCTTGGGGATTAAAGATAGGAAGGCCTCACCTGATTTGTTAATTTTAGATAAACAACCAATGCATAAAATAAATGTCATTTATCACACGTCTGCGATACATACAGTTTAAGTCAAAATTATTATAGATTTTTTCTTTTTCAAATATTTCCCAAATGATGTTTAACAGAGCAAGGAATTTTTCACAATATTTTCTATAATATTTTTTTCTTCTGGAGAACGTCTTATTTAATTTATTTTGGCTAGAATAAAAGCAGTTTTTAATTTTTTTAAAACAATTTTAAGTTCAATATAATTAGCACCCTTAAGCAATATTTTCCCAATTGTCTACAGAACAATGTTGTTATAAAATGACTTGCCCAATTACCCTAGTTAACCTAATTAAGCTATTAAATTGGACTTTAAGCTGAATACTAGTATCTTGAAAAATATCTAGTCAAATATTATTAAAATATTATTTAAAACTATTATGTTTAGAAATGTGTTGAAAAAAATCTCTCCGTTAAACAGAAATTGGTGAAATAATTCTGACTTCAACTGTACATCGCATGTACTATTATCCCGTGAAGGGTAATTTTGCGGCATATTGTGCAGCCCTCCTCACGCACCTCACCTCACGCTTCACTTCTCCTCCTCATGCTCCATCAGGGTGCCTCCCCTCTCGTACGTCGTCCGCCGCCCCCCGTCCCACTCCGGCAAGAAAGCCTGAGAGCGCTGTCCTGAGGGTGAGGGTCAGTGTGTGTGTCCATCAGATCCAGTCACTGTGTGTGTTTCCTCACATCGCTCCAGTCACTCCCTCGTATACATTCATTCATTCATGAGGGCTGCAGACCAGTAACACGTTCACCATCTTCACCTGCCTGAAGCTCTCGGACTTCAATATTTAACAATCAGCAATGCCCAAGAATGTAAATGTACACAAATAAGCCCAAAGACTAGTATTTGAGCAAACTTTTTGAGCAATCAGCACAATCGGAAGGAAGCTTTTTGGTTAGATATTCTTATATATTTCCTAAATATTCATATATATATTTAATGTAAATACTCAATATACACTACCTGAAAAAAGTCTTGTCATCAATCCCAGTTGTAAGAGCAGCAAATAATAACTTGACTTTTATGGCCTGTTTCCACTAAGAGGTACGGTAAGGGTCACCTTTATCAGGCTTGCTTTTCTACTGCCAAAATGGGACCCTTTTGGTGGACGTGGTGTAGGACAGAAAGTTTCAGACGAGGTAATTTTTACTCGAGGAAATGTCACAGAAACGCAGTACGGGTCGTTCACATATCATATGAGAAGCACTTCCCACAAAACAGATGCTTTAAACATATAAATACTTGTGTATAAATGTTTATTACTAACCTTTCTATGAACATGATTATAACTGCAGATCAATGACAGTGCGAAATAGCCTACTGTAACGTCTGCTATTATATGAAATAAATAAATGCAACATATATGAACACATACAGCCCCTTGCAGTCTCTGATACGTTACCACTTACAGAAAAACTACACACAGCATACATTTAGTCCTTATTTAAGTTCAAAACAACACGAAATATAGCCCACAGTCAGAGCAAACCTCTCATCTGTGTCTTTAATCTTCAGCAGCACATGTAGCCTCTGTTAGAGAGTAATTCCGTCAATCCGAGTTCATAATAGTCCAAAAAATGATGATAATAGTTAAACATTGCAGCTTGTTCATGTTTTAGGTTGCAGAAGCATCATTTGCTGCCGTTTTTTCCGGTTTCTCCTTTGTTTTTTCGCGCTTGACTCTCGCATTTGTCCATTTCTGAAAGGATCGGATATCAACAATCACGCACACGTTATTAATATAAGCTTAAGAAGTTTGTTATTTCAAATATAGATGCGCGGCAAGCTCTCTGGAGAAAGTGAAAGCAATCACACTTTAGATGGCCTCGTAAAACAAAAACAGTACACAGCAGATTTAGTTTTTCTTGGCTTTGTGGCTGTTCATCAAGACAACGACAAGGTTTGTTTGGACTCGGGTCAACTATGGCTGTTTATAATATGCATATATTATTACGGTGTAATGTCTCGGCTGTGTTTTAAAAAATGGTGCTTCCCTTGTTTTCATTCTCCTGCTTATGCGAGTGACGTATCTCTGTAAACCAGTAGCATTCACTTGCGTGTCTTGCTCTGCCTTTTGGCCCTTTATTCGTGCTAGTTACACTTTGCAAAGAGTGACCAAAAAGTGGTACGGTTCGCTTTTAGGTAACCTTTGACAGTGGAAATGGCCATAAAAGCGTGTTCTGGTATCATACCGTACCACTTAGTGGAAACGGGCCACTAGTTGATAATTTGGAAAAGTGGCAGAAAGTAGATTTTTCAGATGAATCATCTGTTGAACTGCATCCCAATCATTACAAATACTGCAGAAGACCAACTGAACCGGCATGGACCCAAGATTTTCATAGAAATCAGTCAAGTTTGGTGAAGGAAAAAATCATGGTTTGGGGTTACATTCAGAATGGGGGCGTGCGAGAGAGTGGATGGCAACATCAACAGCCTGAGGAATCAAGACATTTGTGCTGCCCATTACATTACAAACCACAGGAGAGGGCAAATTCTTCAGCAGGATAGCGCTCCTTCTCATACTTCAGCCTCCACATCAAAGTTCCTGAATGCAAAGAAGGTGCTGCAGGATTGGCCAGCCCAGTCACAAGAGATGAACATTATTGAGCATGTCTGGGGTAAGATGGAGGAGGCATTGAAGATGAATCCAAAGAATCTTGATGAACTCTGGGAGTCCTGCAGGAACGCTTTCTTTGTCATTCCAGATGACCTTACTAATAAGTGATTTGAGTCATTGCAGAGATGTTAGGATGCAGTCCTCCAAGCTCATGATGGAGTCAGACACAATATTCATTCTGTTTCCACTGCACCATGACTTTATATTCTATACTGTACATTAACATACTGTACATTTCTGTTAAGTGACAAGACTTTTGTCGAAGCAAAGTCAGACCCTACTGTCCTAATTAAATAATTAAAAATCAAGGCATGATCATATTTTATTTTGGTAAAATAAGCGTAATCTAGAGGCCTTTGCCTTTCATATAAGCCACTACTGTTACCAAATGATCAACTAGAAGTCGAGTTATTTGTTGTTCCTAAAACTTGGATAGACGACAAGACTTTTGTCAGGTTGTGTATTCTAATATATATATATATATATATATATATATATATATATATATATATATATATATATATATATATATATATATATATATATATATATATATATATATATATATATATATATATATGTCTTTTTATATATGCAAAAATTATCGTTACAATTAAAGATTTGATTTCAAGGAATGAAAAAATGGTTTTAGCTAAAATAGCCATGAATGCTGTTAGATAATACAACGTAAAAGCACATTTCTGACCCGTTACCTCAAAAAAAGATAGTTTTAAGCTTTAAAGGGATAGTTCACCCAAAAATTCTGTCACCATTTACTTGTTTCAACCTGTTATTTCTTTCTTCTGTTGAGCACAAAAGAAGATATTTTGAAAAATGTTGGGGGAAAAAAATGGGAATTAATTTTGCATGGGCTTACGGTTCAAGTTTTGTCCCTCAGAGCCTCAGTGCAGGAGGAGATGAGTGAACGTGAGTGACTCTCAGTGTGTGATGGTGTTCATCTCAAGCTGTTTTTTTCCCTCCTCAGACTCCTCTAGTGTTGTTTTGTGCCGTTTCTTTCATCCGTCCCTCATCAGTGGTCTTCACTGTAGCTCAGCATCATGTCTCTCTAATGCACAGAAATGAATGAAGTGACTGGAGGAGATGCCGACTGCTGACGAAGCCTGATTATGACCTGTCTTTATGCTTTTATGTCTTTCTCTCATGCAGTTTGTTCACATGAAATGGCAGCTAATCCGTCAGACACGCACAGGTAAATCTGATATAATCACATTATGAGGCCAGCATGAAATGAAGAGGATTTTTAAAATATGTTTTTATTAAACGTTTTTGTGTTTTATTAGTGTTTGCTGAATTTTAACCTTAGACCTTAGATTAGTGACAAAACAGTGTTTAAGTATCATAGAAGTCATGTAGAACATTTTACTAATAGTTAATGTTTTTCTTTTATAATTTTAGTTTGAGAATTATTTTAAAGAAATACGTTTCCTGATATACACACACTCTTACAACCCCCTTTATTAGGTACACCTTACTAATACCGGGTTGGACCCCCTTTTGCCTTCAGAGCTGCCTTAATCCTTCGTGGTATAGATTCAACAAGTTACTGGAAATATTACTCAGAGATTTTGCTCCATATTGACATGATAGCATCAAACAGTTTCTGGAGATTTGTCAGCTGGAATCCATGATGCGAATCTTCCATTGCACTACATCCCAAAGGTGCTCTATTGGATTGAGCTCTGGTGACTGTGGAGGCCATTTGAGTACAGTGAACTCATTGTCATGTTCAAGAAACCAGTCTGAGATGATTCGCGCTTTATGACATGGTGCATTATCCTGCTGGAAGTAGCCATCAGAAGATGAGTACACTGTGGTCATAAAGGGATGGACATGGTCAGAAACTATACTCAGGTAGGCTGTGGCATTGACACAATGCTCAATTGGTACTAATGGGGACAAAGTGTGCCAAGAAAATATCCCCCACACCATTACACCACCAGCGGCAGCCTGAACCATTGATACAAGGCAGGATGGATCCATGCTTTCATGTTGTTGATGCCAAATTCTGACCCTACCATCCGAATGTTACAGCAGAAATCGAGACTCGACAGACCAGGCATGTTTTTCCAATTTTGGTGAGCCAGTGTGAATTGTAGCCTCAGTTTCCTGTTCTTAGCTGGCAGGAGTGGCACCCGGTGTGATCTTCTGCTGCTGTAGCCCATCCGCCTCAAGGTTGGACATGTTGTGCATTCAGAGATGCTCTTCTGTATATCTCAGTTGTAACGAGTGGTTATTTGAGTTACTGTTGCCTTTCTATCAGCTGGAACCAGTCTGGCCATTCTCTTCTGACCTCTGGCATCAACAAGGCATTTGTGCCCACAGAACTGCCGCTCACTGGATATTTGCTCTTTTTCAGACCATTCTCTGTAAACCCTAGAGATGTTTGTGCGTGAAAATCCCAGTAAATAAGCAGTTTCTGAAATACTCAGAACAGCCCATCTGTCACCAACAACCATGCCACATTCAAAGTCACTTAAATCCCCTTTCTTCTCCATTCTGATGCTCAGTTTGAACTGCAGCAGATCGTCTTGACCATGACTACATGCATAAATGCATTGAGCTGCTGCCATTATGATTGGCTGATTAGAAATGTGTGTTAAAGAGCAGTTGGACAGGTGTACCTAATAAAGTGCTGGTAAGTATATATATATATATATATATATATATAGATATATAGATATATAGATAGATAGATAGATAGATAGATAGATAGATAGATAGATAGATAGATATGTATAGTCAAGCCCAGGATAATTTATACCCCTGGCAAATTCTGATCTAAAGTCAATCAGAAAGTTGTTGTTTTTTTGACTGGAAATGACATGAGGCTTCTCCTAAAAGTTAACTAGACGATGTACAGAAGGCATCATTGTGGAAAAAATATTTCTCAGCTTTTATTTACATATGAACAAATATAAGTCAGAATTTACCTGGGGTATGAATATTTCAGGCTTGACTGTGTCTGTATATATATATATATATATATATATATATATATATATATATATATATATATATATATATATATATATATATATATATATATATATATATATATATATATTATCAAAAGGCAAGGTAAAACACTTAAAATTAATACTAGACAGATATCCCAAAATGTTTAGCTACATCTCTGAATAAAACCATTGTCTGTTGACAGTGAAAACAGTTCAGTCCACTAAAATATTGTGGTCTTAGTTGTATGGTTTTGTTCTTTTAGTTTGTGTAATAATTGCTGTGAACTAGATCCATTGTACAATCAGCCCTGAAACACGGTCTTGCTATATAATAATGAATGTTATTTTTGTGTGTAAACAGGCTGACGGCAGCATGAGGACGGTAGCTGATGATGAACACAAGATGCCAAGAGCAGCAGTCGTGTGTGTGTGTGTGTGTGTGTGTGTGTGTGTGTGTGTGTGTGTGTGTGTGTGTGTGTGTGTGTGTGTTTTACATCTGTACATAGAGCTCTTTTTCTAGAGTGTTTTATGTGTCAAACAGCCTGTGTCATAAATGTGAGAAAAGCTTTGTGTGTCCACAGAGGCTTCACTGTCAGAAGATCCTCCATCATCTGCTGCACTAAAAAAACCTTACAAAAAGTCACTTCGAAAAAATTATATACATATAAGTAAATTAACGCTTATTTGAAATAGCACGTTTTTTAATCTACTACAGTACATCCCTTCTGCCACCTTAAGCTTTTTTTCTTGTCTGTTTGTCTTTTTATTTTAAAGTAAAAGGCCTTTTAGTGCAATTACAAACATCCATTCATTCATTTTCCTTCAGCTTAGTTATCAGGGGTGGCCACAGCGGAATGAACAGCCAACTATTCCAGCATATGTTTTACGCAGCGAATGCCCTTCCAGCCACAACCCAGTACCCATACTCTCTCACACTCGTACAATACGGCCACTTTAGTTTTTTCAATTCACCTGTAGCTCATGCGTTTAAACTGTGGGGGAAACCAGAGCACCCGGAGGAAACCCACGCCAACACGGGGAGAACATGCAAACTCCACACAGAAACGCCAGCTGGCTCAGCCAGGACTCGAACCTTCTTGTTGTGAGGCGACAGTGCTAACCATTGAGCCACTGTGCCGGCCCATTACAAACATTTCATGAAAAAAATTTATTAAAATATTGGCGATAACATTTAAACCTTTCCTAAACTTTCCTCCATAACCTAACCATATTTTGTTGGTGTATTGATTAGCATTATCTTGGTTAAACTATTTGTGTAGTTTAATTTGTGATTAATCGCTGTAGACTGACGTTTCTCTGGAGGAGAAGCTCGGATCAGACGTGCGCTTTTACGACAGTTTGGTGGTCAACAAACACACCGAAATCTCAGCGAATACTTGCTTCACAGACACAAGAAATATATTTACATAAAGCTTAAAGGGTCACGAAACACCAAAACACATTTTTTGAGCTGTTGACAGTCATATATGTGTCCCACGCTGCTATAAACACTATTAGCACACATGTATTGCACTAAAAAGTGAAAACTGGTTGTTCTTGCGTTATTTTGAGCAAATTCGTTCTTCCGGTTTGAAACGAATTTTTTAAGCTGCGTCACGGCCATGAGATACTTAGGTGTAAATCCAGCCTGGAGAGTGGCTGTCTGTCCTTTCAAGAACATTGTGACGTATCTGAGTGTGCGGCATTAATTCATGACAAAGACGTGCTTCAAACCAATCAGCGCGCTCTATTGTGTATGACGCGAAACTTCATTAATATGCATGATAGCTCCGGAGACTGTTTACCTGTTTACAGTGTTCAGACGGCAGAGAGACGCCACGT
This sequence comes from Danio kyathit, assembly GCA_903798195.1. Taxonomy (NCBI): domain Eukaryota; kingdom Metazoa; phylum Chordata; class Actinopteri; order Cypriniformes; family Danionidae; genus Danio; species Danio kyathit. The sequence continues at coordinate 82,110,279 of LR812525.1, read as the reverse complement.
TGTGTTGCCAAAACAAGTGAAAGAAATAAAATTTGGAGACACGGGTCGTTGGTGTTGCAACGAAGGTTTTGTTTTCATTTTCCCTCTATGAGAGAGCAGCTGGACTCACGTGTGGATTACAGTGCACGCGACAGAAACACGTTTGTAAGGAACATTTTTTACATTTTTTTTTCGCATCTGGAAATGATGAAATCAGGATTTGCCGCTCGTCTCCTTTTAATAAAAAGACACAGCTCCAGTGTGATTGTCCTGTCTACAGATTTGGTAAGTGTGTGTGATCAATGCCCTTTGTTTAACCCAGATTGCAAAGTTAGTTTGTATCGTCAGCAGTGCTCTTTCAGTTTTTAAAGATATACCTCAGTCAAAATGATTTAGTTACTCAGTTTACAGTATGTTAATATCACTGCAATATTACAGTACAATATTATAGACTGAAAGATCCGCTAATGCTGCTCTCCGAGTGTAAACATATAAACACAAACTATTCCCGTCGTGCAGGATTTTCGCCGCATTTTGTGACAGGATAGTCTATACACACACGGCTTTCTGACGCTACCTACCGAGTACATAAGTTACAGAGAAATGCGGAGGATTTTTTTCTCCCATTCGCCATGTGGTATCAAACATACTGCGTCTGTGTGTTTGTTTTGCCTGTGAAATCAGCGCGTCCCCAAATGGAAACGCCCTTCTTTGCAAGTCCTTCCCTCCCCCGACACTCCCACACTCCCAGAGCTGGACACGCCCACTTTCCTGACTTTTTTTCAAACTAGAGGTGTGAAAACCAACTACACTTAAAAACTTAAAGGACCACACACACACGTCTCGAAATGCGGAAGTTTTTTCTTTCCATTCAGCGTGCGTTATCAAATTCCATAACACTCTCACCAGTTCTTACTCCTTATTTGCGTCTAATACCCCAGTTTCTCACGGGGGCATGAATGAAATGTTCATGAGTGAAGGTGAAACTGCCAAACTGCAGTTAAAGTCACCTAAAATTACAGGAAACTCTTACATGAAAGCACTTCACTTAAACACCTTAATTATATTATTGTCTATTAAGGCAAATAACTATATTACAGATGTCCATGTGAGTGTAGTCAGTAGTGTCTTCTGAAAGTGAAAGATCCAGAAGGGCCTCCTGCTTATTTGATTCAGAAGGACACTTTTTTATCAGTCGGCTCACCGGTTTGACTTTCATTCACAGTCATTCATTTTAAAAAGCACCTGCTCCATTTTATTTGTATATGTTTTACTCAAACGCATAAACTCTTCAGGTGCCCGATAGTTAAATGTGGAGCTAACTTCAATCAGATTTACTCTAGTGAACACATAAAAATCGCCATCATAATTTACTCGAGTGCACGCCTCAATGCCTCGCCTCACAGTTTGAAAACTCCTGCATTAAGATGCCTACTGGTTTTTAAAAAGCCAAATGAGAACTTTTCTGTCATAAACTATAGTAAAAAAACTTGTCAAAAAGAATTTTAAAAATTAAACCCTGTGAACAGATTAAATACAGGAATGGAGAAAAGGGCGCTCTTTTATTATCAGTTGTCAGTCAACGCATGCTCTTTTTTTTCCTGGTTATTACATCTTGTCATTGTGTGCAGTGTAAACGCAGACAATCAGATATGAGCAAAGTCCCTTTAAGGCAAGTCATTTCACTCAGTGGCCATCTTTGAAACGCCTCTCGGGCAGTATGCTCGGGCATTCTGTGTTAGTGGGGAAACATCAAGTTCTTCAAAACAGTTTGCCAAGCTTATGATTACATTACAAATTTGGAATCACCAATAAAATTAAACAACACCTGTATTATAAGTTTAGTTTCTAAACCTTCAAATCAAACTAAATCGACATACAGTATATTCAGGTTGCCCGAGAAAAAAAACGAGATCACGGCACCAACCTCATTTATGATCGTTCTACACATGATCATCCTCTGGATAATGATCGTCAGATCGCGCTGCTCTTCTGAAGTAATCCACAGCTTGGTCTTAATAGTGAATCTCCTCCAGAAATGACAGCGACTCTTTGTTTACAAGTTTGTGGGCGTTTGAGTAGTTGCTGTCGTGTGATGTGCGTTTAACAGGATGGACTGTATCTCCGTTTCGTTTCATACAGATTACAAAGCCAGAAAACTGTTGTTTTCAAGTGTAGTTGGTTCAGATTTTAAGCTTTATGTAAATATATTTCTTGTGTCTGTGAAGCAAGTATTCGCTGAGATTTCGGTGTGTTTGTTGACCACCAAACTGTCGTAAAAGCAGACGTCTGATCTGAGCTTCTCCCCCGGAGAAACGTCAGTCTATATCGTTTGCTGATTGGCTCCTGTACTAGTAGGCGGGGCTTCATTCTCCATGTTGACCGTTACACTTTTCCCCATTCAAAACTATACGAATGACACGTCTTGTGTAGTCTATAGGCTGCGTCCAAAACCGCATATTTCCATACTGTATAGTATGCTAAAATCAGTATGCGAGTCGAGTAGTATGTACGAATTTATAGAATTCGAAAATCAGTATGCGAGAAGTACCCGGATGACCTACTACTACAGACGAAATTTTAAAGTGCGCATCCCATGCACGCTGCGATATCCCGTGATGCCCCAGAGAATTCATGAAAGGGAGTGAACCGCAAAAACTACTTTGGGTAGGTCACGTGACCATGTTTAAAAGATGATGTAAGCGAGTCGTCAAAAAAATAGGATAAAGTACAGCCAATGAGAATCGATTAACATGTATAAATCAGTACGATAAGTGATGGTGGATTATCTGCAGTTTGGTCTCTGTCAGGGGAATCGGTGTGTCTTGAGTTTCTCTCATGCGTTTGGTTTGTATTGATTTGATCCTGTCAACACTGGTTCATTCATGCACTCAAGTTTGGTTGCATTTAACTCCTATAGAATCAATTAGCCATCTTGCAGTTTACGTTCACTAAAGCAGTCAGGAAGGTTTCATTGTATTTTTCTTTTTGTAAAATGTTGCACTAACAGCGCCCACATGAAAAGATACTATAGTAATTCATAGTAAATACCACAGTGTTTTTGACTATATTGTATTGTTACTGTGTATATTATAGTATTTACAACAACTTTGTTAATGATTCAATTCATCTTTATTTCTAAAGCACTTTTACAATGTAGAAATTCTAGTAAATTGAAACTGTCTGCCCAGTTTTCAGAGTTGAAGTTCAGTTTAGTGTAATTTTCACTGCTGAAAGTCCAAACACTGAAGAGCAAATCCATCAATGCACAGCTCCACAAGTCCCAAAACCAAGCAAGCCGGTGGTGACAGTGGCGAGGAACAAAACTTCACCGATTGACAAAAGTGAAGGAAAAAACCTTGAGAGAAACCAGGCTCAACCATTTCTCCTCTGGCCAAACTTCTTGTGCAGAGCTGCAGTCTAGGCGCCGGGGGCTGGAGAATGCTGGACGTCCATCGTGGAGAAGCTGCAGGTGTGAGTAGGTCACCGGCGGGTGTTCAGGCGAGCCCACGGGATCAATGCGGAGACTTGTCGTCACTGCAGCCTTTTAGGAATCAGTCTCATGCTCTCAACTCCTCAATGACCGCCACAGCATCTGCTTAGGATACAGCCTGGTCCAGGATTATGGAGACCTCTAGAAGTGCTCTGTGGTTGGCATCATCTCTTCACAGGTCTTGGATCACATCAGTGGCACTACACATTGAATGAATGCTAATGCATACTGTTGTAGTGAACTGATAAACTGTAGTATGCTTTAGTTTTTACTACAGTAGACTGGTGTATTGCGGTATTATATACCCTATAGTAGAAAACTACAATGGGTTGTTTATATTACTAAAGTTATTTTACTATAGAATTACCACAACAGGTACATTACTATAGCAGGGTTGGAAAAACACTAGTATTTTCTATAAATTACTGTAGAAGTTTGTTTCATTTGGGCGATCAAAGAAAGTTTCTTATTCAGATGTTTATCTCTCACAAGCGGTTTCTGGTTCAATGAAAAAAGTACCGTTATAGTATTTTCCTGTAAAGTCTGGACTGATCAGACGCTTGTTTGTTGTTAATATATGACTGATATTTTCTTTTGGCACTTTTGCAATGCTAGCACTGGATGGTGTAGCGCTCTTGTATGTAAACATACACACTAACTCTGATTTTAACACCACCTCTTTTTTTTTTTTGAAGGTCTCCCATATGTAGTTCTCACAGATTTCAGATATGCTTGCAAAAAGAGTTGAGTCTGCACTGTCAAAGATATCTGTTAATGAACAGTTTCTGTAATTCGTGACTCGTCTTTCGTTTATTTACAGTTGTGAATTGCATTAAGGGATGTTGATCTCTGCTCTGTCGACTTTTGATGTTGAAAACTCAACTCTACAGTTTAACAAAGTGACTTTTATGGACATTTTAGTCGTTTAAAATAATGTATATGAACTAATATATAGCAAGGGCGTAGATTTGCTTGTGACATTGGTGGAGACCAATGTCAAGAGCAAATTCTGTTTCGCACTTTAAAAAATATAAATAAAATACTTAATAATGTAAAATAAACACTTAATAACACATGTCCCATGCTGCAACAGTCAATTTACATGATTTTACGGCTTTAAGGAGGTATGAATGGAGATAATCCTGATATCCTGATTATAGTTTCTTATAATCATGGAGGGCAAAATCAAAAGTGAATTTCGATTAACTGCACAGTCTTGGTTAATAGTATTACGGAGAACTTGTAGTGAACTTGACTTTTTGCACGTGTAGGTTACTAAGCGTTGACGGAGCATTATTTTATTATTTTGAGGTCGATTAAAATATTGGTAGGGACATTTCAGTAATTGGTGGGGACACGTTCCCTGCGTCCATGCCAATTCTACGCCCTTGATATATAGAGAAATAAGTCTGTGAAATAGCAGAAAATACTGGTAATATATTACAAGGTTTTTGTACTGTAATATACAACACCAACACAGACAGTAGATCACTTTAAACTATTAAAAATGTTCATAAAAGTCACTTTTTCCAACTTTCCAAGGTTAAAAGTTGCTGAAAGAAAGATCAATAATCCCATAATGCAATTCAAAAGCATTAATAAACGAGGAAAAATAAAAACATGAAGCACAAAATATGGAAAACTGCTAATTTACGGCTATTTTTACAGTGTGAAGTCTTTGTTACTGGAGGTGTAATCATAATTAACAGTTTCCTTGTGTTGTCATTCATTTAGGCTATCACATTGAACAGATGCTCCAGCAATAAGAAAACATGTTCAATAAATTATTTCTCAACATTGTACTGTATTTGTTGTGTGTTACCATTTAAGCTTACTTTAAAGGGGCAGTATGAATGAGTTTATATGTATTAAAGGGGACCTACACTGTAAAAAGTAAAGGTGCTTCAAATACCCTGTTGAGTACTCAAGGAACTTTAAAATGTATTTTAAGTGCCTCAAAGCTCTTTCTCTCAAAAAGGGGTTCCTTGAGGAACCACTGACAGTCTTTGCAATACTTGCAGGACCCTTTTGCAGTAATTGGGATCCTTCAAGCACTTTTTGTCAATACTGAGGTTCTGGAGTCACTGTTTCCTTACACTAAGACCTCGAAGCACTTTGAAAGTTATTAGAGGAACTCAAATTCCAAACAAGAGTTACTGTAAGATCTGTAAACTTATATCATGGTTCCTGATGGATCTAGCTTCTAAAAGCTAGCACTTAAAGGAACCAAGAGATTTTTTTTTTGTGATAACTAAATAGGACAATTATGGAGGCCAGAAAATGAGATGCATGTTCACTTACTTAATATTTACTTAGTTATTTGTGCTTTTAGAATGATATGAAATTTGGTGTGTGTTTTTCTTTTTTGTGTGACACTCACTGTGAAAACATAAGAATATCATTGATTAGAGTCTACATGTTAACTTGATTGCAGTTAGGAGACTGACTAGGAAATTGTGAAAAAATATGAAAATGTAAAAGTAATTTTGGAGGGTAAAATACAAATGAGCCACAACAGAGGGAAAAAAAGAGACAAAAACATGCACAGGCATGTACAATTATGAAAATGATAATTATTATAGGGGACTAATTAAATTTTCTGTCACTTGACCATTAGACCCTTGAATTTTGACATTTAAAACAATAATAAGAACAACAACAACAGCTGCAATAATAATAATAATAATATTAATAACAATAGCTACTATTATTAATATTATTATTATTAAATGAAACTATATAACACAGTCCTTCAAAAATCCCCTCATGAAAAATAATTAAGATATTACTAAACATAAATATATAGGCTATGGGCTCTGGTTTATTAATAAAAAGTATTCCTCCAGTTTGTTTTGATAAACCAACAAGGATAACTTGCTAATGAAAGCAGCATTTTGTACATTTTTAATTTTCTGAATTAAATGTTTCTTCATATGTTTCTTGGATTAATGGAATGGAATGAATTGTGTTGTCAAAAAAATAAATTAATTAACCGGGACTAATAAAATAATATAAACATGACGCGGACGCGCGCACTTGGATCTCTCCAGTCGTCATGCACGCGCAGGTGCAGGCCGGAGGAGCGTTTTCAAATAGCGCTTTGTAACGGCTCCTTCCTCCATTTCATGACAGCTGTCATCTCTAACACACGCAAGGTGAGTAAGTTGGCAAAATAAATATACAAATTAGATACGATTTGCACACAAATATCTACACTTACACGCATTATGTCGTGTAAGCTGTTTTAGGAACGTCTCGCGAAACGATTGCTGTTGTATAAGATAAGGGTATTATTTTACTATAATAACAATCGGCTGGATATACATAATCACTCAAATTACACGTCTACCTCACACAAATATAAATAATTTGATGTGAAATATTGATTTATGTCGAAATATTTTATTGTCACTCAACACGAAGCCTCCCTGAAAGCCATTGCAAGCGACCGTTAATTTCAAATTAAACAGATAACGTTATACATTCATACTGCTTATTAGACGGCTTTTTTCCACAAATATATTATTTTATTTATTTTGTCTTGTCTTACATATACAGTATGTGAAAAGTGTCTTGAGCAGGGTTGCTTATATGATTGTTTTAGCCGCGATGCTTACATTCTTTCCTCATATTGTTTGTAAGTAATATTACGCATTTGTTATTATTTGCGTTTCTGAAACAGTTACCTGTGTGACAAATTGTGTCTAAGTTATGTACTTCAATATTTTTTTTATTCATTCACACCACTAACGTACATAGCCTTTTTTCTCTTCTCAGAACATCCACATAAACCCTGAAATTGTTCAGTGTTCTGTCTCAAACAGCCGTTTGAGTCACCTCAAATGTAAGTATTTTTTAAGTAACTGAATTGGAAATAAATGTAAGAAATACATACTTAATTTAACAAACAATATTATTTAAAAATCATTATCCAGCTGGGTAACACTGAACTGATAATAATAAACTTTTAACTTAAGTGTTAAGTGTTTTAAAATCACCAACTTATTTTCTCATTTGCTTATTTCTGATGTATCCATATTAGGTGTAAATCATTGTGACAGATATGGACTAGAAATTTAAAGTTTGCTGTATCAAATCCAGGTAGCAGAGGGACTTTGGGAGCCTGATTGAGACGGTCTGACCCACTTCACTTGCAATGCAGATCATCATTTCTGGACAGCTTTCTACTAACTGCTGTGGACATGAAAGGTTCAGTAGACTTTTTGCTCTGAATGAATGGCTAATAACATGGTGTGAAAAACAAAAGCTGATCTTTATTAACAACTGGAATCTTTTCTGGGATTGTCCTAGGCTTTCCCATGCTGATGGGCTGGACCACAGCAGTGCTGGAGCTGAATTCCTGTTAGACAACATCTCCAGGATGCTTCGTTCTGTTTGACTAGTAAGTGAAAATTCACATTTATAGTTTTTACAGAGTAGTGAGTTAGTTAATACCACCTCACAAATAAACATGGTTTAAAGTAAATTTACATTTTGTCATCATTTACCCACCCCTAATATGTTCCAAACCTGTTTGATTTTCTTACTTTAGTTCAGCGCAAAACATTATATTTTGATTAAAGCTGAAAATCTTTAACCATTATCATAAATTATAACCATCATAACAAAATTATGAAAGACAGGGGTTATAGGTTTTCTGTTTTCAGTTCAACAGATGAAAGAAACTCAAATAAGTGAAGGTTGAGTAAATGATGACAAAATTGAATTTTTTGGGTGAACTGTCCCTTTAAAGGGGAAGTGAAGCACTCAGTCAAGTTTACATTAGTTTGTAAATTGATTTCCACCTTAGTGAAAATATATTAAACAAGCTCGATTAATGTAACCATTATTGAAGAAAAGAACATGTTTTACTATAGTTTATATTTTTAGAGCTAGGGTGCAGCTATATATCGCTGTGTCTGACGTCACGGGGTTGGTTTCGTTCCCTTAGCTGAACAGATACAGTGGAAGTAATGGACTGAACACGGAGACTGGAAAGCCTAATTTAACACAATGCATGAAGTATTGGATGTGCATCACAGAGCAGAAGCAGCCCATACAGTCACATGTGCTATAAATTTTAAGGAGGAGTGTAAATATTGTAGTTATGACAGAGTTAAATGTGCTCAGATGAAGAAAAAAGCCGACAAAAAATCCTTTGATCACCTTAAAATGAGAGTTAATATTTATGTATTTTTTTACACATTTATTCACACTTTTGCATTACTGAGAGCAGAAAAGAGACAGACTGCACTGCTAAGCAGTATCCCCATAATATCGTTTAATTAAAATAAATGATCAACAAATTAATCTGTCTTTACAAGTGAAGGCATTATCTACACACAATATGAAAACTATAAAATACTATTCATGAAAATGCTTAAATAACAGACAAATCCAAATGCCCAACGCAAGCGAGCTGCGTTCCAGACTAGCTCAGCTCGATGACGTATAATGTCTCCGACACTGCCTGTAGTCCCATTTAGCAACTTGTTAGCAACCGCCTTATTAAAGAAGCGAGTGTGATGTAACTGATGTGTTTTATGTCGTAGAATAAAACGTGAAAGTGTCTTGAGTTTGTGTTAGCCACAAACCTTATTTAAGCGATTTAACTGAAATCCCTTTGAAAAAACCCATTTACTTTGGGACGAAGGAACTGGAACTGCTAAAATGCTAACTCATTCTACCCTAGCTCTAAAAACTACAGTAAAACATGCCATTTTTTTCTAAATGGTTACATTATTCGAGTTTGTAATATATATTTTCGTTAAAGTAGAAATCAATTTACAAAATAATGTAAACTTGACTGACTGCTTTACTTTTACTTAAAAAACAAGACCCACTTTATATTAGGGCACCTTAACTACAGTACTTAAAGTTAAATTAATAATATGGTACAATGCACTTAAGTACTGTATATACATGTTTTTACATTGTACTTTTTTAATCATCTGCATGTAATTACATCTATTATTAATTTCTGTATTTCAGAGGCCACTTAAATTAAGTCCAAAAATAATATTTGACCTTTATGCATAATCTATTTACATTTTTAACTCATATAATTTTCTCTTTATTTAATGTGTTTTTAATAAACTAATGGTTCATTTAAAAAAGCTAATAACTACAACCTGAATATAATAATAATATATCGCATATGCAGTACACTCAAAATTATAGTGCATTATCTGTGTGAATGAGTGGGAAAATATGTGGGGTGCACCAAGGAGGGAGTGGTTTCAGACACAGCTTTTGTGTTGTCTTATTTCTGCTTGTACTCAGATATTTGAGCGGTTTACATTATTTGGATTTTGCCTTTATTGATGTATATAGGCACTCTGCAAGCAGTGAAAAAATCCTTTTTATATAAATTGAGACAATTTCTGACTTTATTCATGTTTCCTTTTGTATTCATGTTCTGCATATCTTTTGTGAATGTCTTGATAAGTAAAAAAAAAAAATGGCTCTGGGAATGTTGTGAATTTCCTTTGTTTTCATAACTTCTCATGTTAACTACTTTTTAATTTACTTTTATAGGGACACCTGGAATGTGAACAGTGGACAGCTGAAGATGTTGCTGGCTGTTATTGCTAGACATTATTTAAATTTGATTGTTTGCATTAAAATGTATATTACGTTATTAATCATATTATGTGAATGTAATTGTGATGTATATTGATTAATAAAAGTGATTATTTATTGAAAATGTTATGTATTTTTTATCTAGATAGATAGATAGATAGATAGATAGATAGATAGATAGATAGATAGATAGATAGATAGATAGATAGATAGATAGATAGATAGATAGATAGATAGATATTACATTTATGATTAAACATGCTTGCATAAACAATAAATTAAGAGGGATGGGGAAAACAAGCATAAAAAATAATTAAATGGTGCTTCAAAGCACTCAAGGTGGTTCCTGGTCATTCTTAATAAGAGGGTTCCTCCAGGAACCCTTGAAGTTTCTCAGAGAACTGCCCCTTTTGAAAGGGTGCCTAGAGGTGCCTAGACCCTCTTTAGAGGGTTCCGCCGGTGTGGCAATGTGAAGAACCCCAAAAGGTGCCTCCAGGAACCTTTAATTTTTACAGTGTATTATGCCACTTAAGAAATTAAGATGTCACTAGTGTGTGAAGTTTCTGATCAAAATACCACACTAATAATGTTTTATAACTCATTGAAACTGCCCCTTTTAGGCTTTGATCCTAATTGTGTTGTTTTGGTGACTGTCTCTTTAAATTCAAATGAGATTGTGCTCTTTTCAAATGCCTGTGAGTCCCCTTCCTTCAAATTTAGAAGTTACAAATGTTTTACTCTCTCCTATGCATACCCCTAAATAAGAGTCTCCGCTGCTCCAGTCAAAATCTCCGACAATTTTCAGAGTAAAGTTGGGGCTGCATATGAAATTGGGCAGTGGACGAGGCTCACAATCTCCAATAGATGTAGTTTGCTTGCAGGTCTGAAGCCTTTTAAAATTGTACAACCCAGACAAAACTTTGTGGAATCAATAAGAAGCAATTGCTAGACAGCAGCATTTAGGAATTAGTGATGTTCAAGCCTGGTACCATCCAGTAGACTGGCTAAGGTTAAGGCCGCTCTGATCAAGCCAAGGGTTCCTGGGGCAAAACAGGATTACTGTAACGCATATAGAGGATACAATGATAGATACAGGACATTTTGAGCTGGGGAACATGTCCGTGGCTCAGTGTGATGCAGTTGAGACAGTGGCCTGGTGAAAGCCCCCTTAAGTACATTGAGTGTGGCATATGAAACAATCTGTGAGGTGAACAATATTCCTGAAAACTTCAACTACACTATGGTGACTGAAACCGCCATTAACGGACTGTCAAAACAGTACCCAGTAATCATTTTTTGTTTTTAAAAGATGTCTAATAAATGTCTAATAGACATCAAAACAATCATCTTGGCTAAAACGAGGCTAAATTTGGGCTGTCAGTGAAAATCTAATATACGTCTAAGGGTGTTTTCACACCTGCCTTATTTAGTTCAGTTGAATCGCACTAGAGTTCGTTTTCCCTCTTGGTGCGGTTCGTTTGGGCAGGTGAGAACGTAGCAATCGCACTCGGGTGCGCACCAAAAGCGCACCAAAAAAGCGTACCGAGACCTGCTTGAAGAGGTGGTCTCGGTACGCTTTCAAACGAACCCTGGAGCGGTTCGTTTGTGGTGAGAACGTGATCCAAACTAAAACAGACCCAACCGCAAAAAGTACTGCGCCTTTTTGGACTAATCCAGCTGCCGTAGTGCGATGCGCTGTCTATCTTATGGGGTTTGGAGGAGAAATATTTGTTGACAGCGCTTTACCAACAGTTTTAAACAGAGAGAGAGAGAGCAGTTTAGCTAAATTATTTCACGCCTTCTCCTAATGCTTTCGCCGATTGCAATGCATTAAAATATTGTTTTCCAGCCCCAGCCGCCCTTCATTCTCGAAATGTATAGTTTGTCTAAAGTGATGTTTACATACTACATAGTATACTATGACCAGGGATACTGCGTCAGCCAGCGCAGCGACATTGTGTGTCTGCCTGTTTGTTTATTTGCGGTTGTTCCACATGAATTCTGACCAATTGAAAAGCAGTTTAGAAAATGCGTTCAATAACATCTGGCCAGTGAGTGATGTAGATTTTGTCACATGACTGCATTTTGGTTCGTTTCAACTGGTTCGGACCAAAGCAAGTGTGTGGTGTGAAAGGGACCCAAAACGGCAGAAAAACGCTACAATGTATCATTTGTTGCCTTTGGTCCGGACCAAATGAACCGAACCACATATGTGAAAGCACCCTAAGACTAGGCCAAAACCAGACTAGTCATCAAGTTAACAGAAATAAATGACTACACATATAAAGTCTGTCTTATCTGTCTATTTGACGACTAGCCTAGCCTTGTTTAAGCCAAGCTGTCTACGTTAAGATGTCTATTAGACGTCTAATAGGGCGTACTCACACTATGCTATCTGAACCGTGCCCAGGCCCGTTTCCCGGATCATTTGAGAAGTGTGAGTGCTCTGAATTGGGCTCAGGCATGGTTCACTTGACCGGCCCTGGCTCGGTGTGCCAGAGCGTTGTTCACTTGGGCTTTGGCGCGGTGTGCTGGTGTGTGAGTGCAAAACGCGCCTGAGCCCGAAACTGAAAGTGAGACGTGACTTTTAAGGCACAGTTAGATATGGATTAATTAATCATTCGTACTGTTCAATGAACGCAAACTGTTGTAGTTTATTAAAGACGCAAACCCCTATTAAACGATATAACTAAAGAAATCTCCACTGTGCTGAGCGAAAGCGCTCACTGAACAGCGCATCATCGATGATGTAAGCGTGCCCAGGCCTGAATGTAATGTGAGAGTGGGCCGTCGGGGGAGACGGGAGGGTGGACAAGCGTGCTTTGGCCAGGTTCAAGGCAACTGTACATAGTGTGAGTACGCCCTTAAACACAAAATTGTTTGCTGGGTACAAAGATTTGCTTTATTCTGAAGTTCTCAACATCTTGAAATGGGACATGCTTCTTCAGTAGTGTACTAGGAGTAGTTAAGAGACTGAAAACGTGAGGCAAGCACCTGCTCATAACAGAACCTGCTTTAAATGTGGACGCAACGGGCATCTAGCTTGTAACTGTAGAACTCCTTGTAGGATATGGAAGGTTTGTGGAAAGTTTGGCCATTTGGACAAATTCTGTAGAAGAAGGGGGAACAGAAAAACAAAGGGAGGAAAACAAAAAGGGTAACACTTTACAATAACAGTACATGAATAATGATGTATCAATGTGCAAACTAAACATTACTTTATTATGAATTAATGATGAGTTAAGGTGTGCACTAATCATGAACTAACTTTAACTACAACATGAGTCACATGAGTTCATGTGTGAATAACGGCTACCTTAATTACTTGTTAGTACATGTTGTTAATTAATGTATTAGTTAACATTTAAGTTTAAGCTAAATGTAACCAACATGAACTCATGAGCTGTTATGTATGATTATGTCATGACTTTACTTGGAGGGGCACACCATCATTAACTCATCCTTAACTACTCATGAACTCATGCTGATGTTGACAGAACACTATTGTTATTCAGTGTAAACTGACTAGCTGGACGTGCATAAGGAGTTCATGAGTAGTTAAGAATGGGTTAATGATGATGTGCCCCTTCAAGTAAAGTCACAACATGATTATATATTAACATATCATGAGTTCATGATGGTTAAATTAAGCATGAACTAATGTGGTAATTAATACATTAATTAAAAAACAATCATGTACTAACAAGTAATTAAGGTAGCCGTTATTCACACATGAACTCATGTGACTCATGTTGTAGTTCAAGTTAGTTCATGATTAGTGCATACATTAACTCATCATTAATTCATAATAAAGTAATGTTTAGTTTGCACATTAATACATCATTATTCATGTACTGTTATTGTAAAGTGTTACCACAAAAAGAAAGATAAACTCTCTCTGTCTGAACGTGAAACTGCCAAATTGAAAAAATACCACACATATAATGTTTTATAACTCTTTGAAACTGACCCTTTTAGGTTTTGATCCTAATTGTGCCATTTTGGTAGCTGTCACTTTAAATTCAAATGAGATTGTGCTGTTTTTAAAGAGGGCGGAGCTACAAATGCCTGTGTGTCAGCAAAGTGGCAGATTCAAAACAGCACTAGTGTCCTATGCTAATGAGGGAGACATCATCACTAATGGGCGGGGCTTTCCTTTGATGACGCGTACAAATTGAAAATGTCAATCAAAGTGTTTCTGCAGTCTGTTTTGATCAATTGTGATAAATTCAAATGAATACATTTTGACCATTAGAAGCTGGTTATATTCACACACTGCTGCCACGCAATTATGTTTAATGCATTAAAATCAATACAGCCATATTATAGGTGTTAAAGTTAATTTACAAAATACAGCAGGATTTTAGTAGTTATTAACTCCACTTCATATTTTATCATTTTATTTTTATTACCTGCTTTAAATGTGGACGCACAGGGCATCTAGCATGTGACTGCAGATCTCCTTGTAGGATGTGTAAGGTTTGTGGAAAATTTGGACAAATTCTGATGAAATCCAGAGAAGGGGGAACAAAAAAAAAACAAAGAGAGGAAAAGGACAAAGAAAGATAAACTCGCTCTGTCTGAAAGTGAAATTGCCAAATTGAAAAACTGTTAGCTGAAAATTAGAGGACAGCAGCAACTAATTATTGGCCTTTCATTCATTTATTTATCACTAGGAGACCGGCAGTGCATTGTTTTGATTGATAAAGATCAGGGGTCTCATTTATAAATGTGGAGTACGCTCAAAACAGGGGTGGGAATGTGCATACGTCACTTCCCACGCAAAAAGTTGTGATCTACAAAAAACAAACTTGATGGAAGAACATGCATTGAGTAAACCAGTTTAAATCATCATATAAGCCATAATCATTAATGAAATAATTATGATGTGAACATTCATTCATTCATTCATTTTCTTGTCGGCTTTGTCCCTTGCGGGGTCGCCACAGCGGAATGAACCGCCAACTTATCCAGCACGATTTTTACGCAGCGGATGCCCTTCCAGCCGCAACCCATCTCTGGGAACATCCACACACACATTCACACTCATACACTATGGACAATTTAGCTTACCCAATTCACCTGTACTGCATGTCTTTGGACTGTGGGGGAAACCGGAGCACCCGGAGGAAACCCACGCGAACCCAGGGAGAACATGCAAACTCCACACAGAAACGCCAACTGACCCAGCCCAGCCGAGGTTCGAACCTGCGACCCAGCGACGTTCTTGCTGTGAGGCAACAGCACTACCCACTGCGCCTGATGTGAACATATCTTTCACAAATAATCATCTCAAACAACATCTGATCTTCTGTTCGAAGAATGATTGAATGGTAAAGAAGTGTGTGATAAAAGTTAATATTTTCCTTTCAACAGTGTGCTCATGCTTGGCTGCAATGAAACAATTAGCTTATCTTGAGCTGGTTCACATCTTGACTCAAGATGTGCTGTGGTAAAAACTCAACCTGAATGGAAGTCAATTATTTCCAGATTCATAGATGTTTGGGCAAAAAATGCACTTCGCTGTGGAATTTCACAAATTTAGCCGCTTAAATCCCAGGGTACTATGCATGTTGCTAAACTTGCCATGCTCACATAGACGCTAAAAAGCTGAACAAGAGTTACATAAACAGCACCACAACCCCCTCGTGTGGCCGGTCAGAAATCCCAACGGTTGGAATTTAGCAATAGACTACACAACTTCTGCAAAACACACACCTTTGTGGCCAATCCAGCGACTGGTACCCTGACCCTTGCATGAGAGCAAATATGAACATTATTATTCCAATTGATTTGAACATTTATATTGTCTTTGGACTTGCCCCTACCCCCAGAATTCTAATTCTAAATTTGCTTTTACTTTCAGCCAGCAGCAGTGGACTTGAACTTGTTTACCACAGGGATTCTGCAACTATGTTGATATAAGCTAATCAATAGCGATTCATTGTAAAAAAAAAAATGTTGGAGGCAGCACCAAGTATAGAGGAGTGACGATAAATATGTCACTGGAGAAAATAACATATTATTAAAGACTGGACGTAAGGTTAAGACGCTTGAAACCCTTTCATGCTATTTTGTTTAAAGAACATAATGGGATATACTTGAGATAATAGAAGATATGTAATAGAAAAACCGTGGAAATCTTGGTAATTAGACGTCATTTTTATCTTATTTATAGGTTTTTTTGTGTGTGTGCATATTTGTGTTTATATGTTCTTCTGGATATGGTATATATACATTTTTTTATTAGCTTGTTTTGTTTTTCGCCCCATTTAGTTTTTTCTTTTAATCTGTTTTTGTGTATCAGAAGTGGCTTATATGAAAGGCAAAGGCCTCTAGATTACGCTTATTTGAGCAAAATAAAATATGATCATGCCTTGATTTTTAATGATTTAATTAGGACAGTAAGGTCTGACTTTGCTTAGACAAAAGTCTTGTCACTGAACAGAAATAATGTCCAGTATAGAATATAAAGTCATGCTGCAGTGGAAACAGAATGAATATTGTGTCTGACTCCATCATGAGCTTGGAGGACTGCATCCATACATCTCTGCAATGACTTAAATCACTGATTAATAAAGTCATCTGGAATGGCAAAGAAAGCGTTTATGCAGGACTCCCAGAGTTCATCAAGATTCTTTGGATTCATCTTCAATGCCTCCTCCATCTTACCCCAGACATGCTCAATAATGTTCATGTATGGTGACTGGGCTGGCCAATCCTGGAGCACCTTCTTTGCTTTCAGGAACTTTGATGTGGAGGCTGAAGTATGAGGAGCGCTATCCTGCTGAAGAATCTGCACTCTCCTGTGGTTTGTAATGTAATGAGCAGCACAAATGTCTTGATACCTCAGGCTGTTGATGTTGCCATCCACTCTGCAGATCTCGCACGCCCCTTATACTGTATGTAACCCCAAACCATGATTTTTCCTTCACCAAACTTGACTGATTTCTGTGAGAATCTTGGTTCCAGTAGGTCTTCTGCAGTATTTGTGATGATTGGGATGCAGTTCAACCATACCTGCCAACACTCCCGTTTTTCCCGGGAGTCTCCCGTATTTCAGACCTGTCTCCCGTATTGTTCTGTCTCCCTGTAAACTCCCGGAATCCCCCCCCCCATCCGCCCCCGCTCCTCAGCATTTTGGTACAGTCCGGGCTGAAACCTGGTGCTTGTGCGCGTGCTCTTCCGGTCGCGCGCCTCCATCTCCCCAAATCTCTCACCCCTCCTGCTCCCCGCTCTTCAGTTCGCACCAGTGTTGCCAACTAAGTGACTTTTCAAACCCCCCTAGCGACAAATTTTCAAAAAAGCGACAAATCTAGCGACTTTTTTGTGTGTTACTGGAGATTTTTATAGACTGTCGTTTGTCCATTACTGATCCGTCCCTACTCTTCTCAACGAGCTGCGGGTGATGCCGCCGCCGGCCCCGCCTCAGAGCACTGACAGGCGGCCCAGTCCTCGTACAGCAGCCTCTCCCACCTGCAGCCTGACAGCAGATCACCCCTCTGCGTATCGACGGCAAATGATTTAGCACCGGGAGTGCGAAGGTATTTCCCTTGTACAGTCAAACTGATCTGCTTCTCCTCTATTTTAACAATTTAATTTGACCGTTTATTGTTCACAATCAGAGATGTTTTAAGTGAGAGTTTCAGAACTTGTCTGAGTTTATTACGTCTGAGCGATTACTGCAAATTCACTACTCAGCTATAATGATATACTGTATTCAAACAGCAATACATTTAGTTAAATTGACAAGCTTACATAAAGCGTAGTGCAAATATAAATACCCCATTTATTTACCATAGGCTGTTAAACAGAAAAGGCAGAACGTGATGACGTCTGTAATATGCAAATTAGCGTATGACGTAGGCTATATTTTTAAAAAGAATTGAATGAAATATTTCCACTCTGATACGAATAAGCATGAAAATATTATCACAGGCGAGTCAGAATCACAAAGGATCAACGTACGCATCACCAGCAATTGTTTTAATAAGTTTAAACCTTTGAAATGTACAGTTCATCAATGACATTTACAACAATTATTTCCCGCTTATATTTTTGCACGGTTCCTACTGTAGATATACTGGATTGCCATTGTGGTTCCTCGAGGATACAAACATGATAAATAAGAACTTGTTATTTTACCTGACAGACGTAGGATGGCCACGTAACAGTGATTTTTCACAGTATCAGACATGCAAGAAGGTGCATGTTCAGAGGATACTGCAGAGGACAGGCAGCTGGACATGCAAAATAGACACTTTCTCAATAGAAACATTCACAAAGAGCGTGTCGACTGATACGTTATTATTATTATTATTCGACAGCGTACGAAACCCATCTCACATGTCTCATAAAACCTAATGTACGTGTGCTAATAGCGTACTGGCAGTCATGCTAGTCATTTCCTGATCAGACATGTGTGTTTTGAAGGGACAGTCCATCCAAAAATGACCAAAAATATCTGCATTTTGTAATTCACTGGAGTTTTCGGTTTATTTACGGTTATAAATTGCATTATGGGAGCTTTATTTCTGCTTTAACAGTGACTTTAATGACATTTTAGTTGTTTGAAACAATATGTTGAATAGGAAATAATATATAGAGAAGCAAGTCTGTAAAATAACAGAAAATGTACTGTATTTCCAATGTATTTCCAAGTTTTTGTACAGTAATTTACTGTAATTTGCACAAATACAGACGATACAAATCACTTTAAACGATTAAAAATGTCAATAAAAGTCACTTTTTTAACATTATAAGTTGTTGGAGAACAGATCAAGGTCCCATAATGCAATTCAAAAGCATAAAAATATATTGAGGAAAAAAACAAAGAATCACAAAAATATTTTGACAGTGTAAAGAGGGTATTTTGAAGAATGTTGGTATCCAAAAAGTACTATGGAAATTATAGAAATCACTTAGAAACTCTTCAACATTCATTAAAATATCTTAATTTGTGTTGTTAAGAGAAAAAAATATCTATATTTTTATTCTGACAACACTCTTTTGTTGCCCAAAACTCTTACGCCTCAAAAAGAAATGCAAAAATAAATAAATACATATGAATTATGGGGTTTAATCCTTCTTCTGAAGAGAAATGATCACTTCATAAAACATGTAAACATTATTAACTTTATATAATACATATCACAAGCAAATATAAACGTCAATTTTTAAGCATCAGAGTTTTAGGTGAAGAGATATCAAAAAATATCGGTCAGACTTTATAATAAAGCTTCATTAGTTCATATATTTACTACTATGAACTAATAATGAACAACACTTGTTTATTATTTATTAATCATAGGTCATTATTTGCTACTGTCAAAGTACATAGTAAAAAATATCTGTATTTTGTGATTTTCTGTTTATTTACGGTTATAAATTGCATTATGGGAGTTGTATTTCTGCTTTAACAGTGACTTCTAATGACATTTTAGTAGTCTGAAATAATATATGGTATAAGAAATAAAATACAGAGAAGCAAGTCTGTAAAATAACAGAAAATGTACTGTATTCCCAATGTATTTCTAAGTTTTTGGGCTGTAATTTACTGCACCAGACAATATAAATCAAAATATCGGTCAGACTTTATAATAAAGCTTCATTAGTTCATATATTCACTACTATGAACTAATAATGAACAATACTTGTTTATTATTTCTTAGTCGTAGCTTATTATTTACTAATACATTATTAAAAATCAATCAACATCAATTAATGCACCATGAACTAACAATGAATGACTTCCATTAACTAACGCTTATAAAGATGAATAAATACACTAATAAATGTAGAGTTCATTGTTTGTTCATGTTAATAAATGCATTATCATTAACTAATACAACCTAATCATAAAGTGTGGCCAAAATACCTTCATTTGTGTGCCTCAAATGAACAAAATCCCTAAGAATTGAGAAATAAAATACTATATCAATGGTCTCAAACTCAATTCCTGGAGGGCCGCAGCTCTGCAGAGTTTAGCTTCAACCACCTCCAACTCACACCTGCTTAATAGCCTCTAGTAGACTTGAACTCCTTGCTTAGGTGTACTGTATCAGCCGGGTTTGATCAGGGTTGGACCACAGTTGGAGCTGTGGCCCCCAAGGAATGGAGTTTGAGACCTTTGTACTATATAGTCTAGACCAGGGGTGCCCAAATTCGGTCCTGGAGGGCTGGTGTCCTGCAGAGTTTAGCTCCAACTTGCCTCAACACACCTGCCAGGACATTTCTAGCAAGCCTACTAAGAGCTTGATTAGCTAGCCTAGGTGTGTCCGATTGGGGTTGGATCTAAACTATGCAGGACACCGACCCTCCATGACCAAATATGGGCACGCCTTGTCTAGACTATATAGTACATACAGTAGGTCTCAAACTCAATTACTGGAGGGCCGCAGCTCTGCACAGTTTAGCTTCAACCACCTCCAACTCACATCTGCTTAACAGCCTCTAGCAGTCTTGAACACCTTGATTAGGTGGATCATCTGTGTTTGATTAAGGTTGGAGCAAAGCTGCGGCCCACCAAAAATCAAGTTTGAGACCTATGTACTATATAGTCTAGACAAGGTGTGCCCAAACTCGGTCTTGGAGCTCGGTCTAGCAAGCCTACTAAGAGCTTGATTAGCTAGCCCAGATGGGTCCAATTGGGGTTGAATCTAAACTATGCAGGAGATCAGGCCTCCAGGACCAAATTTGGGCACCCCTGGTCTAGACTATATAGTACATGGGTCTCAAACTCAATTCCTCCACCTCCAGTATAGTCCAGTAGACTTGGTTAGGTGGATCAGCTGTGTTTGATTAGGGTTGGAGCAAAACTGTGGCCCTCCAAGAATCAAGTTTGAGACCTACTGTATATAGTCTAGACAAGGCGTGCCCAGACTCGGTCCTGGAGGGCTGGTGTCCTGCAGAGTTTAGCTCCAACTTGCCTCAACACACCTGCCAGGACATTTCTAGCAAGCCTACTAAGTGCTTGATTAGCTAGCCCAGGTGTGTCCGATTGGGGTTGGATCTAAACTATGCAGGACACCGACCCTCCATGACCAAATATGGGCACGCCTTGTCTAGACTATATAGTACATAGGTCTCAAACTCGATTACTGGAGGGCCGCAGCTCTGCACAGTTTAGCTTCAACCACCTCCAACTCACATCTGCTTAACAGCCTCTAGCAGTCTTGAACACCTTGATTAGGTGGATCATCTGTGTTTGATTAAGGTTGGAGCAAAGCTGCGGCCCTCCAAAAATCAAGTTTGAGACCTATGCACTATATAGTCTAGACAAGGTGTGCCCAAACTCGGTCTTGGAGCTCGGTCTAGCAAGCCCACTAAGAGCTTGATTAGCTAGCCCAGATGGGTCCAATTGGGGTTGGATCTAAATTATGCAGGAGATCAGGCCTCCAGGACCAAATTTGGGCACCCCTGGTCTAGACTATAATAGTACATGGGTCTCAAACTCAATTCCTCCACCTCCAACTCACACTTGCTTAATAGCCTCTAGTAGACTTGGTTAGGTGGATCAGCTGTGTTTGATTAGGGTTGGAGCAAAACTGCGGCCCTCCAAGAATCGAGTTTGAGACCTATGTACTATATAGTCTAGACAAGGCGTGCCCAGACTCGGTCCTGGAGGGTCGGTGTCCTGCATTGTTTAGCTCCAACCCCAATCAGACACACCTGGGTTAGCTAATCAAGCTCTTAGTAGGCTTGCTAGAAATGTCCTGGCAGCTGTGTTGAGGCAAGTTAGAGCTAAACTCTGCAGGACACCCCTGTTGGGCACCCCTGGTCTAAACCAATGTTTCTCAACCACGTTCCTGGATGACCACTAGCACATATTCCATGTCTCCTTAACCAAACACACCAGAATCAGATCATCAGCTCTTTAGCAGAGACTGAAAGAGCTGTAATGCATGTGACAGACAAAGGAGACATCCAAAACATGCAGAGCTGGTGGTTCTCCAGGAGCGTGGTTGAGAAACACTGCTCTAGATCAGTGTTTCTCAACCATGTTCCTGGAGGACCACCAGTTCTGCACACTTTCCATGTCTCCTTAACCAAACACACCTGATTCAGATTATCAGCTCATTAGGAGAGTCTGAAAGAGCTGTAATAGATGTGACAGACAACGGAGACATCCAAAACATGTAATGCTGGTGTTTTCCTCCAGGAACGAGGTTGAGAAACACTGATCTAGACCAAGGCTTCTCATCCACGTTCCTGGAGGACCACCAGTTCTGCACACTTTCCATGTCTCCTTAACCAAACACACCAGAATCAGATCATCAGCTCATTAGGAGAGCCTGACATCCTGCAATAGGTGTGACAGACAACGGAGACATCCAAAACATGCAGTGCTGGTGGTCCTCCAGGAACGTGGTTGAGAAACACTGCTCTAGACCAATGTTTTTCAACCACGTTCCTGTAGGACCACCAGTTCTGCACATTCCCCATGTCTCCTTAACCAAACACAGCTGATTCAGCCCATCAGCTCATTAGGAGAGCCTGACATCCTGCAATAGGTGTAACAGACAACGGAGACATCCAAAACATGCAGTGCT
The DNA here is from genome assembly GCA_903798195.1 of Danio kyathit. Classification (NCBI taxonomy): domain Eukaryota; kingdom Metazoa; phylum Chordata; class Actinopteri; order Cypriniformes; family Danionidae; genus Danio; species Danio kyathit. The sequence continues at coordinate 82,087,674 of LR812525.1, read as the reverse complement.
GGTGGTCCTCCAGGAGCATGGTTGAGAAACACTGCTCTAGACCAATGCTTCTCACCCACGTTCCTGGAGGACCACTAGCTCTGCACATATTCCATGTCTCCTTAACCAAACACAGCTGATTCAGATCCTCAGCTCATTTGCAAAGACTGAAAGAGCTGTAATGGGTGTAACAGACAGGTGACATGTAGTGCTGGTGGTCCTCCATGAATGTGGTTGAGAAACACTGCTCTAGACTATATTCATTGTGGTTGGACTGTCCCACATTGCTGAATCTCTATTATTACAACAACATCACGTCTCTTCTGTTGAGCTTTTACACACTGACCTGAAATAATAAGTCACATTTCTCGACGGCGTCCTCGGTACCTCAGATATATTACTTCTCCACACATCCATAAGACGATGGATTTCTATAAACACAGCAGACTTGATGATATGGGATTAGCTCTTTCCAGTAGATATGAAACATAGGCGGCACTAGGACCAGGAAGAAAAATAATATGAACAGGTCCGTGAGTGCCCTATACAGTACAAACACACTCGATCTCTACTCTTTCTATGTAAATTAGTAAGCAGGAGGAGAGGGGGCGGGGCTTGTCAAGTGGGGGGGGGGCGTGGCTTGAACAGCAGAACACATTTACATCAACGAACGGGACGCTTTGAAATCAAAAGAGAACATGCAGGAGTTGGGTTGTAGTTCGGGGGTGTCATGACTGCGCTGCTTCCGCTGCCGACATTCATTTACAGGTGGATCTCCATGTTTACATCACAGCTGTGGTCTTTTAAAAATGTGCTGCTGTTCGGGTTTGAATCTATTGCCTAGAAAGTATGGCCACCTTTGAGGGACGCCTCTCTCTCTCTGTGTTTGAGCGGAGGGAACAACAGCTTGGCACATGACGTCGACAGAAATAGAGATGTGTGTGTGTGTGTGTGTGTGTTTTTGTGTGATGTTAATGGAACTGTGATGGTATGTTTGTGTGTATGTGTGTATTTATATGAGTGTACGTGCTTGTGTGTGTTCATGTGAGTGTCCATTTGTGTGCGCGAGTGTGTTTCTGTGCATGTTTGTCTGTGCGTGTTCGAGTTTGATTGTACTTATGTGTTTAAATGTGTGTGTGTGTGCATGTCTGAGTGTACAGCATGTGTGTTTTTATGTCAGTGTGCATGAGTGTGTTTGTGTGCATGTTTGTCTGTGTGTGCGCGTGTGTGTTTGTACTTATGTGTTTAAGTGTGTGCATGTGTGAGTGTACAGTATGTGTGTTTTTTATGTGAGCGTCCAATTGTGTGCGTGAGTGTGTTTGTGTGCATGTTTGTGTGTGTGTGCGCGTGTGTGTTTGTACTTATGTGTTTAAGTGTGCGTGCGTGTGTGTGTGTGTACAGTATGTGTGTTTTTTATGTGAGCGTCCAATTGTGTGCGTGAGTGTGTTTGTGTGCATGTTTGTGTGTGTGTGTTTGAGTCTATTTGTGCTTATGTGTGTGCATTTGTCTCTGTGTATACGTGTGTGTGTGTGTGTGTTTGTTTTTATGAGTGCGCATATGTAAGTGTGTTTGTGTGCGTTTATATGAGTGTGCATTTGTGTGCCTGTGTGTGTTTATGAGTGTGTGTTGTTAATGGAACTGTGATGGTATGTTTGTGTGTATTTATATGAGTGTGTGTGTGTGTGTGTGTGTGTGTGTGTGTTTATGTGAGTGTCCATTTGTGTGCGCTAGTGCGTTTGTCTGTGTGTGTGCATGTGTTTGAGTTTGTTTGTACTTATGTGTTTAAGTGTGCGTGCGTGTGTGAGTGTACAGTATGTGTGTTTTTTATGTGAGTTTCCAATTGTGTGCGTGAGTGTGTTTGAGTCTATTTGTGATTATGTGTGTGCATTTGTCTGTGTATGTGTGTGTGTGTTTGTTTTTATGAGTGCGCATATGTAAGTGTGTTTGTGTGCGTTTATATGAGTGTGCATTTGTGTGCCTGTGTGTGTTTATGAGTGTGTGTTGTTAATGGAACTGTGATGGTATGTTTGTGTGTATTTATATGAGTGTGTGTGTGTGTGTGTGTTTTTTTTTGTGAGTGTCCATTTGTGTGCGCTAGTGCGTTTGTCTGTGTGTGTACGTGTGTTTGAGTTTGTTCGTAGTTATGTGTTTAAGTGTGTGCATGTGTGTGTGTACAGTATGTGTGTTTTTTATGTGAGCGTCCAATTGTGTGCGTGAGTGTGTTTGTGTGCATGTTTGTGTGTGTGTGTTTGAGTCTATTTGTGCTTATGTGTGTGCATTTGTCTCTGTGTATACGTGTGTGTGTGTGTGTGTGTGTGTGTGTTTGTTTTTATGAGTGCGCGTATGTAAGTGTGTTCGTGTGCGTTTATATGAGTGTGCATTTGTGTGCCTGTGTGTGTTTATGAGTGTGTGTTGTTAATGGAACTGTGATGGTATGTTTGTGTGTATTTATATGAGTGTGTGTGTGTGTGTGTGTTTATGGAGTGTCCATTTGTGTGCGCTAGTGCGTTTGTGTGCATGTGTGCGTGCATTTTTGTCTGTGTGTGTGTGTGTGTTTGAGTTTGTTTGTACTTATGTGTTTAAGTGTGTGTGCGTGTGTGAGTGTACAGTGTGTGTGTTTTTTATGTGAGTTTCCAATTGTGTGCGCGAGTGTGTTTGAGTCTATTTGTGATTATGTGTGTGCATTTGTCTCTGTGTATGTGTGTGTTTTTATGAGTGTGCGTATGGAAGTGTGTTTGTGTGTGCATGTGTATGTGTGCGTTTTGGGTGTATATAAGTGTGTGCGTATGTTTAGGTGTATGTGTATTTGTGTGATGTTTGCATTTGTGTGTGTTTGTGTTCATGCATGAGTGTGTTTATGTGAGTGTGTGTGGGCGTATGTATCTGTGTGTGTTTGTAAGAGTGTAAATAAGTGTGTGTTTTTATGAGTGTGTGTGTGTGAGTGTATGTTTGTGTTTCCATGTGTGTTTGTGAATGTGTACGTATATTTGTGTGTGTGTGCACATTTATATAAGTTGGTTTGTGTGCTTATGTGAGAGTGTGTATGTGCGTGTGTGATTGTGTGTATGTTTGAGTGTTAACTGTATGTTTGTATTTGTGTGTATGTGTGTTTATGGGAGTGTGAGTTTGTGAGTTTATACAAGTGTGTTTCTGTGTATGAGCGCATGTCTGTGTGCATATGATTGTGTGTGTGTGTGTGTGTGTGTGTGTGTGTGTGTGTGTGTGTGTGTGTGTGTGTGTGTGTGTGTGTGTGTGTGTGTGTGTGTGTGTGTGTGTGAGGGAAGCAGGCAGCAGGATGTGAGTAGCTGTAAGAGTCTTTAGCTCTGCGCCGTTAGCCTTTGTTCTGTGAGAGAGGCCTGATGGGAAACCGTCTTATTCTCGTGTGAGCGGAGGCTGGAAACCACGTCGATGAAGGCCAGACTCTGCACTTCTTTATGAAGCGGCTCTGAAGGAGAAAACACACAAACACATCCAACAAACATTTAATTACGTACTGTGAAACGGGATAAACAAGAGGTAGTTCACCCCAAAAAAGTAAATTCTCAGCGTTTGCTCATTCTCAGGTGATTCCTGCTTGACACTAACATCTAAAACATATTAAAAGACTTCAGCTGACACTAGCAGCACTGGTGTGAGAGTGTGTGTGGAGTCTTCACCTGAGCCCATGATGGAGCAGATGAGGATCATGGAGTTGTACTTGATTTCGGGAGCGCTGTGCTCTTCTGTCAGCAGCTTGTGGAGAACCGTCACCAGACCGGAGCTCACAAAGTCCTTCTCTGCGCAGTCTGAACACAAAACACAGAAGGTGAAAAACATTCAGTAAAAAACAACTAACCAACTCAAGAATAAGATGTGTTAATATGGAAACTTAGCTATTTGAGAATTTTAATTAGACTCTCAACCTGTGCAAATCATAATAGAAAGTCCGGTTAAATCCAAATAAATACTATGAAATTGGCTAAAATGAGAAATTAAAACTGAAATAAAAAGTATGTTCATAAAATACAATTAAAAATTAGATATGCTGATATTAAACTTTACTCAGATGATCCTAAAGTGACCCAGTGGTCATTGAGGTCAGAGTTTTTTTACCCAGATGAAGAGCTGCGATGAGCCCCAGAGCCACCAGCGCCTCGTTCTGCATGATCATGTGTTCACTGGTCGCCATTAGAACCAGGTGCGTCACTCCTCCAGCCTGGATAACGGTGCGAACCACTTCCTGTCCAGACAGTCAAGAAATAAACAGCTGCAACAGCACAACTGATGGGATGTAAATACAATCTTTGTTCAGCTTTTTCCATTAAAATGCAACCCAAAACATTCATTCACTCAATTTACTTCAGCTTAGTCCCTTTATTCATTAGGGGTCACCACAGGGGAATGAACCGCCAACTATTCCAGCATATGTTTTACACAGTGGATGCCCTTCCACCTGCAACCCAGTACTGGGAAACACCCACACACACACACATACAGTACGGCCAATTTAGTTACATATACAGGAAAATATAAAATATACAGGAGGGACAAAATTTCTGATTTCAACTGTATATAGTGTGTGAATATGCGTGAAGTGATGAAGCACGTGTAGACACAGAATCGTTGTAAAAACCTTGGATTTGCTGTGTCGGATGAGAGCAGAAAGCAGCCGGTTTGACTCTCCCATCACTCCTGCGTGATCTTTGGCTTCACACCACTCCACCAAACGCTCTACCAGCTTCACGTTTGTGCCAAGCTGCTCTGCTGCATCAGCTGACACACAAACACAGAAAGAGGGAGAGAAAGAGGGAGAGAGAGAGAGAGGGATAAACATCATCTAACTGACACAAACACCATGTCGCAAAAGACACACAAAAGTAATAAAAAGCCTTACACCATGTCCTAACTACATGCAACACCTGCAGCTTTTCCATGTTAAAACTGTAACGTTTAAGCAAAAGTTTAATGGACATTTCTATTTTACAAATGCTTTCTCTTTCTGTGACGTCGTGGCAGAACAACAGCATAAACCACTACGACAACGATCGCCTCAGGTACTGATTATGGGCTTTATTCAATGTTAAATGTTCCCAATGTGAGTCTGAACATTGTTTTACGTGACATTTATTGCCATACTGAAAGCAGAAGCAGATGTTAGAAATTAATAACTAGCAAAGGGTTTGAAATTGAAAGTCAGAACTGTAACTCCAACAACATCAGTCACCAGTGGTGGAAAGAGTACTGAAAAATCATACTCAAGTAAAAGTATCATTACTTGGCTAAAAATGTAGTGCAAGTAGAGTAAAAGTATCTGCTGTAAATATTACTTAAAGTATGAGTAAAAGTAGACCTTTTAAAAGTACTCAAGAGTAGTGAGTAGTGAGTATTATACTGAAAAACAGTGATGTAAAGTAACTAATTACAAATACTCAAATTACTGTAATTGAGTAGTTTTTCTCAGGAATTGTAATTTACTGAGTAGTTTTAAAAAAGTGTACTTTTACTCTCCCTTGATTACATTTTTAGTAGTGCTGTATCTGTACTTTTACTCCACTACTTTCTTTCAACATGCAGTCACTACTTTATTTTTCTTGTCCATGGGGATTAGAAAAATCAGTCCTGAGATTCCCGTCCAATCAAATAGCACATATTGTAGAAAGTAAATCGCATCATAATGAACAACCTCAAGACATGTGCACTTTATAATTGCAGCAAACTGTTTGGAAGTATTAAAACTGTCCATGAAGATGTTCAAAATCTTTACGCGCATTGACCCAGATGACTGATGTTTACTGTATGATGACCGAAATGGTCTTAAACACCCAGCAGGCACAGGAGGTCAACATGATGTCTGATTGACGTTGAAACCTAAAGTCATGGGGACTTTGCATTTTGTTTGGAAATGAAAATCGAGTTGACGTCAGAACTCAACGTCAGGCCAACATCAATATCCAATGTCCAACCTAAAACCAACCAAAAATCAACGTCTAATGATGTTACAGCTTGTGTGTGAATGTTACCCCTATGACATATATCAGACGTTGGATTTTGGTTGCCGTACCCGACGAATAAATGTCAGTATTTGACGTCATATGTGACGTTGGTTTAAGATGTTGGCTCGACGCTGGATTTTGGTCACTTTCTAACAACCTAAAATCAACCAAATATCAACGTCATTTGACGTCAATAACGTTGTCTTTAGCTGCTGGCTTGACAATTGATTTTGGTCACCTGACATTGCAACCTAAATCTAACCTAATATTAGCGTCTCATGATGTTGTGTGCCTTCAGGGCAATAACTAAATGCACTACAGAATGTTACGTTTACACACACATGCACAAACTTAATGTAAACATATCAGCTTTTGACAGCGTAATACTCACTACTCACTACTCTTGAGTACTTTTGAAAGGGCTACTTTTTACTCATACTTTGAGTAATATTTACAGCAGATACTTTTACTCTACTTGCACTACATTTTTAGGCAAGTAATGGTACTTTTACTTGAGTATGATTTTTCAATACTCTTTCCACCACTGCTGTAAAAAGCTGATGCATTTACATCTAATTTGTGGATGTGTGTAAACGTAACATTCTGTAGTGCATTTAATTATTGCCCAGCAGGCACACAATGACATAAGATGATAATATTAGGATTGATTTAGGTTGTGACGACGCAGTGGCGCAGTAGGTAGTGCTGTCGCCTCACAGCAAGAAGGTCGCTGGTTCGAGCCTCGGCTGGGTCAGTTGGCGTTTCTATGAGGAGTTTGCATGTTCTCCCTGCGTTTGCGTGGGTTTCCTCCGGGTGCTCCGGTTTCCCCCACAGTCCAAAGATATGCGCTATAGGGGAATTGGGTAGGCTAAATTATCCGTAGTGTATGAGTGTGAATGAGAGTATATGAATGTTGCAGCTGGAAGGGCATCCGCTCCGTAAAACATGTGCTGGATAAGTTGGCGGTTCATTCCGCTGTGTCGACCCCGGATTAATAAAGGGACTAAGCCGAAAAGAAAATGAATGATTTAGGTTGTGATGTCAGGTGATCAAAATTCAAGTCTAGCCAGTGTCTAAGGATGTTATTTTGATGTCCAATAATGACGTCAAATGACGTTGATATTTGATCAATTTTAGGTTGTGTTAGAAAGTGACCAAAATCCAACATCTTAAACCAACGTAATTTAGACGTCAAATACTGACATTTATTCATCAGGTATGGTAACCAAAATCCAACGTTTGATAGACGTCAAAGAGGTAACATCCACACAACGTCAAGCTGTAACATCATCAGACGTTTATATTTGGTTGATTTTAGGTTGGACGTTGGACGTTGAGTTCTGACGTCAACCCGATTTTCATTACCAAACAAAATGCAAAGTCCCCACGACGTTGGGATACAACTTCAATCTGATGTCATGTTGATGTCTTGTGCCTGCTGGGTGTTTAAGGCCATTTCAGTCTTCATACAGTAAACATCTTTCATTTTTTCATCAGTGACATGCATTTAATCAGTCTCTGGGTCAATGCAGATTCTTCTTGGACATTTTTAACGCTTCCAAACAGTTTGCTGCAATTATAAATCGCCATGTCTTGAGGTAGTTCATTATGATGCGATTTACCTCTTTACTTCTATGTGCGATTTGATAGGACAGGAATCACAGGACTGAATTTTCTAATCCCCATAGACAAGAACAAATAAAGTAGTGACTGCAGGTTGAAGGAAAGTAGTGGAGTAAAAGTACAGATACAGCAATAAAAATGTACTCAAGGGAAAGTAAAAGTACACATTTTTAAAACTACTGAGTAAATTACAATTCCTGAGAAAAACTACTCAATTAGAGTAATTTGAGTATTTGTAATTTGTTACTTTACACCACTGTCAGTCACTCAGTAGCCTATTAACAATATTAAAGAGGTGTAATATGTATTAATTAGATTAAAAACCTTACCATTTTGTCTGGAGTCCAGTAGCTGATATTTTATTGAATGACTAGTATTTAATTGTTTCTGTCATGTCACGTTTGGCGCATGAAGCCAAATTGCTTGTCACTGGAATCTTGTCACGTTACAGGTTTTTAGGACACGTGTTAAGCTTTGGGGAAAAAAATCCAGAAGTCTATACACAGTCAAGCCTGAAATTATTTATACCCCTGGCAAATTCTGATGTAAAGTTACTTTTATTTAACCAGCAAGTTTTTTTCTTGACTGGAAATGACTGTCAAAAGATAATAAGACAATATACAAAAGGCATCATTGTGGACAAAAATATTTAGCAGCTTTTTATTACATTTGAACAAAAAGTGGCATGCCCAAAATTATTCATACCCTTTACAAACTGTCACAGTATAAGGGAATAGGGCCATCCTGATGAATCTGGGCAAAACGGCACCATGAAAAAGCAGCAGTAGATGAAAATTACTTCAAGCAGTTTGCAGAGAAACTTGGGCTAGGGCACCAGTAGACATTTCAGCCCAACTACGACCCAATAAGTGGTTAACGTATTGCACTGGCCCAGCTAGAGTCCTAACGATATTTTTTTCTCATGGTTCACATAATGGTTTTTAAAGGCAGTGCAGAATTATTAGGCAAATGAGTATTTTGACCACATCATCCTCTTTATGCATGTTGTCTTACTCCAAGCTGTATAGGCTCGAAAGCCTACTACCAATTAAGCATATTAGGTGATGTGCATCTCTGTAATGAGAAGGGGTGTGGTCTAATGTCATCAACACCCTATATCAGGTGTGCATAATTATTAGGCAACTTCCTTTCCTTTGGCAAAATGGGTCAAAAGAAGGACTTGACAGGCTCCGAAAAGTCAAAAATAGTGAGATATCTTGCAGAGGGATGCAGCACTCTTAAAATTGCTAAGCTTCTGAAGCGTGATCATCGAACAATCAAGCGTTTCATTGAAAATAGTCAACAGGGTCGCAAGAAGCGTCTGGAAAAACCAAGGCGCAAAATAAACTGCCCGTGAACTGAGAAAAGTCAAGCGTGCAGCTGCCAAGATGCCACTTGCCACCAGTTTTGCCATATTTCTGAGCTGCAACGTCACTGGACTGCCCAAAAGCACATGGTGTGCAACACTCAGAGACATGGACAAGGTAAGAAAGGCTGAAAAACGACCACCACTGAACAAGACACACAAGCTGAAACGTCAAGACTGGGCCAAGAAATATCTCAAGACTGATTTTTCTAAGGTTTTATGGACTGATGAAATGAGAGTGAGTCTTGATGGGCCCATGGCTGGATCGGTAAAGGGCAGAGAGCTCCAGTCCGACTCAGATGGCAGCAAGGTGGAGGTGGAGTACTGGTTTGGGCTGGTATCATCAAAGATGAGCTTGTGGGGCCTTTTCGGGTTGAGGATGGAGTCAAGCTCAACTCCCAGTCCTACTGCCAGTTTCTGGAAGACACCTTCTTCAAGCAGTGGTACAAGAAGAAGTCTGCATCATTCAAGAAAAACGTGATATTCATGCAGGACAATGCTCCATCACAATGCTCCAAGTACTCCACAGCGTGGCTGGCAGGAAAGGGTCTAAAAGAAGAAAAACTAATGACATGGCCTCCTTGTTCACCTGAGCTGAACCCCATAGAGAACCTGTGGTCCATCATCAAATGTGAGATTAACAAAGAGGGAAAACAGTACACCTCTCTGAACAGTGTCTGGGAGGCTGTGGTTGCTGCTGCACGCAATGTTGATGGTGAACATATCAAAACACTGACAGAATCCATGGATGGCAGGCTTTTGAGTGTCCTTGCAAAGAAAGGTGGCTATATTGGTCACTGATTTGTTTTGTTTTTGAATGTCAGAAATATATATTTGTGAATGTTGAGATGTTATATTGGTTTCACTGGTGAAAATAAATAATTGAAATGGGTATATATTTGTTTTTTGTTAAGTTGCCTAATAATTATGCACAGTAATAGTCACCTGCACACACAGACATCCTCCTAAAATAGCTCAAACTAAAAACAAACTAAAAACTACTTGCAAAATTATTCAGCTTTGATATTAATGAGTTTTTTGGGTTCATTGAGAACATGGTTGTTGTTCAAGAATAAAATTAATCCTAAAAAATACAACTTGCCTAATAATTCTGCACTCCCTGTAGTCACGGATTTGACCACTTTTCGGATCAGACAAATATGGGAGGAGACAAATGTAATTTGCTTTCCATTTTTTACAAAAACAGCACTGCAAGAAACTTTGGTTTTAACAAACAAAACTCAGAACCTGTAATTTTATTAAAAATAAAATGAAGAAATAATCAGCTGAATAAAAATAATGTTGCTGATAACACTAAATGTAGAAATCTAACATTATAATTTGTACCACCCATGTTTATTTTTAGTCTCATTTTCAATAAATGATTCAGTTATTCACTCAAAAACTTCATCTTTCATTGCTAGATGATCATTTTTGAAGAATTATTCAGTGGCATATTTTTGATGGCTGGTTGTCGCCACCAATTGGTTAAATAATGTAATTGCTGCCTACAACTTTTATTGTTGAGGGTCGTTAAATGCATGTGACGGTGATTTAAATCTTTACCATAAACATCAGTGGTTTTATCTAAACTATAAACTGTTCTCTCAGTACTTATGTGTTGACTGTTTGTAACTTCAGAAATAACTGAAGTAAACTAAATAACTAACTAAAGACTGCATCTCTTTCTTGATTTTTGCATTTTTTTAAACACAGATTTGAATGCAGCGATGCGAAGGATTAATAAACATACTGTATGCAAATCACCATCATTTATAATTTATGTTGCGTGGTTGTTGAGATCTTGATCTTTTAATGATTTATCCTGCAGCTTACACTAAATGCATTGATGCAGACTAAACAAGTAGTCACAGAAAACACCTTTAATAACCTAAGAAACCCTCCACATCCTGAATAACCTACTACAACTTCTTCTGTCATCATTATATTTTACAGGAAAGCCTAAAAGCTTTCATACATTACGCGAAAGGCGATCTCTCTGTGATCGTTACAAATTTAGGATTAATCTACCAGTAAAAATACATATTAATCCGCGGGCCACGTGTGTTCCAAACCGTGAGTTGTGATCCGATACACCCCTAAAATACTGTATACACTGCTAGATTATTTGAAACCTACTTAAGTTACAAACCAGCTGTTAATGTCAACAAAAGGATGTCATTTTATTATTAGTTATTTAGTGAAACATTATGAAAAGCAAACAAAGTTAATAGTTTACTACTTTAGCTTAAAAAATAAGAAGTAAATGACAATTACAGTTCCAACCCCCCTCTTTTTTGTCCTCAACTTAGAAACAAACAAATCAGGTTTGGTAAAAAAGGGTGAGTAAATGATGAACGAATCTTAACTTGAGTGAACTATCCCTTTAATGGATCCTTGTTATATACATTTTTTATTAAACATCTGAAATTAAAGTCAAATTATTATTATGAAAGACACATATTTCTATTAGTGGTCCATTCCTGTCAATATTATTGTAATTATGTCAATAATATTATTTCAATGCTCACAGTCATCATGTCACAGATGCTGTCGATACAGCTTAAGCTTTATTTACCCAGGAATATTCATGCGAAAGCCGAGCTGTCACCGAAAGCTAACAGGGATGGACCAGTGCCACCAGACGACAATGCAAATGTGTGTGTTGTCTGCAGATCCAGAGCTCCTAAATGACAGAGCCCATCGATCCCGCGCTCAGTTATTATCAGAGATTGACTGCTGTGCGGCAGCAGCTGAGATCAAATGACACACGCCAGCACTGACGGGGCTGAACATCTGTAAAGCACACAGGGATTTGTAGGCTTATCAATATCTATTAAAAATGCATGCAATAAGTGGGTGGGGTTTTGCAGCTTTGGGCTTATGGCTGTCATTTACTTGTTAACATTTAGCAGGAAATCACACACTTTTCTGTGCATTTTTGTATTATTCATATACTTGTATATGCAGCTGAATACAAACTAATTATTAGCCCTCCTGTGATTTTTAAAAAAATATTCCCCAAGTGATGTTTAACGGAGTAAGGACATTTTTCAGAGTATATATCAATATATTTTTCTTCCCTAGAGAAAGTCTCTTTTAGTTTGATTTGTAATTAAAAAAAAAATATATATATTTTAAAATTGTAAAAACTGCAAAAGTTAAAATTATTAGCCTCTCTTATGAATTATTATGGTTGATTGGCTACAGAACAAACCACTGTTATCCAATGACTTGCTTTATAAACCTAATTAATTTAGTTAAGGGCTAGAATTGCACTTTAAGTTGAATACTAGTATCTTACAAAACAATTGATAGAATAATTATGTACCGTCATCATGCAAGGACAAAAGAAGTTAGTTATTAGAAATTAGTTATTAAACTATTATGTCTGCCTTAAACAGAACTATTGCTGTATTGCAGTGGCTCAGCCAGAGTCCTGACTTAAATCCAATTGAGAATCTGTGGAGGGAGCTAAAGATCAGGGTAATGGCAAGGAGACCCTCCAAATTTTAACATATTGTAGTGGCCCAGCCAGAGTCCTGACTTAAATCCAATTGAGAATCTGTGGAGGGAGCTAAAGATCAGGGTAACGGCAAGGAAAACCTCCAAACATTAATGTATTGCAGTGGCCCAAACAGAGTCCTGACTTAAATCCAATTGAGAATCTGTGGAGGGAGCTAAAGATCAGGGTAATGGCAAGGAGACCCTCCAAAACATTAACATTTTGTAGTGGCCCAGCCAGAGTCCTGACATAAATCCAATTGAGAATTTGTGGGGGGAGCTAAAGATCAGGGTAAAGGCAAGGAGACGCTCCAAACATTAGCGTATTGCAGTGGCCCAGCCAGAGTCTTGACATAAATCCAATTGAGAATCTGTGGAGAGAGCTAAAGATCAGGGTAATGGCAAGGAGACCCTCCAAAACATTAACATTTTGTAGTGGCCCAGCCAGAGTCCTGACCTAATTCCAATTGAGAATCTGTGGAGGGAGCTAAAGATCAGGGTATAGGCAAGGAAACCCTCCAAACATTAACATTTTGCAGTAGCCCGGCCAGAGTCCTGACCTAAATCCAATTGAGAATCTGTGGAGGGAGCTAAAGATCACATTGATGGCAAGGAGACCCTTCAAACATTAACATTTTGCAGTGGCCCAGCCAGAGTCCTGACTTAAATCCAATTGAGAATCTGTGGAGGGAGCTAAAGATCACAGTGATGGCAAGGAGACCCTTCAAACGTTAACATTTTGCAGTGGCCCAGCCAGAGTCCTGACTTAAATCCAATTGAAAATCTGTGGAGGGAGCTAAAGATCAGGGTAACGGCAAGTAGAACCTCCAAACATTAATGTATTGCAGTGGCCCAAACAGAGTCCTGACTTAAATCCAATTGAGAATCTGTGGAGGGAGCTAAAGATCAGGATAAAGGCAAGGAGATGCTCCAAACATTAGTGTTTTGCAGTGGCCCAGCCAGAGTCCTGACATAAATCCAATTGAGAATCTGTGGAGAGAGCTAAAGATCAGGGTAATGGCAAGGAGACCCTTCAAACATTAACATTTTATAGTGGCCCAGCCAGAGTCCTGACCTAATTCCAATTGAGAATCTGTGGAGGGAGCTAAAGATCAGGGTATAGGCAAGGAAACCCTCCAAACATTAACATTTTGCAGTAGCCCGGCCAGAGTCCTGACCTAAATCCAATTGAGAATCTGTGGAGGGAGCTAAAGATCACAGTGATGGCAAGGAGACCCTTCAAACATTAACATTTTGCAGTGGCCCAGCCAGAGTCCTGACTTAAATCCAATTGAGAATCTGTGGAGGGAGCTAAAGATCAGGGTAATGGCAAGGAGACCCTCCAAAACATTAACATTTTGTAGTGGCCCAGCCAGAGTCCTGACTTAAATCCAATTGAGAATCTGTGGAGGGAGCTAAAGATCACAGTGATGGCAAGGAGACCCTTCAAACATTAACATTTTGCAGTGGCCCAGCCAGAGTCCTGACTTAAATCCAATTGAGAATCTGTGGAGGGAGCTAAAGATCACAGTGATGGCAAGGAGACCCTTCAAACATTAACATTTTGCAGTGGCCCAGCCAGAGTCCTGACTTAAATCCAATTGAGAATCTGTGGAGGGAGCTAAAGATCAGGGTAACGGCAAGTAGAACCTCCAAACATTAATGTATTGCAGTGGCCCAAACAGAGTCCTGACTTAAATCCAATTGAGAATCTGTGGAGGGAGCTAAAGATCAGGGTAAAGGCAAGGAGATGCTCCAAACATTAGCGTATTGCAGTGGCCCAGCCAGAGTCCTGACATAAATCCAATTGAGAATCTGTGGAGAGAGCTAAAGATCAGGGTAATGGCAAGGAGACCCTCCAAAACATTAACATTTTGTAGTGGCCCAAACAGAGTCCTGACTTAAATCCAATTGAGAATCTGTGGAGAGAGCTAAAGATCAGGGTATAGGCAAGGAGACCCTCCAAACATTAACATTTTGCAGTGGCCCAGCCAGAGTCCTGACTTAAATCCAATTGAGAATCTGTGGAGGACGCTACAGATCAGGGTGAGGGAGCAAAGCAGACCCTCGAACCTGAAAGAGTTGGAGCTCATCGCTAAAGATGAATTGGCAAAAATACCAGTGGAGACATGCAAAAAGCTGGTCAAAAGCTGAGAAACAAGCGTTTTCTGGTCAGCTGGTCAAAAGTGTTTGATTGCTGGAATAGCCAATAAAGGCTTTTCTATTGATGATCGAGAAGGGTATGACAAAAGAAATTAGTTATTAGAAATTAATTATTAAACTATTATGTCTCCGTTAGAACTAGAGAAATATTTGAAAAAGTATTAATATTTAATATAGATTTAATATAATTTAATATATGTTTTCCCTAGCTTTTGAACATGCTTTATAGCTGTTGTGTCCTTTTTGTTGCCATTTTGTTATCATAGTTTAACTTTCTTTGTATTGTACTATTTGATTATTTAGTTTTATATCCTACAAGTCTTTATCTTAAGTTTTAGTGTTTTAACATTGCCTGCACAACACTTTTTATATCCAGTAATGGTGTCGAATGTGCTTTAAAAGTAAAATTGGGTTGAGTTTAAATATATATTGACCAAAAAAAACATAGGAACTGTTTGTTTTCATCTTACCGTGACTAAGTTTATATTCCGTTCAAATGACAATTTGGACACAAATGTAGCTTTGAGCATCACAACACATTTTATTTTCTGAAACACAAAGCTGTTCATTCATACCTTGAGTGTCGATGAGCATCCGTAACGTTCCCAGGAGCTTAAACTGCACCGGCGGCATCTCAGATTTGAGAAACTTCAGCACTACATCCGACACACCAGCCAGGAGCATCTTAGACTTGTTCACCACTGGAGAAGGGAATTTAAAAAGAGAATATTTAAAGTGTGAGAAATAAGCATTAAGTTTTTTTCCTGAGACTTACATTTCTAAAGGAGCTGTTGACATGGAATTGAACCAGATTTTGGTAAAAACCCAAACAATACAAACATAACAATAAAACAAAACAAAATCTGAAGAATTAGTAATGTGGAATAACAATGAAATGAGACAAGAAGAAAGTACTGAACTACTGAAATGTATTTAATACTTTATATAAAAGGCTTTTTTTGGTGGAGAATGAAGTCATATGAATTACTAAGGTGTGATTTTTATTTCACAGACTACAACAGAGTGTAAAAATCTGAATGTTTCTGTGGGTTTCGTCTATCAAATCTGATCTTTATTATGTATTCTCTATTGGATTCAAGTCAGTTGATTGGCTGAGCCATTCTACAGCTTGATTTTCTTTCTCTGAAAGCATTTGAGAGTTTCCTTGACTGTGTTTTGGATCATTGTCTTGCTGAAATGGCCACCCTGGTTTCATCTTCATCCTCCTGCTAATGTAGATGTTGGACTGAAGCAGCTAATATTCATCTACAATGATGAAGGGCAGACGATTGTTAAAAAACTACTGAGAGATTTCAGCTGCTGTCTGGGCTTTCCATGCCTTTCTACACCTTCCTTTCTTCATGTGTTTAATGCTTTTTCCCTGTGTCATTTAATTTTATTACACGTAACTTCATTTGTAAACTAATAGGTTAGTTTTTTTGCATAAATGGATTTCTTTGGTTGTTATCAACATCCGGGGAAAATATCAAATCAACGGCACCTTTAGAAATATGTTTTATACTTATTTCCCCCGCTGTAGTTTTAGAGCATATTGAGCTTTGTCATTCAGTGATTAATTGAGATGTAATGCTGACCCGGGATGGCGAGGTTCCTTAGAGCGCTCAGAGCGGCGTGTTGAACAGTGACGTTTCCCTCTTCAACGTGTCTGTCTAACAGCTCCAGAAGCTTCTGTACGATACCGGTGTCTACCATGTGGATGCAGTTTCCATCTGAATATGAGAAACACAGATGTGCAGATTTAAAACAGTAACAATGCAAATATCATCACTGTAAATGATTGGTCAGACTTTTGATTCGACATTCATGTGTATGAGATACAGTGTTGTTTTAATCACTGACATAATGCGTGTGTTAGACCATGTCCATGGATATTTTTATAAATGGTTTTCCTCCGTTTTTTTTTTTGTTTTTTTTAAAGTCTCTGTCCACATGAAAACGCTAAATGTGCAGTGATGCATGTTAAGGGAATTTTATTATAGTTATTTAGTGAAACATTATGAAAAACAAACAAGTTTAATACTTTAATATCTTAGCTTAAAAATAAAAAGCAAATTACATGCATGTTTAGGGCACACTGAACCAACAGGGGGCGATAATGACACTTTTATGCTGGGTTCACACCAAACAGGGAATTAAGTATTTTCATGACTAAATAGCATACAAGCAAATTCCCTTTGAGGCAAGTCATTTCACTCAGCGGCCATCTTTGAAACGCCTCTCGCACAGTATGCTCGGGCATTTTGTTTGAATGAAGAAACATCAAATTCTCCAAAACTGTTAGCCAAGCATACGATTACATTACATATTAGAAATCACCAATAAATTTAAACAACAACTGACTCGAGTCCCCCCCACCCCCCTGAGTATCGTCAGTCTATAGCGATCAATGATTGGCTCCTGTACTAGAAGGCGGGTTTTATTCGCCATATAGCGATCCATGATTGGCTCCTGTACTAAAAGGCGGGCTTTATTCGCCATATAGCGATCCATGATTGGCTCCTGTACTAGAAGGCGGGCTTTATTCACCATATAGCGATCCATGATTGGCTCCTGTACTAAAAGGCGGGCTTTATTCGCCATATAGCGATCCATGATTGGCTCCTGTACTAGAAGGCGGGCTTTATTCGCCATATAGCGATCCATGATTGGCTCCTGTACTAGAAGGCGGGCTTTATTCGCCATATAGCGATCAATGATTGGCTCCTGTACTAGAAGGCAGGCTTTATTCACCATATAGCGATCCATGATTGGCTCCTGTACTAGAAGGCGGGCTTTATTCGCCATATAGCGATCAATGATTGGCTCCTGTACTAGAAGGCGGGCTTTATTCGCCATATAGCGATCAATGATTGGCTCCTGTACTAGAAGGCGGGCTTTATTCACCATATAGCGATCCATGATTGGCTCCTGTACTAGAAGGCAGGCTTTATTCGCCATATAGCGATCAATGATTGGCTCCTGTACTAGAAGGCGGGCTTTATTCGCCATATAGCGATCAATGATTGGCTCCTGTACTAGAAGGCGGGCTTTATTCACCATATAGCGATCCATGATTAGCTCCTGTACTAGAAGGCGGGCTTTATTCGCCATATAGCGATCCATGATTGGCTCCTGTACTAGAAGGAAGGCTTTATTCGCCATATAGCGATCAATGATTGGCTCCTGTACTAGAAGGCGGGCTTTATTCGCCATATAGCGATCAATGATTGGCTCCTGTACTAGTAGGCGAGGCTTTATTCGCCATATAGCGATCAATGATTGGCTCCTGTACTAGAAGGCGGGCTTTATTCGCCATATATCGATCCATGATTGGCTCCTGTACTAGTAGGCGAGGCTTTATTCACCATATAGCGATCCATGATTGGCTCCTGTACTAGTAGGCGAGGCTTTATTCGCCATATAGCGATCAATAATTGGCTCCTGTACTAGTAGGCGAGGCTTTATTCACCATATAGCGATCCATGATTGGCTCCTGTACTAGTAGGCGAGGCTTTATTCACCATATAGCGATCCATGATTGGCTTCTGTACTAGTAGGCGAGGCTTTATTCACCATATAGCGATCCATGATTGGCTCCTGTACTAGTAGGCGAGGCTTTATTCACCATATTGACAGTTACACTTTTCCCCATTCAAAAAGATACGAGTGACATGTCTTGTGTATTCTATAGTCTTTGATACAAGTCAATGCAAACGTGAGAGCAGAGGTGGATTACCATCCTGCGTGGAATACACAATGTGTTTGCTGTGAACGTGCAAAATTAGCCATATTCTGGTCTTCTGTGTTTGATGAAAACCCGTCCATGTTGGCCAATCAGAAAGGAGAAAACAGAGCACACACTGACGTAATGAGGTAAAAACGCTGGTTGTATTGTCCACATGACCACACTGTACCCAGTGTTTCGGAAAATCTTCACCAGGGCCGGAGTTTTCAGAAAGTTTTGGTTTCAGTTACCCAATACTCCAATTTCTTGTGGACAAACAATGAAATCGCGTAGATGCAGTAGTGCAGTTTTGAAAATACCCGTGTTCGTGTGGACAGGGCCTTATGATTCACTTAACAAAACACTTGCTTTAAAGAGATCAAAACTTGCTTTAAAGTTCACACAAAAATGCTAATTATGTCATCATTTAATCAACCTTCACTTGTCCTAATCCTATTTGAGTGTCTTTTTTTCTGTTGAACACTGCTTGACTGTGCACCCATGGACTTCTATACAATTTTTTTTCTACTATGGATGTTGATGGGTGCCAGCAAACAGCATTCTTCAAAATATCTTCTTTAGTGTTCAGCAGAAGAAAGAAACTCAAGTAGGATCTGAACAAGTAAAATGTGAGTAAATGAATGTATATTGCATTTGAACCTAATTAATTTAAATATTTTTGTAATATTTGTTGTCCAAAGACTTTCAAGTAGCCTAACTTTCTTAGTTGACCTAATTAATCTAGTTTAGCTATTATACTGCACTTTAAGCTGAATACTAGTATCTTGAAAAGTAACCAGTAAATTATGGCAAAGACAAAAGATCAGTCCTTAAAACCGTTTAGATTAAGAATGTTCATTAAAACAACATTTGGGAAATATTCGAAAAATAATTTTCATATACTGTATATCTTATAAAACACAAATAAAAAAACTCATACAGTTGTTTTTTGTTGTCATTTTTTTGCTTTCAGTACTATTATTATGGCGTCTTTCTAACTTTATTCTATTAGTTATTACTGTAATGCTCTGTTTGCTGGTTGCCCAGCATCCTCTATTAACAAACTTCAACTAGTGCAAAATGCAGCTGCCAGAGTTCTTACCAGGTCTAGAAAATATGATCATATCACCCCAATTTTATCCTCCTTACACTGGCTGCCTGTATTGAATATAAAATATTGCTTCTTACCTATAAAGCCTTAAATAATCGAGCTCCTGTTTATCTAACCAACCACCTGTCTCGCTACAATCCAACCCGCTCTTTAAGATCTCAAAACTCAGGGCTTCTAGTAGTACCTAGAATATCAAAGTCGAGTAAAGGAGGTCGAGCCTTCTCATTTATGGCCCCTAAACTCTGGAATAGCCTTCCAGATAATGTCCGAGGCTCAGATACACTCTCGCAGTTCAAAACTAGATTAAAGACCTATCTTTTTAGCAAAGCATACACTCAGTGCAGTACATAGCGGTATGACGCATGATGTGCCCCACACATGATTTTGAATCTCGTTTATATACACTATGAACAGCAGCTACGCTAATTATTCTCCTTATTCTGTATTTCCACCTGGGGATACTCATCTCGAGGCTCTCAGACTATGCAGCGCCACTGATGCGATCCAAGACCAGCGACGAGATGAATCCAAGGTTTTCATAATCCTGGACCAGGCCGTATCCTGAGCAGCTGCTGTGGTGGTCATGGAAGAGTGGAGAGCATGAGACTGATTCCTGTGATGCTCCAAGGACAGACGAGTCTTCGCTGAGGTCCAGCTTCCTGCGCCTAGACTGCAGCTCTGCACAAGACGTTTGGCCATAGGAGGAATGGTCGTGCCCAACTGAGCCTGGTTTCTCTCGAGGTTTTTTATATCTTCGCTTTCGCCAATTGGTGAAGTTTTTTCCTCGCCGCTGTCGCCACTGGCTTGCATGGTTCGGCATCTGTAGAGCTGTGCATCAATGGATTTGCTCTTCAGTGTTTGGACTCTCAGTAGTGAATATTAACCCACACTGAACTGAGCTAAACTGAATTGAACTTAATCTCTGAAAACTGGACTGACACTGTTTCAATTCACTATAATCTTCTATGTGAAGCTGCTTTGACCCAATCTACATTGTATAACAAACAGTAATTGAATTGAATCACATAAATGTATGCATTTAAAACAAATGCAGGCAGTTTTGTGTACAGCCCTACAGCGCAATAACCACCATGATCCTGTAGTTCATGTAGGGCTAATTTCTTACCGTTGCGGGCAAAGTTAGCGATAGCGAGCGCTCCAGCTAACTGGAGCTGGTGGTTGTTGGATGGCACCCATGAGAGCACCCTCTGAAAAACACTGCCTTTACCGCCCTCAAACAGCTTCTGCATGGACTCATCTACAAGAAAAACACACCACACATGACTGTAAACACCAACACCATGAGAACCACACACATTATTCAATTCAAGTCAAGTATATTTATATGGCGCAACACAGTTTAACAAACGTTACTCCCATAATTCACTTGGAGCATCATGGGAAAGTGTGTTGTGAGTTGCTGTACCTCCGAGCAGCAGCAGAACCATGAGGTCTGAGGCAGTCTTGAGCTGAGCTGCGTCCTCCTCACGCTCGCTGTTCACCGTCTGCGCCACCACCTCCAGCAGACACTCCACCAGGCCAGCATCCACCAGCTGGAGCTTGATCACATCTGACACACACACATATATACACACAGAGAGGATCACAGCACGGCCTTCAACTCTCACAGGGGTTTCGCAGCACATACTGACACCACACCGAGACCCAAAAACTGAAATTAGATCCAGAAGGCAAATCAAAAAACGCTGCTCCAAGAAGCAGGCCGTCATGCTGGATGGCAATGAACATGAAGTCGGAATGAAATCAAAATCTTCTTATTTTTATATGTATTTATTAGTTCTTGTTAAAAGCGATGTATCTGTGCACTTCATTATTTTGTAAAACTTCAAGTGCCCTCAAGTGCCTTTTTAATCAAATATTATGAACTTTCCTCTCCCCTCGAAACAACTTTTATTCACTTCTGGAAACATGAAATGCCTTTAGGGTGGAACTTTCAGTCCTTTAAAGGCGGAGCTATCAGACATTTAGGGTGGGGCTATCAAGTATTTAGGGCAAGGCTATAAGACATTTAGGGTGGGGCTATCTGTCCTTTTGGGTGGGGCTATCAGGCATTTAGGGTGGGCCTATCAGTTCTTTTGGACGAGGCTATCAGTCCTGTGGGGTGGGGCAAACAGTCCTTTAGGGCAGAGCTATCTGTTGTTTTGGGTGGGGCTATCAAGCATTTAGGGCAGTGCTATCAGTCCTTTAGGGTGGGGCTATTAGACACTTAGGGTGGGGTTATTAGTCCTTTAGGGTGGGGCTCAGTCCTTTAGGGCGGTGCTATTAACCC
>LR812525.1:81970942-82060942 GCA_903798195.1 Danio kyathit | reverse complement strand
TTCTAATTATTAAACCAACTACTAGTTCTGACAAGAAAGAGTTTTGGGTTTAATAATTAATGCAAAACTTAGCCTCCGTAAACAACGGTCAAGTCTATATTCAACTCTGTCTTACCAACTTTAATTTGCTTACAATGATGCTTTTGACTTCCTTGCATGAATACGAGACAACACACACCAGTGCTGACGTTTCCAAACACACTCATTCACACAGCTTTCTTTCAGACGCACATTTGACTGTCGCTTCACATTCTCAGACGAGCTCGCAGACAAAAAGAGCAGCTGAGCGTGACATGCGGAGCTTCGAAAAAAGAGACTCCAGATCACAGCTGTAACACAACCTACAGGCTTATTTAAGGAACGCATGGAGATAACACTTATTAGCCAAACACAGAAAACACACACATCTGCCTCATTGTAGACTTCAATCTCTCCACTCAACCAGAAACACATGCTGTATGATTGCATCACCAAATAAGACAGATCTTGCTTTGAGACACTCTGTTTGGCAGGTCTGGACAATGAAATGAAAAAAATAAATCTTCATAATCTTAATTAATCAATTAATTTACTGAGCCAGAGACGGGCGTCACGGTGGCGTAGTGGGTAGCATGATCGCCTCACAGCAAGAAGGTCGCTGGTTTGAGTCTTGGCTGGGTCAGTTGGCGTTTCTGTGTGGAGTTCCGCTTTCCCCCACAAGTCCAAAGACATGCGGTACAGGTGAATTGGGTAAGCTAAATTGTCCGTAGTGTATGTGTGTGAAGGAGTGTGCATGGATGTTTCCCAGAGATGGGTTGCAGCTGGAAGGGCATCCGCTACATAAAACATGTGCTGGACAAGTTGGCGGTTCATTCCGCTGTGGTGACCCCAGATTAATAAAGGGACTAAGCCGAAAAGAAAATGAATGAATGAATGAATGAATGAATGAATGAACCAGAGACACATACAGTATAGTATATTGTTTGCTCTGTTTGGCAGGTCTGAACAAATAAATAAATCTTCATAATCTTAATTAATTAATAATTCACTCAACCAGAGACACATACAGTATGTTTATATCACCAAATAAGACCGATTTTGCTTTGAGATACACCGTTTGGCAGGTTTGGACGATGACGAAAAAAATAAATCTTCATTTATTCATTCATTTTCTTTTCGGCTTAGTCCCTTTATTAATCTGGGGTCGCCACAGCGGAATGAACCACCAACTTATCCAGCACATTTTTACGCAGCAGATACCCTTCCAGCCGCAACCTATCTCTGGGAAACATCCACACACTCATACACACTCATACGCTACGGACAATTTAGCCTACCCAATTCACCTGTACCACATGTCTTTGGACTGTGGGGGAAACCGGAGCACCCGGAGGAAACCCACGCGAATGCAGGGAGAACATGCAAACTCCACACAGAAACGCCAACTGACCCAGCCGAGTTTCAAACCTGCGATCCAGCGACGTTCTTGCTGTGAGGCGACAGCACTACCTTCTGCACCACTGCGTCGCCAAAATAAATCTTTATAATCTTAATTAATTAATAATTCCCTTAACCAGAGACACGTAACATCACCGAATAAGACAGACTTTACGTTGAGATGCTCTGTTTGGCAGGTTTGGATGATGAAATAAAACATTTAAATTTTATAATCTTAATAATTAATTCGTTTTTTTTTATTCACTCAACCAGAGGAAACAACCAGAGACACATACTGTATGTTTACATAACCAAATAAGACAGATTTTGCTTTGCAATACTCTGTTTGGCAGGTTTAAATGTTAAAAAATAAAAAAAAATTTAATCTTTATAATCTTAAATAATTCATTCATTTTTTTTTATTTACTCAACCAGAGGAAACAACCAGAGACACATACTGTACGTATATAATACTGTATACACACACACACACACACACACACACACACACACACACACACACACACACACACACACACACACACACACACACACACACAGTTGAAGTCAGAATTATTAGCCCCCCTGTTTATTTTTTTCCCCAATTTCTGTTTAATGGAGAGAAGATTTTGTCAACACATTTCTAATCATAATAGTTTTAATAACTCATCTCTAATAACTGATTTATTTTATCTTATTTATTTTATTTTATCTGATGACAGTAAATAATATTTGACTAGATAAGACACTTCTATACAGCTTAAAGTGACATTTAAAGGCTTAACTAGGTTAATTAGGTTAACTAGGCAGGTTATATTGACCTTAAAATGGTTTTTAAAAAATTAAAAACTGCTTTTATTCTAGCCAAAATAAAACAAATAAGAAAAAATATTATCAGACATACTGTGAAAATTTCCTTGCTCTGTTAAACATCACTTGGGAAATAATAAAAAAAAAATAATGACTTCAACTGCGTGTGTGTTTGTGTTTATACATATATGCATAAATATATACAGTGCATGTGTCTATATTATGTAAATACAAACTTTTATCTTGGATTAGTTTTTTTATATACAGTATATATTTAAAAAGTGAAGCCATGATCTAGAAAATTCATCTAAGATCTGACCTTACTTTGTTGGCTCATGATCAAACGTTCAAACCAAAAAGCAGCTGCAAACACATGCGCATTGATTTGATGGAGTGTCTAGTTTCCAAGCACAACAGGTGTGTGTGTGTGTGTGTGTGTGTGTGTGTGTGTGTGTGTGTGTGTGTGTGTGTGTGTGTGTGTGTGTGTGTGTCTCTCACAGCTGGAGGGGAAGCTTTGAGTCAGTCAGTCAGTCAGTGGGTCTGCAGTGCCAACATGCTAATACATATTCAACATTGATCAGACACTGCAGTGCCTCAATGCATGAACAACAAGATTGACATGATGCACATACTGATATTATGGAAGAGAAACACATCAGCTGTCAATTAAAAACACTGCTTATTCTGCTTTTTCTTCAAAGCAATACAATAAATAAAAAAAAAAAGTCCAAATAAGTAATACGGAGATATCAAAGTACAATAGAAGTATCATAAAGTAACACAATGCACCGAAACTGTTAAACAATTTGAGCTTAATATTATTATTATTCTAATTATAATTATAATTTATAGTTATTATTGTTATAATTACTAATTATTATTAGTAGTACATTTATGATAGCTTTTTGTATATTCAAGTGTAATAACAACATGTCATGTATTTGGATCCTGGTAATTATCATCAAAATCTAAAAAAATAATAATAATTAATTAATTAAAATTCTTTAAAATAATTAAATCTAGTTATGTATAAAAAAAAAAGTTGCCATTAAGTTCATTTTATTTTGCCAATTTTGTGAATTTATAATCTTATTTGTAATCAATTATGTTATATTAATTAAGTATATAATTTACAAATCAGCATTATCGACAAACTGTCTATGGAAAAATAAATAAAATAAAATAAAACACAATTAAACTAAATTTTATTTAATTTAATTAAAAAATTTTAAAAATAAAATAAAAGACAAAATAAAATAAAATATAAAATAAAATAAAATAAAACAAAATAAAATAAAATAAAAATCTTGTTCTTCTAAATCTTATCTGTAATCAGTTATGCTATAAAAATTCATAAAATAAATAAAAAATAAATAGAATAAAATAAAATAAAACATAAAATGAAATAAAATAAAACATAAAATGAAATAAAATAAAACATAAATAGAAATAAAATAAAACATAAAATGAAATAAAATAAAACATAAAATAAAATAAAATAAAACAAAATAAAACATAAAATTGAATTTAATTAAATTTAATTAAAAAAAATTAAATAAAACATAAAATAAAATAAAATCAAACATAAAATAAAATAAAACAAAATAAAATAAAATAAAAATCTTATTCTTCTAAATCTTGTTTTTAATTAGTTATGTTTTAACAATTAAGTATATAATTTACAAATCAGCATTATCGACAAACTATCAATGGAAAAATAAATAAAAATAAATAAAATTAAATAAAATTTTACAACTTAGTTTTTTTTTAATAAATTTAAATTAAACATAAAATAAATAAAATAAAATAAAACATAAAATAAAATTAAACATAAAATAAAATTTTATTACATTTAAAAATTACAAAAAATAAAATAAAATAAAACAAAATAAAATAAAAAATAAAATGAAATAAAAAATTTAATTAAATAAAATAAAAAAATAAAATAAAATAAAACAAAATAAAATAAAACATAAAATAAAATAAAAACAAAATAAAATAAAACATAAAATAAAAACTGTTAGATTTTATCGATTTCAGCAATAAAAATTATCGATAGACACTATAAAAGTTTTTAATTTTTTTAAAGCAATCTTGTGCACACTTGATATTATTTGATGTTATTAAATTATATTATTTAAACATCAGCATTATATTAGTTCATTTTAACATGGTCCTACGCTCAAACATTATTCTCTTTTTTGTGTTAAGTGTTTTAATAAAAGAAAGTCCATAATTTGATCCATTAGTGTCCAATCATTAATTAAAGCTTCTCACCATTCTCAGCGAGAGGCGCCAAAACCTCAAAGATCATCTCCTTCTTATCGTGCTCCGCCTGCTTTCGGAAGAGCCGCACCAGCTCCTCTGCAATATTCGTGGAGGCGAACTGCTCCTTACTGGACTCTGTTGGAGGAGCATCCAAAAGAAAAGCGTTAGCCTTATGCAATATCATCTAATATGCAGTTATTCGCACTCCTGTGAATTTTTTTTTTTCTTTGTCAAATATTTTCCAAATGATGTTTAACAGAGCAAGGAAATTTTCACAGTATGTCTGATAATATTTTTTCTTCTGGAGAAAGTCTTATTTGTTTTATTTCGACTAAAATAAAAGCAGTTTTAAATTTTTTTAAACCATTTTAAGGTCAATATTATTAGCCCCACTTAAGCAATATTTGTTTTCAATAGTCTACAGAACAAACTGTTATACAATGACTTGCCTAATTACCATAGTTAACCTAATTAACCTAGTTAAGCCTTTAAATGTCACTTTAAGCTGTATAGAAGTGTCTTGAAAAATATCTAGTCAAATATTATTTACTGTCATCATGACGAAGAGAAAAAAAATCAGTTATTAGAAATGAGTTATTAAAACTATTATGATTAGAAATGTGTTGAAAAAATCTTCTCTCCGTTTAACAGAAATTGGGGACA
Source organism: Danio kyathit (assembly GCA_903798195.1). NCBI lineage: Eukaryota > Metazoa > Chordata > Actinopteri > Cypriniformes > Danionidae > Danio > Danio kyathit. Next base: position 82,055,785 of record LR812525.1, on the reverse strand, counting down.
AAAATAAACAGGGGGGCTAATAATTCAAACTTCAGCTGTATTATAATGCATGCAGTTGTGCAATGTGACAGAATGAAATCAGGATCTCACCGAGCTCTGCCAGGTTGCCGAATGCGATGAGACACATTTCTGTGAGCGGTGTGTTTTGGGAATGAACGCCCAGCAGTCGCACCAGTGTTGGTATCACACCCATGCTGATCAGCTGAGCCTGCAACGAGTCTGCAGAAGGAAGAAAACACAGCATTTATTACAGTTCAGGCAGCTTTCAGGACATCAGTGATATTATAATAGTCACTTATATTATTAAAGGTGCTGGATGTACAGTTGAAATCAGAATTATTAGCCATTCTGTCTATTTTTTCCCCAATTTCTGTTTAACAGAAATATTTTTTTTAACACATTTCTAATTATAATAGTTTTAATAACTCATTTCTAATAACTGATTTATTTTATCTTTGCCATGATGACAGTAAATAATATTTGACTAGATTTTTTCAAGACACTTCTATACAGCTTAAAGAGACATTTAAAGGCTTAACTAGGTTAATTAGGCAAGTCATAGTATAACAATGGTTTCTTCTGTAGACAAATCAAAAGCAAATATTGCTAATAATATTGACCCTAAAATGGTTTTTAAAAAAATTCAAAACTGCTTTTATTCAAGTCTAAATAAAATAAGACTTTCTCCAAAAGAAAAAATATATAATAAATACTGTTAAAAGTTCCTTGCTCTGTTAAACACAGTGGTGTAAAGTAACTAATTACAAATACTCAAACTACTGTAATTGAGTATTTTTTCTCAGAAATTGTAATTTACTGAGTAGTTTTAATAATGTGTACTTTTACTTTCCCTTGAGTACATTTTTAGTGCTGTATCTGTACTTTTACTCCACTTCTTTCCTTCAACCTGCAGTCACTATTTTATTCCTCTTGTCTATGGGGATTAGATCAATCCCCTGTCCAATCAAATAGCACATAGAAGGTAAATCGAATAATAATGAACTACCTCAAGACATGGGCAATTTATAAATGCAACAAACGGTTTGAAAGTATTAAAAGTGTCCATGAAGATGTTCAAAATCTTTACGCGCAATGACCCAGAGACTGTTTAGATGCATCTCACGGATGAGAAGATGATGGATGTTTACTGTATGATGACTGAAATGGCCTTAAACACCCAGTAGGCACAGGACATCAACATGACGTCTGATTGACGTTGAAACCTAACATCATGGGGACGTTGCATTTTGTTTGGAAATGAAAATTGGGTTGACGTCAGAACCCAACATCAATATCCAACCTAAAACCAACCGAATATCAACGTCTAATGATGTTACAGCTTGACATTGTGTGGACGTTACCCCTATGACATCTATCAGACGTTGGATTTTGGTTGCCGTATCTGACGAATAAATGTCAGTATTTGACGTCAATATGACGTTGGTTTAAGATGTTGGCTTGACGCTGGATTTTGGTCACTTTCTAACAACCTAAAATCAACCAAATATCAACGTCATTTGACGTCATTATTGGACATCAAGATAACGTTGTCCTTAGCTGCTGGCTTGACAATTAATTTTGGTCACCTGACATTTCAACCTAAATCTAACCTAATATTAATGTCTCATGATGTTTTGTGCCTATGGGTAGGGCCAGACGGAATCTGCGGACGTTTTTTGCCATTTCTGCTGAGAATTTTGGCAAAAATCTGCGGATTTCTGCGGAATTATTTTGGGAGTCTCATAACTAAAACCTTAATATGTGAAATATGTGTAATTTAAAAACTGAATAAATTCAGATTTACACACATTTACTCAAGTAAATAAACAGAATTAATGATGGGCTAAAAATCTGCGGAATTCTGCGCGCGCAGATTCCGTGTGGGCCTACCTATGGGCAATAACTAAACGCACTACAGAATGTTACGTTTACACACACATGCACAAATTACATGTAAACATATCAGCTTTTCACAGCGTAATACTCACTACTCATTACTCGAGTACTTTTGAAAGGTCTACTTTTTACTCATATTTTGAGTGATATTTACAGCAGATACTTTTACTCTACTCGCACTACATTTTTAGGCAAGTAATGGTACTTTTACTTGAGTATGATTTTTCAGTACTCTTTCCACCACTGGTTAAACATCATTTGGGAAATATTTAGAGAGAGAAAAAAAGGAGAGCTAATAATTTTGACTTCAACTGTATGTTTTTGACTCTTCTAAAGCTTAACAATGCCATAATATGTTTGCAGATATTTCAGAAACATGCCAAGTAAACATACTGAAAAACAATGCTAAAGACAGTTGAAGAGTAGATATTGATATTGCTTTATAATAATAGCAGGTTTGGCATACTGTCCCAGGAGAGAACCCTGAGCTTGGAGATAATTGAGCTCAGGGCTCCCGCCTTGTCAATAGCCCCTTCCACACAGTGTTACCAGAAACATAAAATTATCGGAACGACTTGACCGGTAAATTAAAAAAAGCGCTGTTCATACAGGCAAGAACGTTCCAGAATATTCCCAGAAAAGACCATTCACACCTCCATTCCAATATACCGGTAAATTCTGTCATCATTAAGCAGAAACGGCCTCTAAATGGCTGCGCTTGTACTTGTAAACATAGAAAGGGTCAGGCTTTTGTTGATGGTTTCACTTTTCCCAGACAAACCGCGAACACACTTGACTACATTACAAATTCTGTGGAGGAATAAGTATTGTGAACAACTTCATATGGAGGAACACTTTCGCATGTCGAGATGTGTGGCTGGCGCTCACCAGCTGGCAGCTTCACGTGCACAAGTGTCAGGCAACTGAAGTGGAGCTTGAAGGCAAACAAATGACGGTTTATCATAAGCATTTTAACGATAATTTATTACACAGTTGGCATTAATGAACACAGAAACGTTATCTGACCAACATCTAGCAGCTAAATGTGTCTGGAAAAATATTCAAAGGCTTTTATGTTCATAAACAGCGCAGACCTGAATGCATCTTAGTGTTTTGAATGGCTGGAGTAGACGTCTCACGTCAGGTTGTTCTAGATGTGAATGCGCTCTTTCCAGCAATCTTCCTTCTGCGTTCACATAGCGCAGCATTCCGGTAATTTACCGGTAATGTGACAACCTCTCTTTCCGGAAAATTGCCGGTATTTTCAAAAAGGGCCTGTTCACACATACAGACCTTTCCGGAAAACTGCCCTACGGCCAATTTAGTTTATTCAGTTCACCTATAGCGCATGTCTTTGGACTGTGGGGGAAACCAGAGCACCTGGGAGAAACCCACGCCAACACGGGGAGAACATGCAAACTTCACACAGAAATGCCAACTGGCTCAGCCAGGACTCAAACCAGTGACCTTCTAGCAGTGAGGCGACAGTGCTAACCACTGAGCCACGGTGCAGCCACAACTGAAATATTAAGTGAAAATGCCTAAAACAAAATAACAGATATCAATAACAAATTGCTAAAAATATTTAAATAAAATGTCAATTTTATATCTGATTTTATATTTTAACGGAACTAAATTGTCACTCGTTTCATTTGATTTATTCAGCACACCTTCCCAAACTAAAAAAAGGAGTGATTTTTATTGTGGTTTATATCCTGCAGTGATATACTCTGCCAATTCTCCAGCTCAAAGTAATAAAGGCTGTAGGTAAAAATGCAGTGACATTATATACTGCTCTGAGATTTCATTTTTCCAGAGTGCTTTGCTGAGACGAGCAAAGAAAATGTAGTCTTGACCTGAAAATGTGAACGATAAATCAAGACAACAGCGCGACAGAGGACTGCTTAGCCATCACATTTCATACTCTGAGATAAAACCTAGCTGTGAATCAAGCTCAAATATAATTTGAAGAACGTTTTTATATCAATGTGTATTTTTTGGAAGATTTTCACAGATTTATTTTTAGGTGGTCAACTGATACAGTGGGGGAAATGAGTATTCAACGTCATGTTTTTTTTTCTGGGAATTTTTTTTTTAAAGGAGCTGTTGACATGGAATCAAACAAAGATTTTGGTAAAAACCCCAAACAATACAAACATAACAATAAAACAAAACAAAAAAATATGAAAATTTAATTGTGTAATAACAATGAAATGACACAAGGAGAGAGTGCTGAACTACTGAAATGTATTTAATACTTTATATACTTTATAAAAGGCTTTTTTGGTGATGGCAGCTTAACATGTTTACACTCGGAGAGCAGCATTTACAGCGGATCTTTTAGTCTATAATATTGTACTGTAATATTGCAGTGATATTAACATACTGTAAACTTAGTAACTAAATCATTTTGACTATGGTATATCTTTAAAAACTGAAAGAGCACTGCTGACGATACAAACTTTGCAATCAGGGTTAAACAAAGGGCACTGATCACACACACTTACCAAATCTGTAGACAGACAATCAAACTGGAGCTGTGTCTTTATTAAAAGGAGACGAGCGGCAAATCCGGATTTCATCATTTCCAGATGCGAAAAACTCTCGGGTAAAAAATGTTCCTTACAAACGCATTTCTGGCGTGTGTACTGTAATCCACACGTGAGTCCAGCTGCTCTCTCATAGAGGGAAAATGAAAACAAAACCTTCGTTGCAACACCAACGACTCGTATCTCCAAATTCTAGTTCTTTCACTTGTTTTGGCAACACAACGTGGCGTCTCTCTGCCGTCTGAACAGTGTAAACAGGTAAACAGTCTCCGGAGCTATCATGCATATTAATGAAGTTTCGCGTCATACACAATAGAGCGCGCTGATTGGTTTAAAGTACGTCTTTGTCATGAATTAATGCCGCACACTCAGATACGTCACAATGTTCTCGAAAGGACAGTGAGCCACTCTCCAGGCTGGATTTACACCTAAGTATCTAATCGCCGTGACGCAGCTTCAAAAAATTGGTTTCAAACCGGAAGAACGAATTTGCTCAAAATAACGCAAAAAACAACCAATTTTCACTTTTTAGTAGTGCTGGGCCGTTATCGGCATTAACGTGCTGCGTTAACGCGAGACTCTTATCACGCGATTAAAAAAAAACATCGCCGTTAATCTATTCTCAAAGCTGGGTGAGAGCTGGGTCTATTCTACGCAAGCCATGATGACTTTCACCTCGATAGTTTAGCGCGGATGTATACCTGACCGGTGAGCCGTCTGGGAAAGAAGTGCCCTTCTGAATCAAATCAGCAGGATGCCTGACTCTAACTGCAGTTCAGCAGTTTCACTTGAACTCACGAACATTTAATTCATGCCTTCGTGACAAACTGGGGTATTAGACGCAAATAAATGAGTAAGGACAGGTGAGAGTGTTATGGAATTTAATAACGCACGCCAAATGAGAAGAAAAAAACTTCCGCATTTCGCGATGTGTGTGTGTGTGTGTGTGTGTCTGTGCGGTCCTTTACTGACAGCCGCCTGTGTGGATCTTGTCGGAAAATATGGCGAAAAGTCCTACATGACGGGAATAGTTTGTCAGTAATGCCACTAATATCTGCACACTCCACGTCTCAATTCCATTTCTGTTTAGTTCAGTTATGACTTTAGTCGCATTAAGTAATCAAAAATCGCTGTTTACATGGTAGACTCTTAATCAGAGTATTGTTTTAATCATATTAAAATCGTATTAAAGTATTGTTGCCCACGTAAACATACTCAATGCTTGACACACCGTCAGGGCTCTGTGAACTTGCCTAAGCAGCGTTTTCTGTATGTACGTACATCAAAAGCAAGTATGAAATCACTGTTTGGAGCTTATGTAGGCCTACAGTTCAACATTCATGTTTAACTAAATAAACAGTTAGTAAACACAAGTACATCTTATTGAACATCATTTATTTTCATCACCAATTATCATAGTAGAACAGTTTCTCAAGCAGTTTGTGATGCATTTTGGAAACAGGAGATGAGCCCCTGGTCTAATGCGTCACCTGGCTTGAGAACCCGTTCTTATAGACTTATTATTTGGGTAACACACATATTCTGAATGCCTTCGGCAGAATTCAAATGAGCCATTTTAATCTAGATTAATCTAGATTAAAAAAATTAATCTATGCCCACCTATACTTTTTAGTGAAATATATGTGTCCTAATAGTGTTTATAGCAGCGTGGGGCACATATATGACTGTCAACAGCTCAAAAAATGTGTTTTGGTGTTTCGTGACCCTTTAAAGATTAAATATGTTTTTGTTAGGGATAAAAGAGTCAAGAAGTTGCCTAAAGCATAAATGTTTTAATTTAGTTTAGTGAAAATATACATTTTTAAAATGCATCTAATTATTATTTCACAACATTTTATAATTTAATAAACATGCAAAATAATTTTCACTGAAGTAATAGTAAAGTAGAAATAGTATAATATAATAGTATAGTATAAGTATAGTATAGTTTAAATGAAATAGAGTGATATAATCCATTTCTTCTCTCTACAGCAGACACTCTGCTTTCAAAGATGCCATAAAAATAAATCAATACACAATCTTTAAGATATTGGTATCAGGCATGGAAAATCCATATCTGCTCTATTAGATATTGCTATTGACCATGACAAAATCAATATCAGTTGACCACTGCTTACTGTAATCATAAAGGTCACAAAATGTATAAATTCATTTCTTGAATAAATTCATATCATTAAATTTATAGTGGGGCTGCACGGTGGCGCAGTGTGTAGCACAATCGCCTCACAGCAAGATCGCTGGTTCGAGTCCCGGCTGGGTCAGTTGGCATTTCTGTGTGGAGTTTGCATGTTCTCCCCGTGTTGGTGTGGGTTTCTTGCTCTGGTTTCCCCCACAAGTCGAAAAACATGTGGTATAGGTGAATTGGGTAAGCTAAATTATCAGTAGCGTACGTGTGTGAATGAGTGTGTATGGATGTTTCCCAGTGATGGGTTGCAGCTGGAAGGGCATCCACTGCATAAAACATATGCTGGATAAGTTAGCGGTTCATTCCGCTGTGGCGAAATCATTTTTAATCGCAAAAATCACAAATAAAAATCATAAAAAACTTGGGGGTCTGACTTTACTACATCTAATCATGCACACATACAAAAAAGTGGTCGCAGCTTCCGGTTCATGCAGAGTTGTGACGCAGTTCCTCGAGAAGCGGAATATTAAATGAGATAACAGTGGGTGTGGCAAGTTGATTGGATGTAGTGAAGTAGGCATTTCATTCAGAAAGATGGGGGAAAGGGAGATTTATTACATCCTAACAGACACCTCCTGCTCACCCTTTCGGTTTGTTGTTAAAACTGACTCCGTTTACATGGACATCAGTAATCGAATTATTTGCTTTAATCTAATTAAGAGAATAATAAGACTAAGGTGTTTACATGAGTTGCTTTTTGAGTGTTATTTTCATGATCTCGTTTTACATGTTATAGCTCATAATTCGATTAACGTCATTGCGTCACCGCACTATCCGCATTTCCTCCAGAGAATCATGTAATTTCGGGTGTTTCATTTTTAATTCATCAACTTTAACTACAGTTTGGCACTTTCATTCACGAACACTTCATGCAAGCCCACCGTGACAAACGAGATATTGGAATAAACTGCTGAAAGTGTTGTTTTAATGGAAGTTCATCATACCGCATGCTGAATGGAAGAAAAAAAACCTTCACGATGCAGGTGTCTGTGGGTCTGCACTGACTCGGTAGGTGCAAAGAGTGTCAAACAGCAGTGTGTGTGTGTGTGTGTGTGTGTGTGTGGACTACTCTGTTGCAAAAAGCGGCTTAAAGTCCTACATGAGGGTAATAGTTCGATTAAGGTGTTTACATGCATGAACTGCACTTCAATAATGCGACTGAAATCGGCTTACTCCACGTGTCTTAATTCAATTTCTCTTTAGTTCGATTATGACCTTAATCTGATTAAATTAATCAAAAAATGCTGTTTACATGGTAGACTCTTAATCAGAGTATTGTCTTAATCGCATTAAAATCGAATTATTGGTGTCGATGTAAACGTAGTCACTGACAGTTGGAGGGGGTGTGGTTAAGTATATTAGCCACGCCCAATACCTCAGACAGACATAATCTGAGAATTTAACTAGAAACAGGTAGGTGCACTTTCAGATTTCAATTAAAGATTACAAGGACAAAGTATTTATTTTCTCTTAATTAGTGCTGGGCCGTTAACGGCGTTAACGTGCTGCGTTAACGCGAGACTCTTATCGCGCGATAAAAAAAATATCGCCGTTAATCTATTCTCAAAGTTGGGTTGGGAGCTGGGTCTATTTTACGCAAGCTATGATGGCTTTCACCTTGATATATTACCGTGGATGTATACCTGACTGGTGAGCCATCTGCTCTTTTGAATCAGAGACTCTAACTGCAGTTTGGCAGTTTCACTTTTAATTTATTCCTTCATGACAAACTGGGGTATTAGATGCAAATACGGAGTAAGGACAAGTGAGAGAGTTATGGAATTTAATGACGCATGCCAAATGGTAAGAAAAAAACTTCTGCATTTTACGATGTGTGTCTGTGTTTGTGTATGTGTGTGTGCAGTCCTTTCTGACAGCCGCGTGTGGACCTTGTCGGAAAATACGGCGAAAGGTCCTAAAGACCGCGGGGTTTACTTCAATAATGCCACTAATATCTGCATACTCCACGTCTTAATTCCATTTCTGTTTAGTTCAGTGATGACTTTAGTCAGATTAAGCTCATCAGAATTCGCTGTTTGAAGCTTATGTAGGCCTACAGTTCAACATTCATGTTTAACTGAATAAACAGTTAGTAAACACAAGTACATCTTATTGAACATCATTTATTTTCATCACCAATTATTATAGAACAGTTTCTCAAGCAGTTTGTGATGCATTTTGGAAACATTTTGGAGATGAGACCCTGGTCTAATGCGACACCCGGCTTGAGAAACCTGTTGTCAAAGACTTATTATTTGGGTAACAACCATATTCTGAATACCTTCGGCAGAATTCAAATGAGCCATTAGATTAATCTAGATTAAAAAAATTAATCTATGCCCACCTATACTCTTAATACAATGCACAGATTAACTGTTCATCAATGAGAGCTTAAAAATCAATATGGCTAGTTTTGATTTCACTTGTACTTTAAGACATGGATCTGATGCCATTAAATCCTCAGGAAGCAGATGCTGATCAGGAAATTCGACCAAGCAAAAAAAGACAGAAAGCCAGACAGAAAAACACATTTGAGAAAAAGTAGAAAATGTTATTGAATATGAGAAGCCGTTAAAAAAGCAGAAATGAAGCGCTTGATACAGAAAAAACTAATTACAGCACATAACCTTTAAAACATTTATGCAACAGGAGTCCTTCCATCACATTTAACAAAGAGCCGACAGTCCAAAATGCTTCTTGCAGACTATATAATTGCCTGTTGTTGGTTTTATCGACCACCGGAGCATAGCTGGTCTGGAGCATTTGAGCAGCAGGCACTGGCTGAATGCATCAAATCAGAAAACACAACATAACAAGCCTTGGCAGAACTGGACGCCAGCCAGAAATCATTGAGGATCTCTTGCCAGTCAATTGAAGCCCAAATCACGTCAAGTGGGGGACCTGCAGATCTCGCTGATGGAGAATGAGTCATGTTTCCTTAAAGATCCATCAAGTGTTTGCATCTCATCTCAGGCTCATGTAAGATTTAAACGCTTAGCTGATTTACTGCTCACTGGAGGGTAAGAGCTAAAACACAGTGAAACCCAGCCATTGCAAACCTGATTATAACCAAATAACTAAAGACTTTTGCATATAACTTATATATATATATATATATATATATATATATATATATATATATATATATATATATATATATATATATATATATACATACAGTACAGCAGTACAGTTAAAGTCAGAATTATTCAACTGTGTATATATATAAATATATATATATATATATATATATATATATATATATATATATATATATATATATATATTCAGTGTTTCCTCTAGGATTTTTTCCAGCTGTGGCGGTAGGACTTTTTTTACACAGATCTGCCAACTATTTCAAAGACAAATATTACATGCAGTATTACAAGTCGAGATAGCATTCATGTAATACGAGCATGCAAATCTCTTTGCTTGCACGCCGATATCCTCTGTTCGTGCACAGAACTTCTTGCATGCACTCAAATTTACACGTTCAAGTGCAGATCTTCTTGTGCACTCTCCAGTAAGCGCTGCTGAAGCGCGATTTAGTGTGTTTTTGTGCGTTTTCCGACATTAACACGTCCTGAAGTAAAGTGAAACGGCATTAAACTCCAGCAAGATAAAGTCATTGTATGCAGAGCCATTGACCTTTATCAATAAAGTATACTTATGGAAACTGTGTACATCTTAACTGAAAGCTACGCGGTGTTTGCTAGACTCACGCACCTGTCAGTCAGTCTGTCAGAGAGTCAGTCAGCATGTCACTATAAAGGGTTGAACAAATAGCGCACAGCACTACTACGGTTACAGAAAAGTTTGCGCTGTTTACCTCTAATATGTTTTGGTGCGATTATAATCCGCTATAAAAAACACGACTAAATGTTTTAAATGAGAAGTTGTAATGTAATGCCATGGCGGGATGAATTTTGGCGTGGCGGACTGCCACGGATGAATGAATGTAGCGGAAACCTTGATATATATATATATATATATATATATATATATATATATATATATATATATACACACACACATATACACACACACACAAATTGGTTCTGGATTTATTTGTAATTTAAATATTTTTTTATATATATATAAATGTATATACAGAATATTTATACACAACGAGTACACACACATTATGTGCATACAAACTTTTATTTCTGGATGCGATTAATCATTTGACAGCACTAGTTTTTCCCCTAAGAAAGCAGGTGTATTAGTCTGCATTAGCCAAGAGAAACAATGGGCCCTATCATACACCCGGTGCAATGAGGTGCTAGGCGTAATAGGCGCGATTGAACAGTAATTTTCATGTTTTGCACTACTTTGTGAACTCATGGGTGCGTTGGTCTGAAAAGGAGGTGTGTTAAGGCGCATTGTAGATGCGTTGCAATTTTGAGGAACTGAAATAGACCGCACCATTGACAAACTGAAAGCAGTATTATTTATTATATGCAGATTTTTATTGGTTTAAATAAAAACAAGTTTAGATTTGTGCACCTGTCGGGTTTTGAAGACATCTGCGTCACTGTATGGGCATAAGAGCTGGAAGTGTGTTTGGATGTAACTAAGTTTTTTGTCCACACTTCGTTATTATTGTTCACTTATTCGTTGGCTGGAAATTAGAACTGAATTTAGAAATAGTTTTGAAACAAATCTCTGCGCTTAACAAACGAAATAAATATGTAGGCTAATGGATGTCTTCAGTGAAGTGCATCCAACACCGTTTCCTTATCCACAAAAGTAAAGGAGTAAAGTAAAGAGTAAAAGTAAAGTAAAGAGAAAATAAAGAGGCTGAATGGAGGAGGCTCGTTCTTCATCCACACACTGCAGATTCTCTGTTTAACTGTTTTCTTGCTAGTGAAGCGTTCAGTTTTTACTAGGGGTGTGACGAGACGCCTACCCCACGAGACGAGACACGAGATTGGGTTCACGAGAACAAGAGACGAGACGAGTCGAGATTTTTATACTATTTTTTTTAATCTTCGATGATGAAATATATGAATGGAAAATAGTATTTTATTCAACTGAAAAAAAAAAAAATCACAAAATGCAAAACTATCTAGGCGCTTTTTTTTAAACCAACTTGTAATGAATGTTATTTTTCTTCTATTTTAATGAAGAATGTCTTTTTACATATAATTTTAAATATTAGCAAAATATTTGCTATTCTATAAATGGAAAATAGATTTTTAAATCAACTGAAGAAGAAAAATAAATAAATCACAAAATGCAAATCAATTTAGGTGTTTTTTTTAAAGATTGCAATGAATGGTATTTTATTTCTATTTTAATCATCTATTTAATCTTATCTTCTACTTCTATTTTAATTAATTATATGCCATAAAGGACATGCAAACACTGCAAAATATTTAGCTATAAACTCTACTGACTGACCTCACATGAGAAATAAAACTCCTTTCCACAAATAGAGCTTAAAAAAAATTTATGTAATTGTTTTCATTAAAATTTCGTTTTTTTATTTGACTCACTCTAAGGTACTCACTCTAAGGTACTGTGGACGCGACACTGAAGTAAGGAATGATAGGAGGGAGTTGTTGTTTTTATGTAATTTAATACCGCTCACCTCGCAGAATGAAAGGACTGCATCTCCCGGACAGCATAAACGTGTGTTCTGTTCGGTAATGATGATGTGATCATCTCGAGGTCTCGAGATGTGTGTATCTGTGGTACTTTCCTGACTCGGTAGGTGCAAAGAATAGTGTCAAACAGCCGTGTGTGTATGTCCTGTTACAAAATGCAGCTAAAAGTCCTTCACAATATTAAGTTTGATTACGGTGAGACACAGCAGCCGCTGAACTCTGGTGAAAAAAAAGCGGTTACGTCACATTTACCCGCCCTACTGAGTGGCACGCGCAACTCCGAGGCCGGCTTGGGTTGGGTTGCCAGACGTGTGCAAAGCAACTGATTTGCAGTTTAAATCCAATCCTGCCTCCAATTTTCAGTGTTAATTTCACCCTCAGCTCTATCATAACATCACAACTCATGAGACAACTTTTCACCTCGACGAGAAATCTTGTCGCGTTTTAATCTCGTGAGATCTCGTCATACGAGATCTTGTCACATCCTTCGTTTTTACACTTACAAAGTCGCCATGTAAATAGCAAATGTGCCATGGCGCGACGCAACTCACTCTTAAAGGGAATGGGAAATGAGACTCTGATAGGTTTAATGCACGTTATGCTCAAAACACACCCATAACGCATTAAGGGAGCGTATTTTTACGGCCTTAAAAAAAGCAGAAGTGGATTTGGACACAGCCTTAATGCTTTTGCACCATACGCTTTAGACTTTGCGCCTAGATTGTTAAAATAGAGCCAAATATGTTCCAAAGCAAACAACTAACACTCTTATCTCACTCTAAACATGTAAATTGTGCAAACCTCAGAAAATTAAAGAGAAAAATGTGAAAAACAATATGAAAATCATGTCTGTTTGTTTTCTGCATTAACAGATTGAATGCATAGAGCTCAAATATTACTATGAGCAAACTCAATATTTATTTATTATTATTATTATTTATATAAACACTATGTTCACAAAGAGTAGCTAATAATAAAATAATGCAGCTAATAAAATAAATCATACATTTTTACATTTTTATGAACCAAACACAACCAGAGGCAGGTTAAAAGTAACATGCTGCAAAATACAGCGCAGTCTAATGTGAAAAAAACGGCTAAGGTCATAACCAAGCGGCAACCTCCCGCTCTCCCTCGGGAAGCCAATACGGAAGTAACTAAAGCTGCAGTTCATCGACTCGCCTGGGGGGCTGGCTCCAGGAAGTCTAAGGGCTTTCTTTCTGCATTGGTAAATTGGCCATTTTTACAGCTGATAAAAACATGTTTACAGCCTGGTACAAACGATGGCTTTGGTGCATATACCTTCATGACAACTCTGAGGGGGGTGAATTTTTTTATAACTCATCCGTTTCGTTTTTATTAGGTTATATTAAGTTTGCATAATTAAGGGCGTGGCCACTTGAGTGACAGCTAGCCCTCGCTGCTCGCTGTCTCGTCACCTCAGCTGTTTCTGGCTAATTAGCCGCTGAGCTCGGCATATAAATCGTGTATTTGTTTTGGTTAATGTTTCTTTACACAGTCATTTGCCTTTTGGAATTATTTCCTGCAATTATCAGATGATATGGCATGCTGTGTGCACTTAATTGTGCTTACAAACCGTTCAAGTTGCCTCCATTTCACAGGTGAGTGAAATGATGTACGTATATACCATCTCTATAAATGTATTTGTTTTATTTAAGATCATTTATCATTTAAATGTTCTTTAGACCAGTATTGCACTCCAGAATCTGACAGATTGATTAGCTGTAGGCTATGAAACCGTCATCTGAAGCGTTGTCATACACTGTTAGTGCTGGATTTTATAAACAGCCTTGCATTTACTAACACAGACTATATCTGAAGTGTTTGATAGTCATTCGCGTTTTCCTCCTGTCGAAAAACGTCATAAAAACAATGTTTAGTGGCTCAATGTGTTACAACAGTGTTTTTAAAAGTCTAAACACTTTATTGATATAGTGTACAACCAAGCACATGTGGTCAGAACACAAACGAGTCACAGGTAATGAAGTATTAAACGTTCTCCCAAACTAATAAGTCTGTTTTAATCCAGGTCCAAGCAAAATGCTGAGAATCAAGCATGCGTCTGTAGCTTCGCTCACTCTCCGCCTCTTTGCCCTTATTTGGTATGCCGCGTTTGGTGCGATGACGCGCTAACAAAATGGCGACGGTTGGCCGCGCCTAATTGTGGCTTCTTTTGCAGTGTTCAGAAACCTATGGGTGACGTCACGGACACTACGTCCATATCTTTTACAGTCTATGGTCATAACACTGTCGCACAGAATAACTATGGTCTTCTGTTTCATTTAGGATCATCACCAAAAAGATATTAAAAATGAGCAAGATCACAAGTTTAACACGTTATTTTCAAACTACCAAATCCACTCTTTCAATCCCTTACAAACAATTAGTGCTCTTAAAATGTCAGGTCAGCGAGTAGGCCTATTCTGGTTGCACATATACAGGATAAGCCTAAAAAAATAATTTACTGCCCCTGTGAGGGAGAAAAAAAAACAGTGTAGAAAGCTTATGTGATTAGATGAGTCATTTATCTTGGTTGGCTTAGTAAACACGAGGACAGACTTTAAGTTAGAACAGATACACTTTGCAAGAGGGGAAAAAAAGCAATCTGTTACATGACACACAGACAACATTTGAGAGAAACAGAGGCGAGAAACAGAGGAGAAACTGCAGTTTAAAACAGCGTGAGGGTGAAATTCAGCAATAATAAGCAGCCCGCTGGCTGTTGGCTTCCATTAAAATCATATCTGTCCATTTATTTTCATCAGGACGGCAAGAACGAATACCCCTGACCTGAATTTGTTGATTTGCACTAGCCTCTGGACGCGAGGTGTAATAGATCGAAGAAGAAAAAAAAAAAGCTATTACCATTTCAAGCCTTGCCGGCAAACGGGAATGAAGGAAGCAGGGCTTGGCCTGTCCATCAATTATTCAAGACCATCAAGTCACAAAGATGTAAATACACTGCCTGCATTGCCTTAAATATTAAACAATGCACTGCACTGCTGCATAACAAAGCCTTATGTAACCTCCTGGGCTTGCATTTTACAACTGATCCAGAGCCTGGAAACTGCAGGATAAGTCCCTATTATGCATCCCGGGTGAACTGTACTTTTAAAGGTACGGTATGTCATTCTTTCATCCTAATCAAATATGCAGAACCAGTCAAAACACTGGTACAGTATGATTATTTAGGCAGTCCAAACAAAGCTGGTAGATGCTAGGTTTTCTTTATAAATCAATTTATAAAGTTATAAAGTTATTACAAAATTACTTATTAAGTATTTACATTTGAATTCTTTCTACCGAATTTAAATTGTTGCGCTTTGTTTTAATTAATTTGCTATTGTGCTGTTTTAATGCAACTATTTTTGTATGTGTCATATGATGCTACAGCCCTAGCTTAATTGATCTTTGGGAGACTTATATAGTCTCTATATAGACTTATATAATCACCTTAAAGTCAGCTAAATAATTAGCCACGTTATTACGATTTAACACCACCACCAACTGCAAAAGACATGACATGGAGTCACCAAAGAAAAGAAGCTAGATGTAGCCACTTGGAAAACCCACCATATCAAATCAGAGAAAGACATAAGATTCCAACACAGGCTCCATGGGAAAATGTGCCCAGGGATACATTTCTGAGAACCTAGAAATATGCGCTTGCAGGTACATATAGCTGCATTGTGTGTGTAAAGCGAATGCTACAGGGCGGTACTTACCTCCATATGAAGGTCTTTTCAGGCGTGATTGGTTTGCTTGGTAGCTCATTACGAAAAGCATCAGACTTGAGGCACAGAGTGGTTCCAGAAACCAGGTAAAATAACAAATTATCTTCTTGTTTGCTTTTGATAACACTATCAGTTGGGTTTAGGGAAGGGGGTGTGTGGGTAAAGTCCTTTTACTGCAAGTCATTTCACTCAGCGACCATCTTTGAAACATCTCTCAGCCAGTGTGTTTAAATGGGGAAACATCAAATTCTCCAAAATTGCTTGCCAAGCTTACGATTAAATTTCATATTAGGAATCAGCAATAAAATTAAACAACAACTGTATCTTTAGTTTCATTTTATACATTCGAATCACACAAAATCTGCAGTTACTCGTGTCTGGACCTCCCCCCTCCCCCGTAGAATCATCAGTCTATATCTATCAATGATTGGCTTCTGTACTAGAAGGCGGGACTTCATTCGCCATATTGATCGTTACACTTTTCCCCATTCAAAACTATACGGGTGACATGTGTATTCCAGTCTTTGGTGTGGCTCAGTCGATATCAAGTGGATATATTATGTAAGACTACAAGCCGACCGGCTTCTCTCAAGAATGCGGACGTTAAGATACGCAGAAATGTACACAGCGTCTTCTGGTAAATTTACGAGAAATGGCACATGAGAAAATGCCTCAGTAACGTATTTGAGATCATCAAAATGTACACAGCGCCCTCTAATGGAATTGTGAAAACAAAAACTGCAATACAATGTAGTCCATGGTACATGTTTCTTGATTCTTAAAAATGTAGCCCAGGGATCATAATACCATATATAGTCTTTGGTGTGGATCAGTCGATATCAAGCTGATATATTACACACAACGACCGGCTTCTCTCAGGAATGCGTGTGATAAGGACGTTAAGATAAGCAGAAATGTACACAACGTCCTCTGGTGGATTTACGAGAAAAGGCACGTTTGAGAAAATGTTCCCCACATTTGTCAAAAATGTACACGGCGCCCTCTAGTGGAATTGTGAAAACAAAAACTGCAATACAACGTAGTCCATGATACATATTTCTCGGTTCTCAAAAATGTAGCCCTGGGCACATAATTCCAATGGGTGCAAAGATTCAGCATAAGAGAAGTTAAACAACACATAGGCTTCGATAGAGTGGTCCCTTACAGATATTACCATAATGTTCAAATTAGCTATAACTAAACCAACCAAACTCGCAAAATAGAAAATCAAGCTTGCTTATTACAATCAAAATGGCTTATAAGTTACCTCATCAATGACTTGTTGAATTGATTCGTACATCCATAATAATTTAAGTGAACATCTCGGACTATACCAATAAGGGACCATTCTGAAATCTTGCCTTCTTGGTTTTGGGGGGAATTGGCCATTACCATTATCATTGCTATAGTTCATCAGCATGCCACAAAAGACAGTCAAGAGCTTCCCGGTGGCCGGGTCAGTGCTTTCGGCCAGAGACTTAATGTGCTCGGCAACTATCTGAGCACCGCCCGCTGCGTCAACCGCACTTCTGCCCTCATCTGCAAAACAAAGAGGTCACATAAAAAAAGAAATAAACAATAAAAAAGGCAACAAATGACACAAAAGGAACAGCAACCTGGATGACAGAATGACAGAAAACGGGGAGTTAAAGGAATAGTTCAAATCTTCCCCAATGATTCGCTTTATGGCTGCACGATATTGCAGAAATATGACATTGGGATTTTTTTTTTTTTTTTTCAGCGATATAAGAGTACAATTTCACCAGATAGCTTAAATAGCTCAATTTGAGACTAACTGGTTAATTAAGATTGATTTGGGATTATTCTGGGTGTAAATCATGCATAAAATATAATAAACAATTTAAGAGCATGAATAATTACAATAAAGCAAAGATGAAAGTGTAATATAAAGTGCTTCATGGCCTTACAGTATTTAGGTACAGAAATTGAACAATCAAATCAATTTCAAGTCTTCATTGCATAAATAATTACAACCCCAAATAAGAAAAATAAAAGTTAGGGCAGTATGGAAAACGCAAATACAAAAAGAAAGTGGTGATTTCTGAATTTACTTTGACTTGTATTTCATTGCAGACGATATGAACAAAATATTTCATGTTTTATCTGGTCAATTTCATTTCATTTGTAAATATACATCCTTTCCTGTCATTCAGACCTGCAACACATTCAAAAACAAGTTGGAACAGGAGCAGTTCAAATCAGGTAAATTGGGTAAATAATGATGTGATTTGAAGCAGGTGATTGTAATTATGATTTGGTACAAAAGCAGCATCCAAGAAAGGTCTAGTTCTTTAGGAGCAAAGATGGGCTGAAGATCGCCAGTTTGCCAACAAATACCTGAGAAAATTATTGAAATGTTTAAAAACAATACAGGTACTTGACTGGCCTGTCTGCAGTCCTGACCTGTCTCCAATAGAGAATATGTGACGCATTTTGAAGCACAAAATATACAATGAAGACCCCGTACTGTTGCCCACTTTAAGACATGTTTGCAGGATGAATGGGGCAAAATTACATCTGAAACACTCCATCACTTGGTGTCTTCAGTCCCTAAACAGACCCCCTAGTTTTTCGCGATTCCGCGATCGCTGAATCTAACGCAGAATTAACAAAAAGTCGCAAATTTTCATGATCCTGCTAAATTCTTAATTAAATGCAAAATATTCGCAAAAAAACGTAAATAATCTCATAAAACAACCAATTCCAAACCATAAAATTCAAAATATATTTATTTCAGTTTGCAATTAATTGTTTTACGTGACTTATAGACGTGCATATGCAGCGCATGTGATGTATTTGAGCATCTCTCAAAAAATGACATGTCACCTGCGCCCTCACAATCATTACATGACAGTGGAGGGAGGGGTGGGGGAGTGGTTTTGCAGCCTGTGCAGTAAGCAGACGCAGATGAAGAGCAAGAGATTTACATGTGAAGTCAATGCAAAGATGCGATTAGACATCCTGTGGCGCAAATTTGCAGTTTTGTGCGTTTGACACGCTTCAGACTGCAAAAAAGTGTGAGCAATGGAACAGACAGAAAAGCAAGCAGCTTACAATGATGGAGATTGGATCCAGGATGACGGCCGCTGGACGTCCGAATTGAAGACATTATTTGATCTTTAAATGTATGGCTGGTATTATGGTGTTCATGAAATCGATAAATGAGATTTTCCTGCAACTGAGAGAAAACGGTTCCCTGCGATGTGTTTTACGGCAATCAGTGTTTTAGGTGTATTTTTAATATTTATTTCTGGGAATTACCACCACAAAATGAGTAATTTTTAATTGCAAAAAAAAAAAAAAAAAAGAAATCACAAAAAACATTGTGAAAAACTAGGGGGTCTGCCTTAACGTCTTTTAAAGGCTGTGAAAGGAATGGCAACATTAGAAAGTGGTAAATGCTTTACTGATTCAACTTTTTTTGAAACGTGTTGCAAAAACCAAAATTAGATTACGTGTTTATTTTGAAGAAGGAGAAAAAAACAATAAAAATCATGAGGAACTCTGATACCCAAATAAGTAAATCTGAAAAATACTTGCTCAATATTTTAATAATCGCAGACAAAAAAGCAATTACAAGATACTGCTTACTTCCTGTATTGCCAACAACCCAAGAATGGCTAGAGATGGTATATAATATTTATGTAATGGAAAAAAATTAGTCTCCCTTTCACTCCAAATTAATGCATTTAGAAATATTTGGTCCAAATGGACTGATTACATTAGATTGCTCCATCCAATCTTTATAGAAATATAAAAATATTACTATCTAATTCCCATCCACAGAACAAACATTTTTCAATTTACAACCCATTGCACACACCCCCCCCCCCCTTAATTCTCTCTTTAGATTAGATATTTACAGTTGATAATATCTGAACTACATAAAGTTGAGTGAATAAATAAAGATTTGACCCTCTCTGACTTGTGTATATTTAGTTATTGATATTATTTATGTTACTACTTCTTTGTTACTGATATTTTCATATATTTTATGAAACTTTGTTTTTTTTTGTTCTGTTACTTTATAGTTTGTAAAAAAGAAAAATGTTTAGCAATGGTAAATGTACACTCTCATAAGTGGAATCATTGTACTGTATTTATTGCTATAAATAAAATAAATAAATAAAAATCATAAGGAACACAATTAATAATGTTTGTTGTTTTGTCTGCAATAAAATACAAGTCAAAGTAAATTTAAAAATCACTTCTTTCTTTTTCTGTTTGCGTTTTCCATACTGTCCCGTTATTTTCTGATTTGGGGTTGTAAATAAAATGCATCTTTATTAAAGTTACAAATGCTACAATTTCTTGTGCAGATGAGAAACTTTAACTCTGTTATCTCTAGAGTTAACTATTATAAACTCAACATCGTAGATGCTGTGATGTTGTGATATCACTGCTGAAACAATACATTGTAAAGCCCTAATTCGCCATTGAATTTTCCTTTTTGGTTGAACTATTCCTTTAATGAAGAGACAGGTTGGGATTTTCAATGGAATGTAATGTGACAACTGATAATGTTGTTTGGAGGACACAAGAAAATAGCCACTGTGGGATAAAAGAAGAGGAAATGAGATCAGAAACTGTATGCATATAACACAACAGCACACGATATGTTTATATCTGCTAACTAACAGTTTCTGTAATTTGTGACTCATCTTTCGATTATTTACGGTAGTGACTTGCATTATGGGATGTTGATCTCTGCTCTGTCGACTTTTGATGTTGAAAATTCAACTCTACAGTTTAACAAAGTGACTTTTATTGACCTTTTAGTCCTTTGAAGTAATATAACGTAAAATAAATAATATATAGAGAAATAAGTGTGTAAAATAACAGAAAATGTACTGGCAGTTTATTACAAGGTTTTTGGACTGTAATATACAACACTAACCCAGACAAGATATCACTTTAAACTATTAAAAGTTATAATGAACGTCACTTTTTCAAACTTTTCATGGTTGAAAACTTTTGGAAGAAAGATCAAGGTCCCACAATGCAATTCAAAAGCATTAATAAATAAAAACATGAATCACAAAATACAGAAAACTGCTAATTTACAGATATTTTTACAGTGTAGCTGCTAAGTTGACATGAGGTGTAGGACGTAAATAAAAGTCCAGAGTCCAGAAGTGCAGCAGAAGCACAGCCTATACAGAATCCAGACTGCAGGGTTTAACTAACAAAGGAAGGTGTTAAAAAAAATCCACAGAGACACCGAAGTCCAGCGTGATTTAAAAACAGCATTTGACAGTCAAGACTTATACGTTCCAATTTGCATACTATCCATCCTAAAAAGGCATGTTGAGAATTCCAAAGTAACCCAGAAAGTCTACTATTTATTTTGGTAACACTTTACATGAAGGGGCTAAAACTATTAGAATCATGACTTGACACATGAATGAGATTTTGTGCAGGCTTATGACAACTGAGTGTCATTTGCTCAGTTATGTCATTTTAAATGCAAAGATGATGTGTTTGTCATGACAACTTGACATTACAAAGGCAACATACCCCTAATTGGGTCATGGGTTATAATTGGGTCATGAATTTTTTTAACAGCATCATTAACATATTTCTTGACATTAACTAAAGTGATACAAAATAATATCTGAAAAGTTCAGATGCAAAACCCTCTATATCCATCAGACCTCTTTTCTTGTAAATGAGCATTTTCTATCAGGCTCCTCTGATTAGGTTCAGACGTTTCATTTTATATGTAATGATAAGGTTATTAGCTAGTTAATAAAATACTTTTTTTCAAAAATGTCACTTTAGACAATTCTTTGTTTTTTAACAAATTAGATTTTCTTTTGCATCAAAACCAGCTAAATCCACGTGTGCTTTTTTGTAAAAACCTCTAAATCCACCTATAGGGACAAGACAGTGCAATTAGTTGAAATTCACTAAAGATGCAATTAGAAATAATTTTACCAAACATAAAACACATTACACAAACCACCTGAAATTTAAAATAAATAAATCTGTCAAGTAAGTGGCGGTTCATTCCGCTGTGGTAAACCAGGGAAAAAGCAGAAGGAAAATGAATGAATGAAATCTGTCAAGTAAGAGCATTAATCAATAACATTAAAACTGACATTAATTAAATCTGTTGTCATTTCTGTTATTTGGGATTTGGATTTAATGTAAGTAGAGCAATGTAAACATTGCAAACATTGTAAACTAAGCTTGGTAGATTCAAATAATGTAGTGTGAAACATTATAAAACATTAATATCTGTGCATCCATTAATATAAAAAGCTGATCTGGCGTATAGGTATTATGAAGTAATATAAATAATGTATAGTTTTATACATTATATTTATCTTTTAAAAATAGCTTAAATTAGCAAAGGAAACACAAGGTAGGCCTACTGGGCAAAAAGGGATGTCTCTCAGACAATTTTAGAAGCTGTCTTTCATTCATTCTCACCATACTTAAGGTCTTGGTCTTTTGTTTATCCTCATAGCATCCACGTGGGATAAAAGAACGGCATCTTAACTCTGTCTTTCGTGAAACGCAGTTGTCGTTTCATGTATAGTAAATCGGATTCATTCAAAAAACGTTATGAATGCATGCTACACTTCCGACTGTACATTGCGTTTTCTTTTTCTTATAATGCACAGAGGTATTTTTGAGGTAAGGGACGTTTTCATTTGCCATTCACTGACAGTCGGACAGGCTCATCCAGTTCATCAAACTCCGTCTTTTAAAATCGAAATCGAAAGCGGAATAAAAGAGTCTCCTAATAAAGCCGGCGTATCAGCGCGCTGCTACATTGAAAACATATGATTAGATTCGCACCTTCTGATTGGTCCTCGGGATATAGCGGCTCTTGCTGTCAAAGGCAAGTGGCGTTTAGCGGCTTTTGCCAACAAGCCAACAAACGCTGCGATTGAGATGATTTAAAGCAAATCTATTTGTTGATGGTGTACTACGTGCCTAAAGCATTCACTCAATGTCATTAGCTCATTTTTGGCGGAAGTGGCATTTAGCGGCTTTTGCATCTGAACTCTTCATCTGTCATTAAATATTATTAACATTATTTTATAGACACAATTTATAGATATTTTAATGACAAATTTGTGGTATTTTTTAAAAATAATTATTCATTTTGATGTATTGTCATTTTAATTACTGTGCGTTATTTTAATGTCAAGCTATAATACTGTAATGACATTTTAACAACATATTTTAATGACAAATTCGCTTGATCATGTTGCCTTTGTCATATAGCTTTTGCATGTAAATAATTATAATGTTGTGTATTGTTTAATATGTAATATTATGTAATAATTATAGTGTTGTGTACATTATGTCAAGCTATAATATCTGCTATAATTGCATGTTTTTTTCAGGTTTGATTGTGATGTCTATGTCAAATAAATAAAATAAAACCGACACCGTTCCACTGGAGAAAAAAAAAGTCATTCAAAAAAATATTCACGACACAATTATAACAGCCTCGTGACATTCATACTGGTAAAGTGGAGGTAAGTTTAGAGTAGGTTATTGCTTTTTAATAAACTTTCTGACAAAATGAATCTCACTCCTTCAGGATGAACTGCTGGTCAAGGTAGGACAATATGAATAGCCACTGATTAATGACTTAAAATCTCTAAGAGTTAGTGAAGGTTATGAGACAAAGTAAGTCATTTTCAATTTGATCACTTATAAAAATAAATATGAACTTATAAAAAGTATTTATGAGGACAGGTTGGAAAAAGTGCCTGCGATTAATACAAATATTGACATGATAGCATCACCGCAGTTGCTGCAGATTTGTCCATCCATGATGCGAATCTCCCGTTTCACCACATCCCAAAGGTGCTCTATTGGATTGAGCTTTGGTGACTGTGGAGGCCATTTGAGCACAGTGAACTCACTGTCATGTTCAAGAAACAAGTCTGGGATGATTGACACTGTGGTCATAAAGGGATGGACATGGTCAGCAACAATACTCAGGTAGGCTGTGGCATTGACACAATGCTCAATTGGTACTAATGGGCCCAAAGTGTGCCAAGAAAATATCCCCCACACCATTACACCACCACCACCACCACCAGCCTGAACCATCAATACAAGGCAGGATGGATCCATGCTTTCATGTTATTTATGCCAAATTCTGACCCTACCATCCGAATTTTGCAGCAGAAATCGAGACTCATCAGACCAGGCAATGTTTTTCCAATCTTCTATTGTCCAATTTTATAGAGCCTGTGTGAATTGTAGCCTTGGTTTCCTGATCTTAGCTGGCAGGAGTTGCACCCGGTGTGGTTTTCTGCTGCTGTAGCCCATCCGCCTCAAGGTTTGACATATTGTGCATTCAGAGATGCTCTTCTGCAGACCTCAGTTGTAGCGAGTGGTTATTTGAGTTACTGTTGCCTTTCTATCAGCTGGAACCAGTCTGGCCATTCTCCTCTGACCTCTGGCATCAACAAGGCATTTGCGCCCACAGAACTGCCGCTCACTGGATATTTGCTCTTTTTCAGACCATTCTCTATAAACCCTAGAAATGGTTGTGCGTGAAAATCCCAGTAGATCAGCAGTTTCTGAAATACTCAGACCAGCCCATCTGGCACCAACAACCATGCCACGTTCGAAGTCACTTAAATCAGCTTTCTTCCTCATTCTGATGCTCGGTTTGAACTGCAGCAGATCATCTTGACCATGTCTACATGCCTAAATGCATTGAGTTGCTGCCATGTGATTGGCTGATTAGAAATTTGCATTAACGAGCAGTTGGACAGGTGTACCTAATAAAGTGACCGGAGAGTGTATATTGCATATTGAATATAATTTCACCAGATGACTTAATTTTTTAGTTGGAAAGATGGATCTGAGCTAGAACACCATGAAGGAATTAAGTAAACTTATTAGTTTTTACATATTTAAGTGGATTTAACAAAGTTGTTCCCACCCAAAAATCAAGAATTGTATTGTTTCAGCTCTATTTTAGATAAGTAGTTCCAAACAGCAATCATCTGTTTTTTAAAGTGTACTTACTTGGCAAATTTACCTCTGCTGTACACCAATCCCTCCCTCCTATACTACACTACATCAGTTGACGACATACTTTAAACAAAAGAGACTCGTGAATCATGAATCTGAGGTTTAATCCCTCACACAGCACTTTTTTACGCCAAAATACTGTCTTAGCATTGATTTATATTGTAGTTCCATATAGCTGAGTTTTCCAGTAAGCTCTTGTGAGCAGAGATGACGGTATTGGTGTGTCAGATGTGAGTCAGCTTATGTAGCTGGTATGAACAATGTTTCAGGTTTGTTTACACTGGTGCTTGCCCACGCAAAAGTCTATGACGGCCTCCTACTGCACACAAATGAGAGCCGGGAGAGGAAAAGAGAGCAGGAACGTGATTTAAATGCAACAAAACAAAGTAAAAGATCCAAATTCGGATGCTGAAAGAGTTCCAAATTGGCTGGTTTTATTGGTTTTGGATGCCGCGCAGTGAAAAAGACAACCATCCAGTTGGGATTACAAGTAAACGAAAGGCCTGACATGCATGACTGTGTGAAGACACATGTTTTTTCATCCGTCAAAGAGTCTGGGATCAAATTCAGCTGCCATGTCAATCAGAATACACCATCTGTGCTTAATGATATACCATTACTGTCATTTTATTAGCAGCCATATATATTTAGATACAGTGAGGGAAATAAGTATTGAACACGTCACCATTTTTCTCAGAAAACATATTTCTAAAGGTGCTGTTGACTTAAATTACAGTTACTTATAAAGTACTTGGCTTAAATATTGTCAATAAATACAATAAATTCTGAGAGGTAAGAGTAATGGGGACAAATCAGTCTCAAAAATAATACATTTACAAAATAAAGTTCATAAATGCACAGCACAATTCACATTTACATAATCTGATTCTTAAATTCATTCATGCATTTTTATTTGGCTTATTCTCTATTTCAGTAGTCGCCACAGCTGAATGAACCGCCAACTGTTCCAGCAAATGTTTTACACAGCAGATGCCCTTCCAGCCGCAACCCAGTACTAGGAAACACCCATACACATTAGGGTTGGGCGATGTCGACCAATTTGGCATCGTACGATGTCTAATGTGAAACATCGCGATGGACGATGGCATCGTCGTCGTAGGTGGGGGTGGTTGTTGTTATATATCAATTAATTCATAACGAATTAATTAATTGTAGCCTACCGTTTAACTACCCGACCTACATGGTCTTTGCTTTACCCATAACCAAACCATAAATAAATTAAGTTACACACAAATTATCACCTGTAAATCACTTGTTTCCGCGAGACTCTGGCATGAATAGGCAGAGTGATCTGTGTCCTTATAATGGCTTTTCCCACAGCTGGTGGAGGAGATGAGAGTTCGTTTGGAGTTTACTGTTATTTGTATTGTGATTGATGATAACTTCCTTATTTTATTATTATTATTATCATTATTATTATTATTATTATGAGGAAATAAGGCGACGTAGTGGCGCAGTAGGTAGTGCTATCGCCTCACAGCAAGAACGTCGCTGGATCGCAGGTTCGAACCTCGGCTGGGCTGGGTCAGTTGGCGTTTCTGTGTGGAGTTTGCATGTTCTCCCTGCGTTCGCGTGGGTTTCCTCCGCGTGCTCCGGTTTTCCCCCCAGTCCAAAGACATGCGGTACAGGTAAATTGGGTAGGCTAAATTGTCCGTAGTGTATGAGTGTGAATGAGTGTGTGGATGACTGAATTCTGAATTAATTACTGAATTAATTGAATTATGAGGAAATAATAACAAGTAAAGATGCTAGGGCTCGACCGTTTTGGTCACATATGCGCCCGAAATTTTATCTAAACTTCTGTTAACCAGTCAGTATCAAAAGTCCAGCTCTTGTTACTTTCTCCAAACCACATGTGAAAAGCAACGTCACAGGAAAAGTTTAGCCAGGCATCTCAAAATGGGTTTCTAGCTCATCAATCACCTGCAGTGTGAGCCTCATGTCACTCATTCAGACAACTGCATCATCAGTTCCCCTTCACGTCACATGGGAGAGTCTGTAAAACGCCTGACAGTGAAGGCAGCAGGTTTGGGAGTGATAATGGGCACTTACGGCTGTCGTAGCAGATGTTGCCGAGGGCTCGTCCCGTCTGGAGCAGTATTTCCTGGTCCTTACTGTTTAGCAGCTGAACCAGCGGAGGAATGAGTCCCGCTTCCACACACGGGCTCCTCATGAATTCTGCAAAAAAAATCCAACAGTTTCAACTCATTAAAGGGGATTATTATTACTATTATGCCCCTTTTTACAAGATGTTAAATAAGTCTCTGATGTCTCTACAGTGTGTATGTGAAGATTCAGATCGAAATACCACACAACTAATGTTTAATAACGGTTTCAACTGACCCTTTTAGGTTTTGATCCTAATTGTGGTGTTTGGTGACTGTCGCTTTAAATGCAAATGAGATTGTGCTCTTTTCAAAAGAGGGCGGAGTTACAAATGCCTGTGTGTCAGCATAGTGGCAGATTCAAAACAGGACTAATTTTATCTCTGTGAAAAACTGAAAATGTGTGCACCCTAATCATTTTGTACAAATTAAGGAGAGTGCAAAATAGGAAGTGCCATCATTCGATTAGTGTTTTAAAGGTTGTTGTGCCTTTTAATTATTAGTTGAGCAGAACATAAAAGACAGACACAAAATAGAGATTTTTTTTATTACTAAAATCACAAATAATGCAGAAAACAGACGCTTATTGAAAATGTTTAACTATGTAAAAACAAAACAAAAAATAGAAAATTAGACTTAGGTCCAATCCCAATTTTATTTCTGCACCCCTTCCCCTTCCCCTTGGCCCTTGAAACAGAGAGTGAAGGGGAAGGGCTTCAAAATTTACCCCTAAGAAATGGGACAGCACTACAGCACCTGCACACGTCATCATATGTCATCGCGATCTCTTGCTTCATATGAGATCAGACGATCGCAACTGCTGTAGTGATTCCAGTTGTGTTATTTTTTGGTATTTATCTTCAGGAAATCATTGAAGGCATATATCATGTTATCATAATGATATAATAATGAAAATAAGCTCGTAACTATACTGCGCATTTACACCGTGGCCATATGCATCTATAAAAAGCTCATTCCCAGCCACTAGACTTCTCTGACAGGGTATTGGAGTGTCATCGAGTGTCAGTATGTTGTGGGACTGCTGTAAAGTAGTTATTATTATGGATTATAGATAGCGAAATTTTTTAAATCATGATGCTAAAAGATGAACACGGTTATGAATATATTAAAACATGTGCTTCTTTGTTGTAAAAATTTGTAATAATGACAAAAAATACTAATTTGTGCATCTCCTGACTTCCGTGTGCAGCCATGCTGCTGTTGTGGCTGGTGTATTCTAGGAAATTTTCATACCCCTTGGTTTCGAGTGTGGTCCTGAAAAATCTCAGTTTCAAGGGTTATCTAGCCCTTCCCCTTAGCCCTACGCCTTTAAGCTGAAGAGAATTGGGACACCCCTACCCCTTCACATGAATGCGCAAAACGCGGAAAGGGCTAAGGGGTAGAATTGGGATTGGGCATTAATTAGTTAATGATATCTGAAGCTGGATGTAAGATTCAGGAGACAGAGACTGTCAAAATTAGGTAGGTTAATATTTTAAGACAAGTTAATAAGTTTATTCATTCATTCATTCATTTTCTTTTCGGCTTAGTCCCTTTATTAATCTGGGCTCGCCACAGCGGAATGAACCGCCAACTTATCCAGCATACGTTTTTCGCAGCGGATGCCCTTCCAGCTGCAACCCATCACTGGGAAACACCCATACACCCTCATTCACACCCATACACTACGGACAATTTTAGCTTTCCCAATTCAACTGTAGCGCATGTGTTTTGACTGTGGGGGAAACTGAAACACCAAGAGGAAACCAACGCCAACACGAGGAGAACATACAAACTCCACACAGAAATGCCAACTGACCCAGCCGAGGTTCAAACCAGCGACCTTCTTGCAGTGAGGCGACATCGCTACCCACTGCGCCGCCCCTTAATAAGTTAATATTCATTCATTCATTCATTTTCTTGTCGGCTTTGTCCCTTGCGGGGTCGCCACAGTGGAATGAACCACCAACTTATCCAGCACGATTTTACGCAGCGCATGCCCTTCCAGCCGCAACCCATCTCTGGGAATTTCCACACACACACATTCACACTCATACACTACGGACAATTTAGCTTACCCAATTCACCTGTACCACATGTCTTTGGACTGTGGGGGAAACTGGAGCACCCGGAGGAAACCCACGCGAACGCAGGGAGAACATGCAAACTCCACACAGAAACGCCAACTGACCCAGCCCAGCCGAGGTTCGAACCTGCGACCCAGCGACGTTCTTGCTGTGAGGCAACAGCACTACCTACTGCGCCACTGCGTTGCCTAAGTTCATATTTTTTAACATTATTATTTTTTTAAGTTACTATTTTAAAGACAAAAATTATTTATTGTGTCGGTGTCAATAGCCCAGTGGCAGTGCTCACATCGACCCGAGTTCAATTCCGAGCTCGAGGTCTTTTGTCGATCCTTCCCCTCTCTCTGCTCCCCATGATTTCCAGTCAGTTCTCTACTCTGTTTCAGTATCCATTAAAGGTTTAAAACCCCTATAAAAAAATTCAATAAAATGTTTATTGTCAAGAGAAAAATTCCCTAAATACAAACACTATTTTGGATATAACTTTATATAATTTGTTATTATTTTAATTTTATTTAAGTTTTTGTTTTTTAGAAATATAACACAAGATTCTTTAGAAGACTTAAAAATCTACCCACAATTCTACAATGACCAATACATTTTATCTGATTTCAAACATTTGCATTAGCTTTATTTAAAGGTCCCATGAAATTAAAATAAAACATTTTAGATGCGAAGAAGCCGATTTAGCTCATAGTTTTGTATTCTGTAATAAAATACAGGGATTCTGGGATGAGTTTTTTTTAATGCTTTCAGATGTCCTTGAGCTACAGTTGAATTCTGATCCAGTGCTTATTATATTGGGACATTCTGATTATATATGTTCATTGAGCACTGCACAACAGAAATTCCTTGCATATTGTTTGATAACAGCCAAAAAGCTGTTTTTATTGTTCTGGAAAAATGTTAATCCTCCAACTGCTAAACTATGGCTTGAAGAATTGATATCTACTCTGCACTTGGAACGAACCAGATATCTTTTAAAAGGCAACATTGGACAATTTCACAAGATTTGGGGTCTTTCTTCCATCACTTCGTGGGGAATTCTTTTTCTCAAAACAATGTATTGTAACTAAAAAAAGTTGTTTTGATTATCACCGTATACAGTGTTGGGGAGAATACTTTGTAAATGTATTTAGTTACAGAATACAGAATACCTGCTTTAAAATATATTTTGTAACGTATTCCGTTACTTTGCTTAATCCTGGTACTGTATTCTAAATACTTGGAATACTTCCCCTTAAAAACAGCCTTCAAGTCTATTAAATGTCACACTATGCGTTGGTAGCAATTTCTGCAGGAAAACAGAGGGCCTCTAATGCCCATTATTGACTGATAAATAAATAAAACAATATAATTATGTTTATTAAATAATGTTTATTTATCAAAGCGTCAACAAATTCAATTTCTGTTTCTATAATAAAGATAAAAAGTGCTTGAACATAGACAGCATTACTGTCTGTAATGTACAGTATATGTATATAATATGCATTTTGCTTACCCTTTGTATTTCACAGTCTGCACAGAAAAAGAGATTGCACTGCACTGGGCTCACCCCTCTCATTCTTTAAAGAGAAAAAATGCTTGAACTTCCAAGACGTGAATGCATTTTTTCCTTTACTGCTGCTAGAAAGTTGCTTCGGTTGCGGCTCCAACCCCTCGAGCCCCTGGTCTGAATCCTTCATATTTGTACACTCAAGTTAACCAGGGCTGCCAACTTTGGCTAAGGTGTCCCGCCCACATTTGTGTCAGAAAAGCGAACGTAAATTTAAGAAGCGTAAATGAAACCTCTGAAAGCGCAAACAAAACATCAAGCAGCGAATTCACGAACAATGACGGCAAAAAAGCAGTTTATTTGAAAATCATGGTTGTTGTCCGGTTGTTCGGTGTTTGCGTTTGTCCTTTTTGCTGCGTGAGAAAATGGAGGTGTGGCGTGAGAGTGTGAGAACAGGGTCAATTGCGTGAGTCTCACTGAGTTAACGCTGGTGATTGCAGTCGGGAGTGTAGCTTCTGTTTCTATGGTTTCGGCGGCAATTTAGTAATATTATTATGGGCCAGACACGCATCGCCCTAAGTATTCCAATGGTATTAGGAAAGTAACTGTATTCTAAATACCCTGTTTAAAAATAGTAACTGTAACGGAATACAGTTACTCAAGAATAGTATTCTAAATACGTACCGCCAGTACATGTATTCCGTTACTCCCCAACACTGACCGTATAGGGTATATGCAGATGTATGCGGAAGGACTTTTAATTTTGCAGTAACCTGGGTCAAGCGCTTCTGGTGAACTGTATGCCGTTACAAAATCGGCGCATTTATGGTGTTTTCCTTAAAAATCAACGATCTTCACTGCCTGATTATAGATGTTAGTTTTAGTCTGTTAGTTTTAAGAATATCTATTATCTAGTGTGCTCCAAAACAGGACAAAATCCTAAACGAATTAACGATTTTTTTGGACGTCTCCTCATACTTTAGTTTCTTTTCAAATCTTGACCAATCAAATACTCTCTAGTGTCTGACATGCCCCGCCCCTTTCAAGACACTTCTCGTTTGCTTTTCATTTGATGCACTTGAGCTCAACCACTCTCACTGGCAGAGCTGTGATAAAAACAAAACGCTATTGGCTGTTTTCTTAAAAGGGGAGGAGCTACTCTATGCCCCACCCATTATGTCAAACATCTTATAAAAAACGTACATTTCAAAGCACTTCATGAAACTGGTGTGATCTAATTACTATCTAATTAACGCATTGCAGTGATACAGCAGTAAATCAAATGCATCTTCTGTCTCTTTCCTCAAAGAAAGTGCTGTAGACTAGACTGGATGAAGCAGATGTTCCCGGAGGAATCTTGACAGCTGAACGCCAGCAGGAGATCCAGTCCGCAGATCTGCCACAGCAGCAGGCCACCGTCATTAGCAGCCTAGCAAACTGCTAAAAGGCCATTCATTATTTTAACCTTTTTATGTCAGGCCGCTCTCCATACGCTTCCAAAGCCCAGCTCTATCCGTCTGAAGTGCGCTTGAAAGCAGCACTTGTGTAATTAGACTAAAAGCTTTATGCGAAGAAGAAGCGAGCACTGACTGTGCAGGACTGATGGTTGATGTGCTGGAGCTGTAATTACAAACACCGCAGCAACCCATCTTTTAAAGCTACACTCCAGTTTTTTTAGGTAAATTAGGTAAAACGGTTGAGCTTTACCATTTTTTAATCCATTTAGTCGATCTCCGGGTCTGGCGGGAGCACTTTTAGCTTAGCTTAGCATAGATCATTGAATCGGATTAGACAATCTTTCTTCAAAAAGAGTTCTGATAATTTTCCTATTTAAAGCTAGACTCTTCTGTAGTTACATAAAAATACTAGCCAACTTGAAATCTAGCTGCACTTTCTGTAGTTGTATAAATATCCAGTCCAT
The DNA here is from genome assembly GCA_903798195.1 of Danio kyathit. NCBI lineage: Eukaryota > Metazoa > Chordata > Actinopteri > Cypriniformes > Danionidae > Danio > Danio kyathit. The sequence continues at coordinate 82,023,105 of LR812525.1, read as the reverse complement.
GGTCTTTATAAACACAGGACTCAACCTAGGGCTGCATGATATTGGAAAAAAATTGACATTGCAACATTTTATTTTTCCATGATACACATTGTGATATTGAGTTTAAGTTCACCAGATGACTTGAATGATTCTATTTGGTAAAACAAATCTTCATTTTAGAGTTATTGGGCAATTGGCATTTGCATAAACTATAATGAATCAATAATAAGCATTGATAATAGAGTAAAGCAAAGAAACAGATCAAATATCGATGCTGAAATGATGTAATGTGCAGCCCTCTGTCACAAATGACATTGTTTGGGTATGTTCTGTTCTACGTTTCAGATGACAAATCCAGTGTTGCCATTTCTGAATCCATTCAGACGATCTCCACTTTTAGCTTAGCTTAGCATAAATCATTAAATCGGATTAGACCGTTAGCATCTTTCCAAAAAGAGTTCCGATAATTTTCCTATTTAAAGCTTGACTCTTCTGTAGTTACATAAAATACAAGCCCAACTTAAAATGTAGTTGCACTTTCTGTAGTCGTTTAAATATCCAGTCCATGGTCTTTATAAACACACGCATCAAACCAGCGCTGTACTATATTAGAAAAACCCGACAATGCAATATTTAATTTTTCTGCAATACACATTGTGATATTGAGTTTAATTTTCACCAAATTACTTAAATGGCTCTATTTGGAAAAAAATCCTAATTTTAGAGTTATTGGGAAATTGGCATTTGCATAAACTATAATAAACCAATACCAAGTATTGATCAATAGAGTAATAAGATATCAAAATAGTCGAAGTATCAAAAATGTTATTATTTTTTATAATTATAATACTTTTAGAATTTTAGTCTTGAAACTAAATATCGATGCTGAAATGATATAATGTGCAGCCCTCTGTCACAAATTACACTGTTCGTGTATGTTTTGTTATGCGTTTCAGATGACAAATCCAGTTTTGCCATTTTTGAATCCATTCAGCTGATCTCTAGGTCTGACGGGAGTACTTTTAGCTTAGCTTAGCTTAGCATAGCTGGTTAAATTGGATTAGATCGTTAGCATCTTCCTCAAAAATTTCTGAAAATAGTTAGATAGTTTTACTATTTAAAGCTTGACTCTTCTGTAGTTACATCGTGTACTAAGATTGCCGAAAAATGAAAAGTTTCCATTTAAGGCTAGGAACTATAGTCTCATTTTTGTGTAGTAATCAAGAAACTTTGCTGCCATACCATGGCTGTAGCAGGCACAGTGATATTATGCAGAGCTTTTACCTTTAGTGGCCTAGCTGGGGACTATTTTCAGGTGCTGCGTAATATCATGTTCCTTGATTGTTACGCCAGAGTATAGTTCCTAGCCTTATCAGGCTAAAAAATAGCTTTTCATTTTCTGTCAGTCTTAGTACGTAAAGGAACTACAGAAAAGTCAAGCTTTTAATAGAAAAACTCTTTACATATTTTCAAACGAGCTGCTAACGGTCTAATCTGAATCAGTTATCTATGCTAAGCTAAACAGAATGCTAATGGTCTTATCCGATTCAATTATCTATGCTAAGCTAAACAGGATGCTAATGGTCTAATCCGATTCAATTATTTATGCTAAGCTAAACAGAATGCTAATAGTCTAATCCGATTCCATTATCTATGCTAAGCTAAACAGAATGCTAATAGTCTAATCTGATACAATTATCTTTGCTAAACTAAACGGGATGCTAATGGTCTAATCCAATTTAATTATCTTTATTAAGCTAAACGGGATGCTAATGGACTAATCCGATTCAATTATCTTTGTTAAGCTAAACAGGATGCTAATGGTCTAATCCAATTCAATTTTGTATGCTAAGCTAAACTAAAAGTGCTTCCACCAGAACCGGAGATCGGTTGAACGGATTCAGAAATTGGATTAAATTAGTATAATCCAATTCAGTTATCTATGATAAGATGAATGGGATCCTAATGGTTTTATCTGATTCAATTATATATGCTAAGCTAAATGGGAGGCTAACGGTCTAATCTGATTCAATTATCTATGCTAAGCTAAACGTGATGCTTTTGGTCTAATCCAATTCAATTATTTATAATAAGATAAACGGAATGGTAATGGTCTAATCCGATTTTATTATCTATGCTAAGCTAAACGGTATGGTAATGGTCTAATCCAATTCCGATAATCATGTCTAAGCTAAACGGGTTGCTAATGGTTTAATCCTATTCAATTATCTTTGCTAAACTAAACGAGATGCTAATGGTCTATTCCGATTCTATAATCTACGCTAAGCTAAACATAATGCTAATAGTCTAATCCGATTCAATTATCTATGTTAAGCTAAGCTAAACATGATGGTAACAATCTAATCTGATTCAATTATCTTTGCTAAACTAAACAGAATGTTAATAGTCTAATTCAATTAAATTATCTTTGATAAGCTAAACAAGATGCTAATGGTCTAATCCGATTCAATGATCTATGCTAAGTTAAGCTAAAAGTGCTCCCGCCAGACCTGGAGATCAGCTGAATGGATTCAGAAATGGTAAAACTCAGCTTTTTAATTCTAGGAGAGTTGTAAAATGAAAAAAATAAAAAAAAATTATGGTTCCTTCTGTAGGAATAAATCAAGGCAAGATTTAAAAATTGCCATTTCTCTCCAGACATCTTTTCCACACTAAACCTTGGTAAATATTTAACAAAGATTAATTAAACCATGTTTTTATATTTAAAAAAGCTTATTAAAAAAAGACTACTAATAAAACTCACGGTGATCAGAGAGACTAATTAAGCTGATCTAAAACTCGAGAATTACACGCACTGCTCTGTTGTACAATCTCCCAGCACATTTAATTGCTGATTTATGCTGTTGTGCACAAACAACGCAAGTTATCTGTAGACGAACGACTGGCTCTTTTGAGCTCAAAAAAAACGTACAAAAAAAAAAAAAAAAGACTGAAATTGCATCTACAAAGCAAAGTGGATAAATACATTTTGACACAGAAATCTCTCCCGTTCTATGCTTTCATCTGCCAAGCTGTTATTCAACCCTGTAAACATCACATCTGTGACTGGATTATAATAACAGAAAAGCCGTGCACTAAGAACAATGTTGGTAAAAACAGCTAAAACCACACTGTAAAAAATATCTGTGCATTAATAGTTTCCGTATTTCATGATTCACAAGTGTTTTATTTACGGTTGTGAATTGCATTATGGGAGGTTGATCTCTGCTCTGTCGACTTTTGATGTTGAAAATTCAACTCTACAGTTTAACAAAGTGACTTTTTTTTGACATTTTAGTTGTTTGAAATAATATAAAGTATAAGAAATAATATATGGAAATAAATAATATATAGTAAAATAACAGAAAATGTCTTGGCAGTTCATTACAAGGTTTTTGTTAAATTTGTACAAAATATTCTCCTACATTTACATTTATGCATTCCTCCTATAAAAATACTTTTAGATCTGCTAAAGTAAAAATCGACAAAATAATTATAAAAATAATTGCTAATTGAAATCTGATAATGTTATATTAATATTACAGTTAAAAGAACTCATATACTACTATGGTATAAATATAATACTATAAAATAATATGTAATAATACTATAATATATATATATATATATATATATATATATATATATATATATATATATATATATATATATATATATATATATATACAGGGAGTGCAGAATTATTAGGCAAATGAGTATTTTGAATCTGCACCTTATGCATGTTGTCTTACTCCAAGCTGTATAGGCTCGAAAACCTACTACCAATTAAGCATATTAGGTGATGTGCATCTCTGTAATGAGAAGGGGTGTGGTCTAATGACTTCAACATTAGTCAACAGGGTCACAAGAAGCGTGTGAAAAAACCAAGGCGCAAAATAACTGCCCATGAACTGAGAAAAGTCAAGCGTGCAGCTGCCAAGATGCCACTTGCCACCAGTTTTGCCATATTTCAGAGCTGCAACATCACTGGAGTGCCCAAAAGCACAAGGTGTGCAATACTCAGAGACATGGCCAAGGTAAGAAAGGCTGAAAAACGACCACCACTGAACAAGACACACAAGCTGAAACGTCAAGACTGGGCCAAGAAATATCTCAAGACTGATTTTTCTAAGGTTTTATGGACTGATGAAATGAGAGTGAGTCTTGATGGGCCCGTGGCTGGATCGGTAAAGGGCAGAGAGCTCCAGTCCGACTCAGACGCCAGCAAGGTGGAGGTGGAGTACTGGTTTGGGCTGGTATCATCAAAGATGAGCTTGTGGGGCCTTTTCGGGTTGAGGATGGAGTCAAGCTCAACTCCCAGTCCTACTGCCAGTTTCTGGAAGACACCTTCTTCAAGCAGTGGTACAGGAAGAAGTCTGCATCCTTCAAGAAAAACATGATTTTCATGCAGGACAATGCTCCATCACACGCGTCCAAGTACTCCACAGCGTGGCTGGCAAGAAAGGGTCTAAAAGAAGAAAAACTAATGACATGGCCTCCTTGTTCACCTGAGCTGAACCCCATAGAGAACCTGTGGTCCATCATCAAGTGTGAGATTTACAAGGAGGGAAAACAGTACACCTCTCTGAACAGTGTCTGGGAGGCTGTGGTTGCTGCTGCACGCAATGTTGATGGATTCTGTCAGTGTTTTGATCTGTTCACCATGGACGGCAGGCTTTTGAGTGTCCTTGCAAAGAAAGGTGGCTATATTGGTCACTGGATTGTTTTTGTTTGGTTTTTGAATGTCAGAAATGTATATTTGTGAATGTTGAGATGTTATATTGGTTTCACTGGTGAAAATAAATCATTGAAATGGGTATATATTTGTTTTTTGTTAAGTTGCCTAATAATTCTGCACAGTAATAGTCACCTGCACACACAGATATCCTCCTAAAATAGCTAAAACTAAAAACAACTTCCAAAAATATTCAGCTTTGATATTAATGAGTTTTTTGGGTTCATTGAGAACATGGTTGTTGTTCAATAATAAAATTAATCTTCAAAAATACAACTTGCCTAATAATTCTGCACTCCCTGTATTTTTATATATATATATATATATATATATATATATATATATATATATATATATATATATATATATTTTTTTTTTTTTTTATATATATATATATATATATATATATATATATATATATATATATATATATATATATATATATTTATATATATATATATATATATATATATATATATATATATATATATATATATATATATATATATATATAAAATAAAAAAATAAAATAAATAAGCATAGACAATAAAATGTTTAAACAGAAAAAGCATATATTTTTAAAAATCTAAATAATAAATAAATCCAAAACAGCTTGTAAATGAAACCAAAACAACACTATATAGTACTGCATATCTCAGGGATTTCTTCATGCGTAGTGCAGCAGTGCACTTATGAGTAAACTCAGTTTTAATCTGTTTGTCTGTTCAGAGATCGACTGGTTCTGCTGCGCTGATCTTATAGTCCACATTGCCTATCATTTCCTTCACGCTGTCAATAGCAGGAATAATGACACGAGTCAAGGGCCACAGACTCGACTGTAGTGTCAGAGAAAATAGGAGAGAAGACTCACAAAATAGCAGAGACAAACACACACACAACGATGAGGGACAAAAACAGAGGAAATTTATATAGAACTGACTTCTATTAAAATTATGACATTAATATAAGGCTATTGTGGACGAAGACAGTATACAGATGAAGTCAAAATGATTCGCCCTCCTGTGATTTATTTTTCAAATATTTCCCAAATGATGTTTAACAGAGCAAGGAAATTGTCACAGTACTTCCTATAATATTTCTTCTCCTGGAGAAAGTCTTATTTGTTTTATTTTAGCTAGAATAAAAGCAGTTTTTTATTTTTTATTTTTAAACCATTTTAAAGTCAAAATTATTAGCCTCCTTAAGCTATATTTTTTGAATGTCTACAGAACAAACCATTATTATACAATAACCTGCCTAATTACCCTAGTTAACCCTTTAAATGTCACATTAAGCTGAATACTAATATTATGTACTAATTATTATGTACACTACCTGACAAAAGTCTTGTCGTCGATCCCAGTTCTAAGAGCAACAAATAATAACTGGACTTCTAGTTGATCATTTGAAAAAGTGGCATAAGGTAGATTTTTCTGATGAATCATCTGTAGAACTGCATCCCAATCATCACAAATACTGCAGAAAACCTATTGGAACCAAGATTCTCACAAAAATCAGTCAAGTTTGGTAAAGGAAAAATTATGGTTTGGGGTTACATTCAGTATGGGGGCGTGCGAGAGAGTGAATGGCAACATCAAGAGCCTGAGGTATCAAGACATTTGTGCAGCCCATTACATTACAAACCACAGTAGAGGGCAAATTCTTCAGGATAGCGCTCCTCATACTTTAGCCTCCAAATCAAAGTTCCTGACAGCAAAGAAGGTCAAGGTGCTCCAGGACTGGCCAGCCCAGTCATCAGACATGAACATTATTGAGCATGTCTGGGATGAGATAAAGAAGGAGGCATTGAAGATGAATCCAAAGACACCTGATGAATTCTGGGAGTCTTGCAGGAACGCTTTCTTTGCCATTCCAGTTGACTTTATTAATAAGTGATTTGAGTCATTCACAGATGTATGGATGCAGTCCTCCAAGCTCATGATGGAGTCAGACACAATATTCAAGACAAGACTTTTGTCTTAGCAAAGTGAGACCTTACTGTCCTAATTAAATAATTAGAAATCAAGCATGATCATATTTTATTTTGGTAAAATAAGCGTAATCTAGAGGCCTTTGCCTTTCAAAAAGGCACTTCTGATACCAAATGATCAACTAGAAGTCAAGTTATTATGTGTTCCTAAAACTTGGATAGGTGACAAGATTTTTGTCAGGTAGTGTACTGTCATCATGGCAAAGATAAAAGAAATCAGTTATTAGAAATGAGTTATTAAAACTATTATGTTTATTAATGTGTTGAAAAAAAATCTTCTTTCAGTTAAATTCAAATTGGGGAAAAACATACAGAGGGGGCTAATAATTCTGATTACACTTTAATAGGCCATGCTCTCATATACAGGATGGTTCAGAGAGAAAAGTACTTACCATTTTTGGCCACCTCTGCAATGATGTTGGCTACTTTAGGAGTACATGAGTTCTGCACAGACAAAAGAGCGGGCAACGTGGCAAGGACGCCCATCTCCTGGATCTTTTCACTAGACTCAACATCTGAAAACAAGAGTTAGGAACTTCAGTGAGGAATGTGATACTGTGTGTCGATCTTTTGGCCATATCTGATTTTTTGGCTATACAAAAACCATGGGCTCTGATTTAACGATCTAGGCATGTAGTCTAAATCACATGGCGCAAAAGCATTTAAGGATGTGTCAGAATCCACTTTTGCTATTTTAAGGACGGACAAATAAGATTTGCGCCCCGGCGCATGGTCTAACAGGGTCGTGCTTATTCTTTTAACGAGTTATGGGGATGTTTTGAGAATAACGTGCATCAAACCAATCAGAGTCTCATCTCCCATTCCCTTTAAGAGTCAGTAGCGTTGCGCCATGGTGCATTTGCTATTTACATGGCGGACTTTGTAAGCGGAAAAACTGAGCGCTTCACTAGTGAGAAAATGCTTAAACAGACCATCTGCAGCGAGAGGATAAAGAATTAACCTTCTCCATTCAGCCTCTTTACTTTACTTTTACTCTTTACTTTACTCCTTTACTTTCGTTGATAAGGAAACGGTGTTGGACACACTCCACTGAAAAAATCCATTAGTCTACATATTTAATTTTGTTTGTTAAGCGCAGAGATTTGTTTCAAAACTATTTCTAAATTCAGTTCTAATTTCCAGCAAACGAATAAATGAACAATAATAACAAAGTGTAGACAAAAAACTGAGTTATATTCAAACACGCGTCCTATTCTTATGCCCCATTTGGTGATGCAGACGTCTCCAAAATCCGACAGGTGGACAAATCTAAACTTGTTTTAAAAACAAATATAAATATGCATGTAATAAATAATACTGCTAATAATAATAACATTATACAAATGCAAATTGCCTTGAATAAACTGAAAAAAGACCCCCGAGATGAGGCATGAAGGCAGTGGTTTTTAAATTCATGTAGAAAATAATCATTTTTGTATTTTTGTATTTTGATTTTTGAGCTGCTTTTAGATGGTCAATGACAGGGTCTATTTCAGTTTCTCAAAATAGCAACGCTCCGACAATGTGCCTTAAAGCCACCTTTCCACTGCACACGACATTCTGACACAACTGTCAGAATATGCCCCCTTGTGGCAGTTGCACAGAATTTTCAGTTTTGTCGCGCACCAGAAGCTGGATTCTCGCGGTGTCTGAAATAAGGGAGTGCAAAAGAGCCTTTATTCTCCGCCTGTTCACCATGGTTGAATTAACGCTACAAACTCATAGACCGCTGAAAAGTTTGGAGGGAATGCGGAGACAACATTAAAAATACATTTTCTAGAACTCATTTATGAATAGAAATGTTTTTTTAATATAACCTTTTTCTGATTCAAAAAATAACGAAAAGCCTACTATTTCTTATCTCACACGCATCTAAGACTGGAATACATCACATCCGGTCGACTGGTCGCATTCGGTCTAGTCGCAGAAGTTCCATCGCTTTGCTTGCGCACGCATATTGGCATATATTCTTTACATTGGAAATAACGAACTTGCGCACAGAAAAGACGTGATATGTGAATGGTCCGCTGCTATAGTTAATCCAGTGTGCGTGCGTATTAGCCTTGGTGTAGCTATAAACTCGGAGCTTTAAGCTAGCGCACAGGTGGCATAACTTTGTTTAGCTGCATCAGTTTCGTGCAACGCGGCTTTGAGAAGCCTTTAAGCTTGAGTATCCAAATGTTTTCGGCTGCTCGCACCACTCGCTTAAATATCAGGTGACTCGCGCTCTGTGGCATGCTTTCAACAGCAGCTCGTGCTGTGTTGAACAGATGCATGTCACTTCATAACTATAGCGGCCGTTTTTCGACTAAACTAAATTTATTTTTGATGTCTTGGTCACACTATTTGGAGGGCCGGAACAAATTGCTTCGCGGGCCACCAATTGAATAGCCCTGGTCTATGGTTTCGCTACATGTGGAGAGCGACACATCACCTTCCCGCGTTTGTCGCAAATTACTTGACATCACCCGGATAGAGGAGCTTGCCCAGATGCACCCGGCCCGAACCAATCGAGGAAGATAAATATATTTATGCTTTTTTGGAGTCAAACACTTTGACAATGCTTGAACAAATTTTAGACCTCATAAAAACGGGCTTAGGACTTTTAAATACCTTTTAAGGGCCTTCATTTTCTCATAATTGATTTATTAACTTTTAATACTTTTTAAGACCCTGCGGAGAGCCTGTGTACTAACTATATCCCATACACAATTAAATCCTACACAAAACTTTGTCAGAATGTCTCTTTTATGTAGGAATAAACTGGAAAGAACATTAGGTAATACATGATCCTGAAAATATCATTAAAGAGCCCCTATTATGGGTTTTGAAAATTACCTTCCATGTAGTGTGTAACACAGCTCTAAGTGAAGTGAAATATCCAGCTAAGGCTTAAATCTGAAAGTGGACAGTTTTTAAAACTATTGATTCATCTAAAAAAAAAAAAAGAGTCGACTCATAGTGGTTAAAATGAATCGTCTTGATAACGAGTCTTTCGCCTTTTTGGCGTGATGTGGACAAGAAACATAATGGTTGCGCGTGCAGACCCGGCAAAATTTAAACCACTAACACAGCAGCAAAGACAAACAGATCCTGAAGTCATGAGTCATGAAGACGCTGTGCTTACCTGGATATTATTGGAAGTGTGAGGGAAAGGAGTGGTTTAGAAATCTGCACGCTTACAATGGGCGATTCGTCAGCCGTTTGTTAAAGGAAGGATCAGAAAAGACTACTGATGTATGAGACTTTGACAGAGCTGGACAGGAACACAGCTCATGGATTAGTTTCTTTCTCCATTTTGTAATGGACAGACAATACACCAGGGGTGCGGGCAAAATAAGGAGTTTATTATGCATAGGGCTTCGGGCTGTTGCGCAGCACTGGAAAGGCTTACGAAGAATCAGGGTGAGCGCGATGGGAGCCCACAGAGATAGCTTGTCAGAGGACAGAGGAGGAGCGCTGGTGAGCGCTACAACCCCCCGGCTGGGGATGTGATCGTTGGGCAAAGCAGAGTACAGGTAAGCCCTGAGAACATATAACACTTCACGCAAGAGGTGCCACAGCAATGATTGCAAATAGAAATGATCTACATGTGTTGTTACTTGTAACCGCTTGTACTGTATCAGGCTAACTCTTTATATTCTCATATAGCGTCTAATGGCACGTTGAAAACGCGACGTGTGCTGCTTTGTTTACAGATTTAAATGTGTTTGTGAGCTCGTTCCACTGCCGTTTGTCGTTCCTATGGCCACCGTTAGCTGATCCTACACACGTGCAGAGGTCAAGGTTCAGAATAGTTTAGCTTTTGCTGCTGTGTGGATTAATACTGAATGTGTGTCATAGTTAAGATTAGAGCAATATGCTGGTGTTTAACTGCACTGCTTTCGGCGCTGAGGTGTCTGAATAACACTGTTGAGAACCGGGTACTGTTTACTGTGGTGTTAGTAAGTTAACTACTATGAAGCGTGTTTAGGGCGGCTGCTGTGATCGGATCCTATACTAATGTTGGCGACCCGGGGGCTTGATAAACCGCGCTGGGCATTTTAATGTCTCGCGCTGAACGCTGTCAACCAATCGCAACAGGCTGTCATTGCTCCAATCAGTGCAGATTAGCTTCAAGCTAAGGAGGGGTTTGGGAACAAGTGAATCGCTGAACGATCCATATGGGAGTCGCTGGGATACTTAGGTAAAAATAAATTCATATTATAAAACGACCATGAAAGTGTTTTTGACCTTGCATGCATATCAGTATGTTGTTGGAGACCCATAAAACCAAAATATTACCCTTTTTAATGTGTAATAGGGGCTCTTTAACACTACAATAATCTTGATCATTTCATAGCATTTAAACTGATTCTTTCCATTAATAAGATTTTTCAGTGCAGTTTTCTATTCATTCAATCCACTGGCATGAATCACATCCAACGTGACACAGCAAAAGATAAAATAACTGCGAGCTCCTCAGCTAAAAAATGGATTTTGTTCAATCCGGCAGCCTTGATTAATCTGAACAAGTCGAGGCTCCTTCAATTTGCATTCTTCATTTCAGGCGATGCTGTAAGGAATGATGAAAATGAAAAGCTATTTAAAAGATACACAGACTTACTGTTGTGGGCCAAAGCTTTGAGTAGGCAATCCAAGCAGCCCTCCACGCTGTCTGAAGCGCCTGCCGATGACAGCTTCAGCGTCTTCAGGGCTTCGCTCAGGTTATCTGCTGATGGAGGACAAATAAACAGCTTCAGATCTTCGGTAGTTACAAACTAGGGTTGCACAATATATCGTTTCAGCATTGATATCGCAATGTATGCATTCGCAATATTCACACTGCAGGATCTGCAATGGGTCAGGATTAGTATCAAGCACAATGATTCAGATTTGTGGAGTTATTGCAAAGTTTATTCATAATACACTACCTGACAAAAATTCTTGTCGCCTTTCCTAGTTTTAGGAACAAATAATATCTCGACTAGTTGATCATTTGGTATCAGAAGTGGCTTATTCATAAATTTTCTTGTCGGCTTAGTCCCTTTATTAATCCGGGGTCGCCACAGCGGAATGAACCGCCAACTTATCCAGCACAATTTTACACAGCGGATGCCCTTCCAGCCGCAACCCATCTCTGGGAACATCCACACACTCATTCACACACATACACTACGGACAATTTAGCCTACCCAATTCACCTGTACTGCATGTCTTTGGACTGTGGGGGAAACCGGAGCACCCGGAGGAAACCCACGCGAATGCCGGGAGAACATGCAAACTCCACACAGAAACGCCAACTGACCCAGCCCAGCCGAGGTTCGAACCTGCAACCCAGCAACGTTCTTGCTGTGAGGCGACAGCACTACTTACTGCGCCACTGCATCGCCAGAAGTGGCTTATATGAAAGGTAAAGGTCTCTACGCTTATTATTAACACTTATAATTATTTAATTAGGACAGTAAGGTCTGACTTTGCTCAAGTAAGTATTGTCACTTAACAGAAATAATGTACAGTATAGAATATAAAGTCATGGTGCAGTGGAAAAAGAATGAATATTGTGTATGACTCCATCATGAGCTTGGAGGACTGCATCCATACATCTCTGCAATGACTCAAATCACTTACTAATAAAGTCATCTGGAATGACAAAGAAAGCGTTCTTGCAGGACTCCCAGAGTTCATCAAGTGTCTGGATTCATCTTCAATGCCTCCTCCTTCATCTTACCCCAGACATGCTCAATAATGTTCATGTCTGGTGACTGGGCTGGCCAATCCTGGGGTACCTTGACCTTCTTTGCTTTCAGGAACTTTGATGTGGAGGCTGAAGTATGAGAAGGAGCGCTATCCTGCTGAAGAATTTGCCCTCTCCTGTGGTTTGTAATGTAATGGGCAGCACAAATGTCTTGATTCCTCAGGCTGTTGATGTTGCCATCCACTCTGCAGATCTCTCGCACACCCCCATACTGAATGTAACCCCAAACCATGATTTTTCCTTCACCAAACTTGACTGATTCCTATAGAATCTTGGGTCCATGCGGGTTCCAGTAGGTCTTCTGCAGTATTTGCGATGATTGGGATGCAGTTCAACAGATGATTCATGGGAAAAATCTGTCACTTTTTCAAATGATCAACTAGAAGTCAAGTTATTATTTGCTGCTCTTACAACTGGGATCCAGGACAAGACTCAAGTCAAAGTTAATTTGACGCGTTCTCTGTTCTCGTGGTCTCCCGAGTTCGTTCTACCGAGGACACCTGGCAAGACCGGTCTCCAAAAGAACGCAAGTCCGTTCTCTGCATTCTTGGAATTGAGAAACAGCCAATATATTACATGCCTAAATGCACTGAGTTGCTGCCATGTGATTGGCTGATTAGAAATTTTCATTAACGAATAGTTGGACATGTGTACCTAATAAAGAGGCCAGTGAGTGTATATGCTTTAATTGAATTGTTTTATTTTTATTTATGCTCATGTTATTTAAGTTTCATTTTATTAAACATGTTTCTGATCATTTAACCTGAACTGAACCATCAAAAAGGCAATCAAATTAATCATCACTTAATTATAAGTGTTTTACCATATTTTTAAATGTAACCCACAACATTGACAACAGAAAAAACATGAACATAATTTTCAGAAAAATGGGTTTCAAATGGCCCTAAATAAGGTGCAATTCACCTAATAATGCCTGCATCATATTCTATTTATATTTCAAATAATATTTTATATGAATTTCGAAGAACTCTAACATATCAACATGTTAAAAAATCTGTTGTGTTCATACACACCGGACTGTGTTTACACTTGTTTAATTAAAGTAAAGCATTCAGCTTTTGTATTTTTGTTGAGAAACAACTGTATAATACATCTTCAAAATAAATTCAAGAACAAAGTTTTAATTGTTAGTAATATTTCATTATCAACTTTTACTTTACTCGATGTGATTATCAACAGCAAATCATTATCACTGTATTGCACTGAATTATACTGCATCTATTTAAATATACAGAGCTTCGATTATAAAAAATTAACAGCATCTTATAATGCACATATATAGTGAAAAATTATATATGATGTTTTGAAGATTTGCATTGCAGATTTACCTTTTGGTTGGTTATATAAATACACTGCACCATATTGCATATTATCAGCATATTTTCACACAGTTTTGCCTGTGAAAAAGCTGAAGTGTTTTTCCCCCTTCTCCTCTTCTTATATGAGGCATAAAAGCCTGATGTGTCAAATATAAAACGCTGCAAATAACATGCACAAGACAATATTTTCAGGATATGAACGACCTTGGTTTTGACAGCAAGATGCTTTTCTATTTGATTTTAACATACATCTGTTGTGATTTTAAATTGTCATTTTAATAGGCAGAAAATTTGGAATTAATATGACAAGGATACAAAAGCAACCAATTAAAGAGTGAACAGTGAGTCTACAATACACTCATCGCTTTTATAGAGGTGGCTGAAGAAAGTAAAGCCTTCCTTCCATTAACAGATTTCAACAAATAAGCCTAAGATTAAGGCCAACACAGACGATGAGTCAGATCTAATAGTGATTTTAGTTGGAACTGTAACCAAGAAGAATAAAGATGTAATTAGAAATTAATGTAATTAGAAAGACCAATCAACCAATCAAATCTTAAACGAAAGCTAAACATATCAAGCAATAAATTCAAATCAAGTCAATTCAAATACATGTCAAATCTAGTCAAGTCAAATCAATCAATCAATCCATAAATCAATTAATCAAATCAATTCAAATCAAGTCTAGTCAAGTAAAGTCAATAAATTCAAATCAAGTCAATCCAAATCAATCAATCAATCAATTAATACCAAAATCCAAGTTAAATCTAGTCAAGTCAAATCAATCAATCAACCAATCCATCCATCAATCAATGAATCAAATAAATCCAAATTAAGCCTAGTCCAGTGAAGTCAATAAATTCAAATCAAGACAATCAACCCAAAATCAATCAATCAATCAATAAATCAATACAACTTAAGCAAATAAATCCAAATACAAGTCAAATCTAGTCAATCCAAATCAATTAATCCATTAATTAATAAACTAAATCAATACAAATCAAGTTGTCAAGTAAAGTCAATAAATTCAAATCAAGTCAATCAACCAATCCAAATCAAGTGTAGTCAATCCAAATCAATCAATCACACCAAGTCAAATCAAGTCAATCAACCAATCCAAATCAAGTGTAGTCAATCCAAATCAATCAATCCCACCAAGTCAAATCAAGTCAATCAACCAATCCAAATCAAGTGTAGTCAATCCAAATCAATCAATCACACCAAGTCAAATCAAGTCAATCAACCAATCCAAATCAAGTGTAGTCAATCCAAATCAATCAATCACACCAAGTCAAATCAAATCAATCAACCAATCCAAATCAAGTGTAGTCAATCCAAATCAATCAATCACACCATGTCAAATCAAGTCAATCAACCAATCCAAATCAAGTGTAGTCAATCCAAATCAATCAATCACACCAAGTCAAATCAAGTCAATCAACCAATCCAAATCAAGTGTAGTCAATCCAAATCAATCAATCACACCAAGTCAAATCAAGTCAATCAACCAATCCAAATCAAGTGTAGTCAATCCAAATCAATCAATCACACCAAGTCAAATCAAGTCAATCAACCAATCCAAATCAAGTGTAGTCAATCCAAATCAATCAATCACACCAAGTCAAATCAAGTCAATCAACCAATCCAAATGAAGTGTAGTCAATCCAAATCAATCAATCACACCAAGTCAAATCAAGTCAATCAACCAATCCAAATCAAGTGTAGTCAATCCAAATCAATCAATCACACCAAGTTAAATCAAGTCAATCAACCAATCCAAATCAAGTGTAGTCAATCCAAATCAATCAATCACACCAAGTCAAATCAAGTCAATCAACCAATCCAAATCAAGTGTAGTCAATCCAAATCAATCAATCACACCAAGTCAAATCAAGTCAATCAACCAATCCAAATCAAGTGTAGTCAATCCAAATCAATCAATCACACCAAGTTAAATCAAGTCAATCAACCAATCCAAATCAAGTGTAGTCAATCCAAATCAATCAATCACACCAAGTCAAATCAAATCAATCAACCAATCCAAATCAAGTGTAGTCAATCCAAATCAATCAATCACACCATGTCAAATCAAGTCAATCAACCAATCCAAATCAAGTGTAGTCAATCCAAATCAATCAATCACACCATGTCAAATCAAGTCAATCAACCAAAGTGAAGTCAAGTCAATAAATACAAATCAAGTCATGTCAATTTGATCAATGCAAAATTAGTCAATCAAACAATCAATCCAAATCAAGTCATGTCTAGTCAATCCAAATCAATCAATTAATCAACTTTAAAGTCAAGCCAATCAAGTCAAATCAAATATTAATTAAATCAATCTAAATCAATCAAGTTAATCCAAATCAAATCCAAATCGCATCACATCAAATATTTCATATTTAGTCTAGACAATAAAAGAAATAAAAGCACAAAATTCCAACTTGCTAACAATGTTCATGTTGTCCAACTCCTTAACAAATCTAAAACTGCTGATTAATACCAACACTCCTTCAAATGCAGCACGCAACCTCATATCATACACTGCCAGTTTTAAACAAGATTTTCTTGATGGGACTTGATCAGACTTTAAAGTCTTTTTTTTCACTCAAATTGATGCTTTTTTGCGTCACAATTTGACATTTTTACCTTTAAACACAACAATGGTCTCTTATGTAAAATACTGAATGTTTTTTTGTCTAAAAGGTGTGAATATGTGATTGGACATGTCGTTGTTAAACACCTAGCAGTAACATTTTAACACTGCATTGTTTCACACTGCACATATTTGGGACCACAATGCAGTGTTAAAGGAATAGCTAACCAAAAAAATGGGAATTATGCCATTATTTAATCAAATCATATTAGATGAGCAATTCCAGTGTTATGGATGTGACATTTGCAGTAAAAAACTTAAAAGATAAATTTACAGAGAAAGTATATATTAATGAAAAATATGTTAATGTCATCAAGACACTGGAATTCGATACAAATCGGTAGTGAAATTTTTAAACCGCCCATTTTCCGCTAACATTTGAGCACTGTTGATTGGGTTCTTAAACAGCGCTGATTTGTCATTGGCTGTTTCTCAATTCCAAAAACGCAAAGAACAGACTTGCGTTCTTGTGAAGTCCAGTCTTGCTAGGTCACCTCGGAAGAACGAACTCGGGAAACCGCGAGAACAGAGAACGCGTCCTCTTAGAAATGAGATGCTGCCTTCTTCTCTGGTTCTTCCTGATGGTCACATGACCCTCGCGCATCTTTACCCCAAAATTATTTAAACATTACATCATTCATACAACGATTTATTGCTTTTCCCCTTTTCACGATATACACTATGCATAAAGACTTTACAAATATACAGTGCACAATATAAATAAAACAGATTTTAATACAAATTTCAGCAAATAAACACCCTTAATGTGTTTATTTCTTTACAGTATTAACATTTTCATGGTAATGTTTATATTCACCGTTTCATTTAGGGAAACTGCTGAGATAAATAAGTGATATCTCTGAACTTTAATAATAAATCTGTATAAAATGCTGCACTTCCCACCTCCAGGGGCTAATAATTCTGACTTCAACTGTATGTCTTGTATGTCACAATTTTCCCTTGTTTCATACTTTACTTCAGCTTTTGCACAGATTACTACATGATGGGTTTGTCTGTTTGTTTTTTCTATGTCTGCAAAAACTATAAATAACAGCAAACTGCATTTGTATAGCACTTTTGACAATAATTATTGTTCCAAAGCAGCTTCACAAAAAGTGCACATTATTACATTACAGTCAAAATTAGCACTATTGAGAATTTTGAAATATTTTGTTTTGTTTTTTGTTTTTTTTGTTGCCAACAGAACGATCCATAATTAGCAATGCCTAATTAACCTAACTTAGCCTAAATCGTACTATAAATCCTAGTATCTTGCAAAAAAACTAGTAAAATATTAATTACTGTCAACATGGCAAAGACAACAGTTATTAGCTATTAGTAGGGCCAGATAGAATCGGAGGACATTTCTGCAAAAATTTTGTGAACGAATTTATGCGGAATGATTTTGGAAATATCATAACTAAAAGCTTAATATATTACATAAAAAAATAATACATTTTTAACTTGTATTTAATGATGACAATGCAAATCCAATTAAATCCACTTATTTGGTAAACAAAGCAAGTCTATCATATAATATATCTACTAAAAGACTGAAAATATGACTTTACAATCTGAATTGTAAATAAATCATGAACATTTTCATATTAGTCAAATAAAATTACTAAAATTAATTAAAAACTGATATATAAATAAATAAATATAAATGTACACACATTTAAACAATTAATACTCAATGATGGGCTGAATCTGAATCTGTGCAGATTCCATGTGGGCCTAGTTATTAGTGATTAAATATAATGTTTTCAAATGTGTTAAAAAAATTCTTCTCTCTATTAAACAGCACTTGTGGAATATTTTGGGAAAAGAAATCAGAGGAGGGCTAATCATTTTGTCTTCAACTGTATATGCCTTATTACTACCATGTAAAATGAGTTGAAACAACACAATTCTTAAGGTTTTTAGAGACAACCTTATTGTTTTATGTTCAATCCACTTAAATTTGTAAAAGCGCTTAACTTAATCAATTTGTGGTGGGACAACATGAATGAATTGTGTGGAACACAGTATTTTTTTTTTCAGTGTGTGAACCTAGGATGACTTGGCGTGGGATCATTTTCAATTCTGGGGGAATTATTTCTTCAACAGCACACAAGAGGTGCTAATGCTGCCCTGAAGAAGAGTTTCCCCTGAAAAAGAGGTGCTAACAGGAGTGAAATGTTCCTTTACCCAGGGTTAAAAGTGGTGTTTAGAACAGCGATAGCCCGAGGTTACGGTTAGTGCAGTGTGAAAAGTCCTTTAATAAGACACAAGCAAAATTCTGAAGGCTGCTGATGTAGAAAATCAACATCAGTTACAATCTGACCAGCTGACTTTGTACAACAGGTTTTATTATCTGTGTAAAGTGAAGGAAAAATCCTTTAATAATCATTCAGTCCTTTTCCTTCGGCTTTGTTCCTTATTTAGGGGTCATCACAGGTGAATGAACCGCCAACTATTCCAACATTTGTTTTACGCAGCGGATTCCCTTCTAGCTGCAGCCCAGCATCTATACATTCTCACATTCACACACACACACACACACACACACACACACACACACACACACACACACACACACACACACACACACACACACACACACACACACACACACACTCATACACTAAGGCCAATGTAGTTAATCCAATTCACTTATACTGGATGTGTTTGGACTGTGGGGAAAACCGAAGCACCTGGAGGAAACCCACGCCAACACGGGAAGTACATGCAAACACCACACAGAAATGCCAACTGGCCCAGCCAGAACTCAAACCAGCGACCTTCTTGCTGTGAGGTGACAGTGCTAACCACTAAGCAACCGTACCCCCCCTCCCCCTTTAATAATCAGAATATTCAAAAAATTAATCAGACAAATTTAACAAATGCATATAAATATAATTTATTGCTCTACATCTCCCAATAATCTGTCTTTGGATGATGCAGTAGACAGAATCAGAAATATTTAATAATCTAAAGATTGATTATTTATTAATCTTTATATAATAATCTGCCTTTAGATGATGCAGTGGACTTTATAGGATTAAGAGGTAAACACTTTCTCTCTGTTTCTCCCAGTATTTTCTTTATTTGAATTACATAGACCAATGGTTCTTGATCAAAAAAATAATGAAATAATAAATAAATTTGTGTATATTTTGCAAATTGTGTATGTTATGCTGCAAATGTTTGGAGGGGGAAAGACACAGTAAAAGCTATAATTTTAGGTCACAAAAAAATCTGAAATATTCCAGCAATAAAATCTTTAGCTTGAATTTTTTTGTGGTTTTCAGGAGCTCATGGTATATAAATACATATATATATCCAAACAAGAAGACAGATAGACATTTAAATAAGTGTAAAATAAACTATTAAATCATAAAGCTATACATACATTTATACAACGGTTCTGTCTGGTTCTTGAATCTCATTGGCTGATAGCCGTGCGATATTCTGCCAGTAACAGCACTCGTCTAGCCTCTTCACCATTCACCCTTGTGTATTACTCCGCCCACATACAGCAACAAGCAGAGGACACTCTACAGTTTGACAAATATTCCTGCTGTTGGGCAACATAATGTACTTTTGAGGCTTTTTTACTTGAGAATGTAGTTATTTAGATTGCAACTATGCAGTTTATTTATAAGGATGGTGCCTTTTTTAAAATATTTATAATTTCTGAGAGACAGGGCGTCGGCGGCAATTAGCCTGCCATACGGAGTAGACCAAAGACGGGTGACGTTGTCTATCCACAAGATGGCGAGAGGACCGCATAATAAGCCCTTAAAAGATTAAAACAACATAATTACAGCTGATTAAATAATTATTAAACTGGTAAGTGATATTGTAAGTCTATCTCCCGCTTTTGTATGTTGTAGTGCTGTATTTATACCATATAACTATAGTGTATTGATTGTGAGATGGGACTCGCATATGAGGAATGTGTGTTGGCAGAAAGTAAGAAGAAATGCCCGCATGTGTTTAGCGTTTTTCCTTATCACAAACACAACAGCAGTCTGGTAGTGATTGTGCTGCTTTTTTCAGGGTTAGTTATTGTGATATCCCGATTGCAACAGAGAAATACTGTAGACTGTAATAGATTGTAATACTGTAACGTTAGGGAGATATCTTTGTGGACTGATGGCATTTTATGTCACGTTCAGCCTTATAATCTTAATATGTCAGTAAAATCACCTGTTTTGTCATCATTTTTGACATTACGCTAGAGAATCATTCAAATACTAGCTCTAAAGTGACGTTGGTGAATTAGTAACGGCTTCTGCTGTTCTGACGTCAGCTGCAGATGTGAATGAATGGCGGAAGAAAGTAGTTCCTGTCACGTTCAGCCTTATAATCTTAAAATGTCATGTGTTTTGTCATCATTTTTGACATTACGCTAGAGATTCATTCTAAAGTGACGTTGGTGAATTAGTAACGGATTCTGCTGTTCTGACGTCAGCTGCAGATGTGAATGAATGGCGGAAGAAAGTAGTTCCTGTCACGTTCAGCCTTATAATCTTAAAATGTCATGTGTTTTGTCATCATTTTTGACATTACGCTAGAGATTCATTCTAAAGTGACGTTGGTGAATTAGTAACGGCTTCTGCTGTTCTGACGTTAGCTGCAGATGTGAATGAATGGCGGAAGAAAGTAGTTCCTGTCACGTTCAGCCTTATAATCTTAAAATGTCATGTGTTTTGTCATCATTTTTGACATTACGCTAGAGATTCATTCTAAAGTGACGTTGGTGAATTAGTAACGGCTTCTGCTGTTCTGACGTTAGCTGCAGATGTGAATGAATGGCGGAAGAAAGTAGTTCCTGTCACGTTCAGCCTTATAATCTTAAAATGTCAGTAAAATCTCCTGTTTTGTCATCATTTTTGACATTACGCTAGAGAATCATTAAAATACTAGCTCTAAAGTGACGTTGGTGAATTAGTAACGGCTTCTGCTGTTCTGACGTTAGCTGCAGATGTGAATGAATGGCGGAAGAAAGTAGTTCCTAATACAAAAGGGTTTTTAGACTCTACGTGTTTGATTTTCTTTTTTATATACACACACATCTAGATGGTTTATCTGCAATATGTGCATTGTTGACTTTTTTTTAAATCTACAAATAAAAAACACAAACATTTGTATAAAATTATTTATAATTAAGTGATTTTTTTTGGTCACAAAAACCATAAAAAGTAAAGATTCTGTATGTTTATGACCACAAGAAATCGTTTAGCAAATGATATGCTTACTGTTTAAGTTAGATAAGTCATGAGGAAAAAAAAATAGTTTTAATGCCTGTTTTAGTGCAATGAGATCTGTGTTTAAGTGAAAAAATACAAAATAATGTGTTAAATCCTTTTAGAAAATGTGTAACATAACATAATACACAATACTACATGAGCCACTTATCAACTTACAATGCTGAGACTTGAATCTTTCCATTACAACATTAGCGATTAATGAATCAGTGTATCAATTGAGGTCAATTTGGTTTCATACTCACACAATTCGTTCAATGACAACTTGTGATACTGTCCTTATAAAGTTTACCATGCTATTTTGAATATTTAGCCTGAAATCGCACACAAATATGACTTAAAACAACATTGACATTACTAAATTGACAGTGAACAATGTTGTGCTTTAATAGTCATTGGCTGCTATTATGATTTCCCTATTTAGGATTTCAAAACAATTCATTCATTCATTTACTTTTCGGCTTAGTCCCTTTATTAATCTGGGGTCGCCACAGCAAAATGAACCGCCAACTTATCCAGCACATGTTTTAGGCAGTGGATGCCCTTTCAGCTGCAACCCATCACTGGGAAACATCCATACACACTCATTCACACACATACACTACAGACAATTTAGCTTACCCAATTCACTATAGCGCATGTCTTTGGACTGTGGGGGACATTTACAAATAATACTTTTCTGAAATGATATTATTAAGGAGAAAGTCTAAATGAGCGAATATAAAGCCAACTTTCCCTAAATGTATCTTTATATAAACCATTGACTTCAAAATGCTAATGTGATTTCCCCATTTTAAATTAGCAAACAATACTTATCTGAAATGATACGATTAAGGAGAAAGTCTGAATGTGTGAATCTAAAACCTCAACAGTGTATCAGGGAAAACATTTCTGATTCCCCAGCCCATCCCTCCATCACAACATTGAGCGTATGTCTGCTTACATGTGACCTCTTTTTCTGCAGACTCACCATCTTACTATTACATGATTCTTCACATTCATTTTCAATCACATACACAACCTCATCCAGCTACAAATCTCATAAAAATCTAGTTGACATATTGGTGTCAAGTATTACATCCCAAGCTGTCAATCACACTCGAGAAATATGAACTGATCGATTATTGTATAGTATCTGAATGAAGCTAGTTGTCAACACAAATCTCAAAAGCTGTTTTAAGCTAATGTCTATCACCTCAGCAAAACAAGACGACTATAATTAGCCCAAAATGATGAAGGATGCAGGATGATGAGCATGTGTTTGTGAATAATCCATGGCAACGTTACATCACAACCTCCCGAAAATGAAGATGAGTTTCTGCAGGGT
The DNA here is from genome assembly GCA_903798195.1 of Danio kyathit. Lineage (NCBI taxonomy): Eukaryota > Metazoa > Chordata > Actinopteri > Cypriniformes > Danionidae > Danio > Danio kyathit. The sequence continues at coordinate 82,000,086 of LR812525.1, read as the reverse complement.
CCGAATAACGTGACGATTTGAACACTGACATGCTTTGATTTTGTATGTTAGCTCAAAATCATCATTACTACCTGACACACACACACACACATACACACACACATACATACACACGCACATTTAACGTTACTAGTGTGGGTTTATCATTTATAAAATCTTGTAACATCTGTAAATATGCTAGTTTTGCTTGACTTACCCATCTGGCTAGCGTTTGTTATAGTCCACACGGTCTCCGAGTGTAGTCTCTGGAGGACTGGCTGTGCTGGTTGTGTCTCGAGGCGGGTACTGGATCGGTTTTGGTTCGCTTGTCAGACAGATATCCGGGCAAGGCCCACCTTAACCCACGCTGCTCCGGTGAAAACAGCCTCTGGAGCTCCTGGTGTACCGGGGAGACGCATACACCCGGGATAAACCCCTCTGTGTGATGGCGGGGATTACGTAATGTTTTTTAATAGCCGAACAGGACGAAAGCTCATGTGCATCAAAATAAAAACCAGATTCCCTTCAGATGCACTTCCTTCTAGTGAGGAAACCGTCTGATTCTCTGCACAGCAGATAGACGAGAGCGCTGAAGCCCCTCCCTCCTCGCAGCTGATTGGTTTGTGAGAAGTGCAGCAGGTTCTTGTCTGTGCGGTGATTGGTAGACTGAGTTGTTAATAAAAATATCAAACCACGCCCTCTAATGCTTTGATCGAATCTGATAGTTACGTTACAACTCAAATAAGAAATGAGAAGTGTGTGAGTCGTTTACGCGAATCGGTTCTTTAGAACAGGGCTGCAAAAATGAATCGTTTGTATAACATCAGTGTATTACTTGGTAAGTAAAGCGTTAAACACACAAAAATGATTCATTTGTGTAACATTAGTGTATTACTTGGTAAGTAAAGCGTTAAACATAAACAAAAATGATTTATTTGTGTAACATCAGTGTATTACTTGGTAAGTAAAGCGTTAAACACACACAAAAATGATTCATTTGTGTAACATTAGTGTATTACTTGGCAAGTAAAGCGTTAAACACACACAAAAATGATTCATTTGTGTAACATCAGTGTATTACTTGGTAAGTAAAGGTAAGTAAAGCGTTAAACACACACAAAAATGATTCATTTGTGTAACATTAGTGTATTACTTAGTAAGTAAAGCGTTAAACACACAAAAATGATTCATTTGTGTAACATCAGTGTATTACTTAGTAAGTAAAGCGTTAAACACACACAAAAATGATTCATTTGTGTAACATTAGTGTATTACTTAGTAAGTAAAGCGTTAAACACACACACAAATTATTCATTTGTGTAACATCAGTGTATTACTTAGTAAGTAAAGCGTTAAACACACAAAAATGATTCATTTGTGTAACATCAGTGTATTACTTAGTAAGTAAAGCGTTAAACATACACAAAAATGATTCATTTGTGTAACATCAGTGTATTACTTGGTAAGTAAAGCGGTAAACACACACAAAAATGATTCATTTGTGTAACATTAGTGTATTACTTAGTAAGTAAAGCGTTAAACGCACACAAAAATGATTCATTTGTGTAACATTAGTGTATTACTTAGTAAGTAAAGCGTTAAACATGCACAAAAATGATTCATTTGTGTAACATTAGTGTATTACTTAGTAAGTAAAGCGTTAAACACACAAAAATGATTCATTTGTGTAACATTAGTGTATTACTTAGTAAGTAAAGCGTTAAACACACACAAAAATGATTCATTTGTGTAATATCAGTGTATTACTTGGTAAGTAAAGCGTTAAGCATACAAACTTTTATATTTATGTACATTTAGCTGTTACATTAATATACTGAAATTAATTAATTCCTTCATTCATTCGTTTTGTAAGCAAAACATTATTAAAACTAAGTTCAAATAAAATGCTTGGACGTTATTGTAACTTATCTATTAATATATGATGAACTCACATTTATACTCATGAACTGGTGAACTGTATTGTTGTTATACACATTTAGAAAACAGTACTATATGGCCCAGTTTCACAAACAGGGCTTAGCTTAAGCCAGGACTAGACCTTAGTTAAATTAGGCTATTTAAGCCACATTTTTAAAAACAGCCTTAGAAAAATACATTACTAGTGTGCACCTGTAGACAAAAAAAGACACTGACATATTTTAAGACATCTCACTGCAAGTTATTTTCAGTTGAGACAGCTCAAACATCCAATTTAATCCACGACTAGCCTTAAACCTTGTTTGTGAAACCGGGGGTATAGGTATTAATGTCAACTAGTTTTAGTCACACCACTCACTATATAATAATATGGCGCCCTCTGTTGGATATTTGCAGTCTTACATGTAAATAAATAATACAAAATTTTCTTGTCATTCTGTAACTGTGCGAGCTAATATAAAATTTAACTATGATAATAAATAGATTTATCATAGTATTATAGTTCTAATTGTTATGGCCTTGAACAACTGCACATTTGATTATGCAAAATCTCATCAATTATTAATGCAATTCCCAGAAATTTGAACAGATTTTTTATGGTATTAGTTTTCTCTGATATAATCTAACATTTTAATTTGCTCAAGCTATGTGTAAAACTAAACAGCAATAAAGAAATTGACAAAAATGAGTATTTATATTAAACATTTTATATTTTACTCTCATTTATTTTCTATTTTAATAAATTATAGTCAGGACTATTTAAATAAAAAAAGAAATGTGTACTGTTTTGGCCACATTGTCTCAGGTTTGACCTATCTGCTTTGTAAAGACTTGTAATTATTTATAATTAATCTTCAAGATTATACATTTTGCATATTGATATAACTTACACAGATTTTATTATAAAATATTGCGTAGGTTAATTCTGAATAGATTAATATAAAATAAATTTTACCATATTCTCTTCTATATATGTGTAACTTTTAAACTGATGCACAAGGGTTAAAAATAATCTTGTGATATTTAATTTATTAATATTTCCCTTCTCTTTCCCTATCACCACAAAGTATCATCATTTTATGTCTACAAATGTAACAACTCTTTCTGAACATTTTGCAATAAATCTAACCAATCAAATCACGCATAGGTAAATTAATTCGCCATTATATACAGTTGAAACCAGAAGTTTACTTACACTGTATAAAAAGGCACAACCATTTAAAAAAAGTCAGATGTTAATGTGACTAAACTTTTTCTCTTTTAGGTAAGTTAGGATTATCACATTTGTTTCTGTTCTGCTTAATAGCAGAATAATGAGAGAGATATTTTTTGAGAAATATTTATAACTTTTCTTGAAAGTCAAGTTTACATACAATAAGATTATTATGCCTCTGAAAAAGCTCAGATGATGGTGTCAAGGTTTTGGAAGTTTTTTGATTGGCTAATTGACAACATTTGAGTTAATTGGAGGCACAACCGTAGAATAGTATTTAAGGAAAACCTCAAACACACTGCTTCCTTGTGTGACAACATGTGAAAATCAACAAGCCAGAATCAACAAAAAAAGCCAGATTACAATTTGCTAAATTACACTGGGGAAAAGAATAATGTTTGGAGACATGTCCTGTGGTCTGATGAAACTAAGATTGAACTGTTTGGCCATAATGACCAGTGTTACATTTGGAGGACAAAGGGGAAAGCTTACAAGCCTAGGAACACCATCCCAACTGTGAAGTATGGAGCGGCAGCATCATGTTGTTGGGCTGTTTTGCTGCAGGAGGGACTGGTCCACTTCACAGCATAGATGGCATCATGAAGAAAGAACATTATGTAGAAATACTGAAGCAACATCTCAAGACATCAGCCAGGAAATTAAAACTTGGCCACAAATGTGTCTTCCAAACAGACCATGAGCCAAAGCATACTGACACATTAGTTAAAATGTGCTTTAAGGACAACAGAGTGAATGTTTTGGAGTGGCCATCACAAAGCCCTGAGCTCAATCCTATAGAAAATTTGTGGGCAGAGTTGAAAAAGCTTGTGCGAGCAAGACAGCCAACAAATCTGACTCAGTTACACCAATTCTGTCAGGAGGAATGGGCCAAAATTCCTGCAGACTATTGTGAGAAGCTTGTGGAAGGATACCCAAATTTGACCAAAGTTATACAGTTTAAAAGCAAAGCAAAAAAATACCAAGGAAATGTATGTAAAGTTTTGACTGTCTACAAATTAATAAAAAATTCTCAAAAAAAAAAATTCTCTCATTATTCTGGCATTTAGCAAATGTAAATAATTAAGGTAATCCTAACAGACCTAAAATAGTAAACGTTTAGTATGATTTAACACCAGATATTTAAAAAAAAAAAATGGTTATATTCCTTTTTGTAGAGTGTATGTAAACTTCTGGTTTCAACTGTATATAGTATTATTGAACAGTGATTTTATTTTGTTTTATAATGTCTGCATTTGTTTTAATTGCCTGTCACAATATAGGATGAATTTGTCAAATGAAAAAATACAATAGCAAAACAGCACTCAGCACAGGGTGGCAGTACAGTATAACACTAGATCAGATGCTTTCACTGAAACAATAAAGACCTTCAGTATAATCTACACTGTTACTAACTGATAATGTGTTTAAGTAGTGTGAAACTATTGACTAGGTGGTATCAGTTGTTAATAAACTGGTATTTTGACACACACCAGTCAGGCCTGTAGCCAGCCTGGTGAAAGGGGTGGTTCTTTTTTCTTAAAATATGGACATTTTTACAGTTATTAGTATTATTTTCTATTTAATTATGAGGTTTAAATACTTCTTAAGCACTATTTTTTGCTGGATTAGCTTGTCAGATGGTCATCAACCACATTTTATGATGTAGGCAACCAAAAACATTTCCTAAAGGTTTAGAAGACAAAAAAATATGAGAATAATACTTATTTTTCAAATACAAATTTATTACATTTAATTATATATCTTCAGAAAAAAGGATGCTGTTCAAGTTTTAAGTGAAAAACTAGCATATTGTCATATATTAGGCAAACAAACTGGCCAGCCCATTTAACTTTCCTCTGTTACGCTGAAGCAACAGCCAACAGAGGATTCCGCTTGGTCTTAAAGCCTTCTTCGATGGTTATTTTCACAATTTATTATGGCATAGCAGTCAAAATAGGACAAACGAGCTCATGTATGGGACAAATTCTCGACCTTTGTCAGTGAGGGGTGGGTCTTACGAGGCTACGGCCTGCCATTATAGTGTCCTTTAACTCAATGAATAAAGCAGGCCTTTTGTCTGCCAGTTCAAATATATTTAAAATACACTGACATAGGCCTAATATTGCAGTCAATGAATTGTCATCAGAGCAATATGGAAGCATACAAATCGTTTAGCATTTTGTTTGAGGAAATAAATATCGATCTAAATATCATTAGTGCCTCATTTAGTCTTTAAAGTTTGTCATAAAACAAACATCCAAACACTGGAAATCACCGAAAGACAATTATTACAAAAGAGCAAATGTGTGAACGTGCTTTCCTCCTTATCCGAGTGTTAATTCTTAACCTGAACAAACATATTTATATCAATAAGAAAAACAAAGCGAACTTAATATGCTAATGTTTAACTAGTGAAATAGTTCGATGTAACGACACAACATAGATTATGTGCCTTAGTGATATCATTACGAGGAGATACGTTAAGTGTTTCATGAATTCCAATACACTATTACATTTAATTACACAATTATATACTGTATTATGCTGTGTACATATAATAGTAAGTGCAAGTAGGCCTACTGTAATATACTTTATAGTTTTATCTACAGTAAACTGTATTGTTGTATAATACCTACCTCATTTTTGTTGCCTACCTAGCCAACATAGAATACTAGAGTAGGTCGTTTGTTTATATTATAGTTGCTGTTTTACCATAGCAACTGTAGACTCACTCAATTTGGTTAAAACAACCCATTTTTCTTTTTTGTCATGTGAGGAGAAACGACTGAGCAAAGGTTAAAAATTAAAATTAAAAAATTAAAAATCACTATAGGCTAGTTATTTTATAGTAGGCTACATTGTTTTTGAACTACACTCTAAAGCACTTGATTTAATATGTTGTGGTAATATAAAATAATATAATATAAAATAATATAATATAATATAAAATAATATAAAATAATATAATATAATATAATATAATATAATATAAAATAATATAATATAAAATAATAAAATATAATATAATATAAAATAATATAATATAAAATAATATAATATAATATAAAATAATATAATATAATATAATATAATATAATATAATATAATATAATATAATATAAAATAATATAAAATAATATAATATAATATAATATAATATAAAATAATATAATATAAAATAATATAATATAATATAATATAATATAAAATAATATAATATAAAATAATATAATATAATATAATATAATATAAAATAATATAATATAAAATAATAAAATATAATATAAAATAATATAATATAATATAATATAATATAATATAATATAAAATAATATAAAATAATATAATATAATATAATATAATATAAAATAATATAATATAAAATAATATAATATAATATAATATAATATAATATAATATAATATAATATAATATAATATAAAATAATATAATATAATATAATATAATATAATATAATATAAAATAATATAATATAATATAAAATAATATAAAATAATATAATATAATATAATATAATATAATATAAAATAATATAATATAAAATAATAAAATATAATATAAAATAATATAATATAATATAAAATAATATAATATAATATAATATAATATAATATAATATAATATAATATAATATAATATAATATAAAATAATATAATATAATATAATATAAAATAATATAATATAATATAAAATAATATAATATAATATAATATAAAATAATATAATATAATATAATATAATATAATATAATATAAAATAATATAATATAAAATAATATAATATAATATAATATAAAATAATATAATATAATATAATATAATATAATATAATATAATATAAAATAATATAATATAATATAATAAAATAATATAACATAATATATAATAATATAATATAAAATAATATAATATAAAATAATATAATATAATATAATATAATATAATATAAAATAATATAATATAATATAATATAATATAATATAAAATAAAATAATATAAAATAAAATAATATAATATAATATAATATAATATAAAATAATATAATATAATATAATATAATATAAAATAATATAATATAATATAAAATAATATAAAATAATATAATATAATATAATATAATATAAAATAATATAATATAAAATAATAAAATATAATATAAAATAATATAATATAATATAAAATAATATAATATAATATAATATAATATAATATAATATAATATAAAATAATATAATATAATATAATATAATATAATATAAAATAATATAATATAATATAATATAAAATAATATAATATAATATAAAATAATATAATATAATATAATATAATATAATATAATATAATATAATATAATATAATATAATATAATATAATATAATATAATATAATATAATATAGTTCCCAGAGATGGGTTGCGGCTGGAAGGGCATCCGCTGCGTAAAATCGTGCTGGATAAGTTGGCGGTTCATTCCGCTGTGGCGACCCCGCAAGGGACAAAGCCGACAAGAAAATGAATGAATAATATAATATAATATAAAATAATATAATATAATATAATATAAAATAATATAATATAAAATAATATAATATAATATAATATAATATAATATAAAATAATATAATATAATATAATATAATATAATATAATATAATATAATATAAAATAAAATAATATAAAATAAAATAAAATAATATAATATAATATAATATAATATAATATAATATAATATAATATAATATAATATGATATAAGGGGCGACGCAGTGGCGCAGTAGGTAGTGCTGTCGACTCACAGCAAGAAGGTTGCTGGTTCGAGCCTCGGCTGGGTCAGTTGGCGTTTCTGTGTGGAGTTTGCATGTTCTCCCTGCATTCGCGTGGGTTTCCTCCGGGTGCTCCGGTTTCCCCCACAGTCCAAAGACATGCGGTACAGGTGAATTGGGTAGGCTAAATTGTCCATAGTGTATGAGTGTGATTGAATGTGTGTGGATGTTTCCCAGTGATGGGTTGCAGCTGGAAGGGCATCCGCTGCGTAATAACATGCTGGATAAATTGGCGGTTCATTCCGCTGTGGCGACCCCAGATTAATAAAGGGACTAAGCCGACAAGAAAATGAATGAATGAATATATGAGAGGGGCGACAATTAAGGTGGCTCAGTGGTTAGCGCTGTCACCTCACAGCTTCTTGCTTTTCTTTCCCATTACTAGCCTATAGTAATTTTTCATTGTTTGTGGCAAAATCATCACGCAAAAAATACTGCTTTCTGAATTTCAATAATAGCCTACACACAGAAATGCTGAGTTATTAACCCAACGTTGGGTGGTCAAATATGGACAAAATAAGTGTTGGTTTGTTATTTGAAGAGTGTTTTTTATTCCTCTCAGTTTTCATGTATGGTCATGTGAGGAGGTGAAATGAAGGAATCAGAGGTCAGGTTTGTAATAAACGACTGAGCAAAGGTTATCAATGAGAGACAGGGAGTTTTATAGAACACATAAAACACATTTTACATATAGCATAGCCTGTAGTATTTTAGCGATATCATTAGCCTACAAGAAAGATACATGCTTTCTGAATTCAAATACACAAAAATGCGTTGTTTTAACCAATGATGAGTCAAATATGGACAACAATTAAATTTATTTCACCCAACTGTTGGGTTTGTCCACATTTGACCCAACGTTTTGGTTAAAACAACCCTTTTTTGTCATGTGAGAAGGCGAAATGAAGGGAAATCAGAGGTCAGGTTTGTAATAAACGACTGAGCAAAGGTTATTAAGAAGAGACAAAGAAGAAGAAGAAACATTTTACTTTCATAGAACACATAAAACACACATTAAAAACATAAATATAGCATAGCCTGTAGTATTTTAGCAATAACATTAGCCTACAAGAAAGACATGCTTTCTGAATTCAAATACACACTAAAATGCGTTGTATTAACCCAACGATGGGTCAAATATGGGCAATAATTAAGTTTTTCCACCCAACTGTTGGGTTTGTCCACATTTGACTCAATGTTATGAATTAAACAACCATTTTTTGTCATGTGAGGAGGCGAAATGAAGAGAAATCAGAGGTCAGGTTTGTAATAAATGACTGAGTAAAGGTTATCAAGAAGAAAGAGGGAAAAGAGAGGAAGAGGAAACGTTTTACTTTTATAGAACACATGTAATGTAATATAATGTAATGTATATTTATATAGTGCATTTATTTTAGTGCATTTATGGCATATAAATACACATTTAAAAACATAAACATAGCATAGCCTGTAGTATTTCTTTCATCAGCGTGGCTTAGCAATATTATTAGCCTAAAGATACGTAGATGCTTTCTGAATTCCAATACACACTAAAATGCGTTGTATTAACCCAACTATGTGTCAAAAATTGTCAACAATTACAGTTTTTCTACCCAACTGTAGTGTTTGTCCACAATTGACCCAACGTTTTGGTTAAAACAACCCTTTTTTGTCATGCGAGAAGGCGAAATGAAGGGAAATCAGAGGTCAGGTTTGTAATAAACGACTGAGCAAAGGTTATTAAGAAGAAAGACAAAGAAGAAGAAGAAACATTTTACTTTCATAGAACACATAAAACACACAATAGAAAACATAAATATAGCATACCCTGTAGTATTTTAGCAAAAACATTAGCCTACAAGAAAGATACATGCTTTCTGAATTCAAATGCACACTAAAATGCGTTGTATTAACCCAACGATGGGTCAAATATGGGCAATAATTAAGTTTTTCCACCCAACTGTTGGGTTTGTCCACATTTGACCCAACGTTTCGAATAAAACAACCCTTTTTTGTCATGTGAGGAGGCGAAATGAAGAAAAATCAGAGGTCAGGTTTGTAATAAATCACTGAGTAAAGGTTATTAATAAGAAAGAGGGAAAAAAGAGAAGAAGAAGAAACTTTTACCTTTATAGAACACATAAAACACACATTAAAAAACATAAACATAGCATAACCTGTAGTATTTCTTTCATCAGGGTGGCTTAGCAATATTATTAGCCTTTCTGAATTCAAATACACGCTAAAATGCGTTGTATTAACCCAACTATGTGTCAAAAATCCACCCAACTGTTGTGTTTGCCCACATTTGACCCAACGTTTTGGTTAAAAAAAATCCCTTTTTTCTTTTTTTGTCATGAGAGGAGGCGAAATGACGGGAAAACTGAGATCAGTTTTGCAATAAACGACTGAGCAAAGGTTATCAAGAAGAGAGACGGAGAAAAGAGAAGGAGAAACAGCAGCAGCAGATCATCATCACTTCACCCCTCCCTCTCTACCGACAGCAGCTTCACCGTAAACCGCCTCGGTTTTTTATTATTCTCCGCCGGTCGACCGTCAGTCTCAAGGCTCCGAGCTTCGCCATATTCTCTCGCCTGCACACATAGTATACTCCATCATGGAGATGCTGGGGAAGAAAGAGCGGAGAAGCAGAGATGTGAAGGGTTTGCTGAAGAGAAATTGGATTCTCATTGCAACCATCATTTCGGTGGTTCTAGGTGAGAGACAGCGTTTATTTATTTACCGTATTTTTCTCTGCGTATTTGTTGCTATGTCGCTTCATTGTTGAGCTGTATTACGTCTCGTCGTTAATTATGTATCGTTTTATTAATTCTTCACTGTCTGTGGTGCTGCATGATGGATTTACACCGCTAACAATCGCTGGTTTGACTATACGAGTAGGCTAATTAAAGTATTGCACATTTAATGCACGTATCTGCAGGTGTGTTGATGGGGAGATGTGATGAATGAAGGCATTGATCTGTATGTGTGCGTGTGTGTGTGTGTGTGTGTGTGTGTGTGTGTCTTGTCTGTATATGTGTGTGTCCAGATATTTTACTACTGCCACAGAGAAACGTGACCAGACTTCCAGTATGACACTGTAAAATCTCTTCGTTTCTAGCAATGACATGACAAAATATTTAGGAAAATCCTCGGCTATCAAACGTTACAAACGAGTTATTAAAATTAGATTTTTGAATGTACTCTGTTTGGTTATGCAAATGTTGAGGGAACATTGTTTCGTCATTTTACTAAAACATTATGAAAAATTGTTCTGTGAACGCCCTAAGCAGTTAGCAACATGTATAGGAGACTTTGAATGTCAAACTAATAGATTAAAAATGTTTTCATGTTCTAATATATATATATATTACATACACTCCTTTATTTGGTACACCTGTCCAGCTGCTCGTTAACGCAAATTTCTAATCAGCCGATCACATGGCAGCAACTCAATACATTTAGGCATGTAGACATGGTCAAGAGGATCTGCTGCAATTCAAACCGAGCATCAGAATGGAGATTGAAGTGACTTTGAACGTGGCATGGTTGTTGGTGCCAGACGGGCTGGTCTGAGTATTTCAGAAAATGCTGATCTACTGGGAATTTCACGCACAACCATCTCTAGGGTTTACAGAGAATTGTCTGAAAAAGAGAATATATCCAGTGAGCGGCAGTTCTGTGGGCGCAAATGCCTTGTTGATGCCAGAGGTCAGAGGAGAATGGCCAGACTGGTTCCAGCTGATAGAAAGGCAACAGTAACTCAAATAACCACTCGTTACAACTGAGGAATGCAAAAGGGCATTTCTGAAGGCACAACATGTCCAACCTTAAATCGGATGGGCTACAGCAGCAGAAGACCACACCGGGTGCTGCTCCTGTCAGCTAAGAACAGGAAACTGAGGCTACAATTCACACAGGCTCACCAAAATTTGACAATAGAAGATTGGAAAAACGTTGCCTGGTCTGATGAGTCTCAATTTCTGCTGTAACATTCGGATGGTAGGGTCAGAATTGGGTGTCAACAACATGAGAGCATGGATCCATCCTGCCTTGTATCAATGATTCAGGCTGGTGGTGGTGGTGTAATGGTGTGGGAGATATATTCTTGCCACACTTTGGGCCCATTAGTACCAATTGAGCATCGTGTCAATGCCACAGCCTACCTGAGTATTGTTGCTGACCATGTCCATCCCTTTATGACCACAGTGTTCGCATCTTCTGATGGCTACTTCCAGCAGGATAACACACCATGTCATAAAGTGCAAATAATTTCAGACTGGTTTCTTGAACATGACAATGAGTTCACTGTACTCCACAGTCACCAGACTTAATTCAATAGAGCACCTTTGGGATGTGGTGGAACGGGAGATTCGCATCATGGATGTGCAGCCGACAAATCTGCAGCAACTGCGTGATGCTATCATGTCAATAGGGAGCAAAATCTCTGAGGAATATTTCCAGCACCTTGTTAAATCTGTGCCACGAAGGATTAAGGCAGCTTTGAAGGCAAAAGGGGTCCAACCCGGTACTAGTAAGGTGTACCTAATAAAGTGGCCGGTGAGTGTATATCTGTGTGTGTTTCCATAGAGAAATTGATTTATTTATTACTATATAAACATATTTATTTACATAGACTTATTTTTAAAATATCTATTGTAGACTCTTAGCGCTGCATGGTGGTGCAGTGGTTAGCACTGTCGCCTCACAGCAAGAAGGTCACTGGTTCGAGTCCTGGCTGAGCCAGTTGGCATTTCTGTGTGGCGTTTGCATGCTCTCCCCATGTTGGCGTGGGTTTCCGCCAGGTGCTCCGGTTTCCCCCACAGCCCAAGAATATGCACTATAGGTGAATTGAATAAATTAAATTGTCCGTTGTGTATGAATGTGTGTGTATGATTGTGTATGGGTGTTTCCCAATACTGGGTTTAAAACATATGCTGCATAAGTTGCCGGTTCATTCCGCTGTGGTGACCCCTGATGAATAAAGGGACTAAGCCAGGGGTGCTCAACCCTGTTCCTGGCGATCGACCTTCCAGCTGATTTCAGCTCCAACCCTGATCAAACACACCTGAACCAATTATTTAGAACGTGAGGGGCACTTGATAATTACAGGCAGGTGTGTTTGATAAGGGCTGCAACTGAAAACTGCAGGAAGGTCGATCGCCAGGAATAGGGTTGAGCACCCCTGGACTAAGCTGAAGAAAAATAAATGAATGAATGAATGAATGAAATAAAAACTTGTTGAAAAGAAAGTTCCAACTATCTCAAAACATGAATCATTAAATCTGTAATTTGTGTGTCATCTGTTTTTTTATTTGTTAATTTTAGGACGTTCCAATTCAATATAAGTTTGACCTGATTAAAATGAATAACAAATGCCATCTCTCTCAGACTTCAATTGCGCATAAGTGTAAAAAAACATGTATATTTGTACATTTCTAGCAAGCACTTCATGATAGCTCCTGTGTCCTAATATCTTGGAAATAATCATGGTGTAAATAGTTATTAGTGCACACAGCAGGCCAGTTTGTGAAGGCTTAGTCATCAAAACATTAATGGTTTAATGCTTGGCAAAATGCTCAGAGCTGATAGACTGTCCAATAAAATCTCACTATTGCTCTATTAGGCATTTCTGAGCTGATCGGTGAGGCAATTAAGCAGCAGTCGTAGATTATTCGCTTATGTATTCACTAGACAGAGAGAAAACATTATGATTGTAGTTACTCTTTTTTACATAACATATTCTGTAATATATTCATGCAGTACTGTTGTCAATATTTCAAATGAGATAGTAGTAGGGGAGAGCGGGGCACAAAGTAACACTTTTTGGTTTTGGTCCAATAATGAACAAAGTAATAGGGTTAGACCAGGGGTGTCAAACTCAGATCCTGGAGGGCCGCAGCCCTGCACAGTTTAGTTCCAACCCTGCTTCAACACACTTACCTGCAGGTTTCAAACAAGCCTGAAGGACTCAATTAGTTTGATCAGGTGTGATTAATTAGGGTTGGAACTAAACTGTGCAGAGCTCCGGCCCTCCAGGAACTGAGTTTGACACCTGTGGGTTAGACAAACCATATTTTTTTACCAACAACACACAAGCCTCTCCTACAAATGAGCACTGGAATTATGATCGCCGGACTTATGGTTTCTGTGCAGTATTGCCGAAAGTGCCAGGAGTGAAAATGTTACTATTTACCCCACCTGCAGGGCAAGTTGTAACAGACTGAGGGTTAGTTGTAACACATGCTTATAAAGGCAGATTTCACAGTTAATTTAAATTCATTTTACTTTAAATAGTAGCTGTATTTCCTCAGTAATTGGCTCATTTCTTTTTTATTCTACATAGCACAGCATGTTTATTTATTGTTTTGTTTATTGGATAAACACATTTGCATTTATTTGCATTATTATCCATTTATCCACTATTATACACTGCATTTATTTGCATTATTAGCAATAAAAAAATTCTCTAAAAAAATACTTTCTATTAAAAAACATTTTATTTAAAAAGTTCTCAACATTACACTGAAAATTCAAAACAATATTTTGTTAGTTTAGTTGGTGTCAAACAGTGTGTGGCTTAACTGTAACACCCTGTTACAACTAGCCCCGCTGTGTCATGTTTTACTCAAAACTGGCAGTCACTGTGTGTTTTATACATCTTTCAAAATGGTTTCATCTTTTCGCCTAGAAGACTGTGATCACGACAAATATAAGATTTTACGTTTATACTTTCACCGATTTTTTCAAAATAAAAAAATATCGACTACAATAAAAAATAGTTTTATGCTGCAAAAATGGTTTCTCCTGTGTTTCTCATCCAAATTTCGCCGAAATTTTTCAATAATTGGCAGGAAGACGTCTGCCGACACTGCGGTGAAAACCTCGAAAGCATGCCATGATTAACCCTGAGCAAATACTTTTAACCCCGCGTTACTTTGTACCCCACGCTCCCCATTACTTACTTTTTGGAGCCAGCATTTTTCCTATGCACAGATGGGTTCCACACAATCGATTTGTGTTGGGACAACATGAAGGAACTAAGTTAGCTTGTTAGTTTTTACAAATTTAAGTGGATTGAACATAAAACAATTAAGTTGTCCCCCTAAAAACCCTCAAGAATTGTGTGGTTTCATCTCATTTTAAATAAGTAGTTTGAACAAACAGCAAATGTCATTTTTTGAGTGTGGTTTTACATGATTTATTTGTGCGCTGGTCAAAAAGCACGGATTGTTATGAAGCCACGTAAGCAAAAGACAGCTCAGAATGTTACATAACATCTTTTATTCATTTAGTCATAAGCGCCATAATCAACATAAACCTAAAATGTAATAAAGATATGTCACTGTGCATCATGACTATTGTAATTGACTGTGGTATGGTCACATGGGCTTGGTTTACCCTCGTTTAACCTTCAGGATATGTCTTTATGTTATAGTCTTGACTTGTGTAATGATGCATAAGTGTTTATTAAACTGAATTAGAACAACCTGTGCAATTAGAACCACTAAAGTAGGACTTAAGCACATTTTATATATAATTTTGTAATTGCTTCTAGTGTCAGATTTGAAATAAAGTGCAATATAGTACATTTAAAACATACATATAATATTAAAATAGTGTACTTTTAAAATATGGCATGTAAAAGTCTGGCATTTTCATCACTCGTTTCTCAAACAATACTTCAAAATGCACATTAACAAAGGGTGACGTGTGAGTAGGCATGGGCCCTAAATGTCTGGGTAAAAAACTAAAAGTTTTTTCCCCTTTGAACACAATATATTTTATTTTGAGAAATATTTATAATATTTTGGAGCAGTAAACGTGCCAGGCTAAATAATGAAAATGAATCATTGACTTCTGCTGTCTTCATTAGTTTCAAAAACACAGATTTATTTACAATTTAAAATGGCATCTTTGGATATCTTTTCTGCTGGAGATGCTGTTGTTAAAAAAATGTAAATAAAAAAATCTTACACATACTTTAGGAACGGTATTAGAGAAACTTTTTGCGGTATGATAACCTTGACTTTTCCAAACCGCGGTATACCTTGAAAACGGTTATCATCCCATGCCTGCGTGTGAGTAATGCCACGGTCACACTAGAGTTTGAGCATGCAAAATTATGTAGTATGTCGCTGTGAAAAGGGGCGGGATTAAACAAGATGATTAGACATTTAAAAAAGCGAGCGATTGGTCCATATTTTAAATTTCTGTCCAGAGAGGTCATGGCTGCGTCCGAAAACCGCCTACTAATCAGTAGGTACTGCATTTGAATTTAAACGTACTACTCGGCCGTTAGAAAAGTACGTTCTATACAGTATGAATGTAAGAAGTATGAATGGAGTTCGGACGTACTACATCCGCCATTTTGTCATGGTCACGTGACCTACCTGAGTCAGTTGCGTCGATTTACTTCCATTCATGAATTCTCTCGCGGAGCATCATGGGATAGCGCAGCGTGCATGGGATGCGCACTTCAGAATCTCGCCGGAAGTAGTAAGTCATCCGGGTACTTCTCGCATACTGATTTTCGAATTCTATGAATTCAGACATACTACTCGGCTCGCATACTGATTTTAGCGTACTGTATAGTATGGAGGTATGCGGTTTCGGACGCAGCCCATGTTTTGATCTTCGATTGGTCTCACGCAGTCATGTGATGCGATTTTGCAGGTCAGAGTTCACCAAGCTTGAACTTTGCAACACAGCGGACTGTGAAACTTGTCGCACAAGCTTGCGTTTCCGGTCTGACGCATTCGCATGCGTATGAATGGAAGTCTATAGGGAGAAAAGTACAGTGTGAACGCGGCTTTAGTCATTGTTTTAATGATTGTGGCCACCTGCTCCTTGTTTAGTTCATTAGTTAATCTGTAGCCTTCGGTTTAAGCTGTTGTTTATCATCTATGCTTATATGATTGTTATTTCCTATGATTATTACTCATGCGTATTCCTTGTTGCACCTTTGATATACAATCTTTTCCTATGCCCCATGAGTGAATTATAAGCGTAACGTCTGGTAAACTGTAACCAATCAAGTGTTTCAAAAAAAGTCTACAGCGAGTCTTCACAGTACATCCAGCGCATATTAAAATGAACAGTAACATAACCTTAAAAACTCGAGACATGGATATGTTTGTGATACTTTAGTGTCATGGTAAAACTTCAAACATATCATAATTTCCATGAAAAATAAAAAAAGCGCAATAAAATAGAAAAACCCTCTTGTTTATTATATATATACAGTTGAAGTCAGATTTATTAGCCCCCCTGTTTATTTTTTCCCCCAATTTCTGTTTAACAGAGAGAAGATTTTTTCAACACATTTCTAAACATAATAGTTTCAATAACTCATTTCTAATAACTGATTTATTTTATCTTTGCCATGATGACAGTAAATAATATTTGACTAGATATTTTTCAAGACACTTCTATACAGCTTAAAGTGACATTTAAAGGCTTAACTAGGTTTATTAGGTTAACTAGGCAGGTTAGGGTAATTAGGCAAGTTATTGTATAATGATGGTTTGTTCTGTAAATTATTTAAAAAAATATAGCTTACAGGGGCTAATAATTTTGACCTTAAAATTAGTTTAAAAAAAATTAAAAACTGCTTTTATTTTAGCCAAAATAAAACTAATAACTTTCTCCAGAAGAAAAAATATTATCAGACATACTGTTAAAATTTTCTTGCTCTGTTAAACATTATTTGTGAAATAAATAAAAAGGGGGCTAATAATTCTGACTTCAACTGTATATATATACTGTATTTATATACAGTATAAATTACAGACATGGATTATATGTAGTGCAACCTTTTTTTTTTAATGATTTTTTTTGGTTGATACAGAAACAGCCACATGTGACCCTGGACCACAAAATATGTTGCACGGGTATATTTTTAGCATATAGCCAAATATATATTGTATTGGTCAAATTTATCGATTTTCCTTTTATGCCAAATATCAGTAGTTTATTTTGGTAAAGATCATGTCCCATGAAGATATTTTGTAAATTTCCTTCTGTAAATATATTAAAACTGAATTTTAAATTAGCAATCTTCAATACTGAGAACTTAATTTAGACAACTTTAAAGGTGATTTTCTCAATATTTTGATTTTTTCACCCCTCAGAGTCCACATTTATTAATATTGTCCTATTCTAACAAACCATACATCAATAGAAATGATTTATTCTTATTTATTTCTCTTTCAGGTGATTGCTAAATCTAAATTTCTAAAAAAATAAAAATAAAATAAATATTCAGTCATAACTGGTTTTTGGGGTCCAGGGTCTCAAATTAGTATTTCACTACAAGTAATCTTTACCATATTGAGATGTTATATGTACACTCAACATTTGTGTAGTTTTAATTAAATGAGCCTTACTGTAATTGTACTGTCGTCATGAAGAGCGAGCCAGTCTAAGAGCTTGATTTGCAGTCAGTTTGCCGTCTGATTGTCTCTCCATCACTCTCTCTGTTGCAGGGATTGGTCTTGGGGTGGTGGTGCGGGACTACACCTCTCTGTCCCAGCTGGAGAAGCAGTACTTTGGCTTCCCAGGAGAAATCCTGATGAGAATGCTAAAGATGGTCATCCTGCCTCTCATCGTCTCCAGCATGATAACAGGTGTGTGTGTCTGTGTGTGTTTTTACCTTGTATTCTTTACATTGTGGAGACCAAATGTCCCCACAAGTATAGTAATACCAGTAAATTTTGACCTTGTAGGGATATCGTTTGGTCTCCATGAGGAAAACGACCCATAAATCACACAGAATAAAGTATTTAGAAAATGTAAAAATGTAGATTGTTTCCTGTGAGGGTTGGGGATTATATAAATATCATTGTGTCTATGGGAAGTCCTCATAAATACAGCTGTAGATGTGTGTGTGTGTGTGTGTGTGTGTGTGTGTGTCTCACTCGCTTTCTCTTCAGCCCATCACAGTATCTTCATTTATGAGTGGTTGTAAATCTTGACCTTATGCTGCTGTTGTCCAGAGCCACCTTCAGAGACAGCCTTGGATGTTTACTTTCATTTATACGCTGGGCTGTGGAATGCTTGATTCTGATTGGTTGAGAAACATTTCAAGGGGCTGTTCACACAAAATGCGATTTTCTTTTCAACGTGCTACTTTTCTATAGTTTTTTTTAAATTAAACACATCCTTGATGGAGGTCACGCTCACGTCTTGCATCTTTTAAAGTGGCACACACATGAGCATCACATTTGTTTAGATGCTGTGTGACAATAAAAGATCTTTTACACACAGTGCAGCTCATTACTGTCAGTTCCAAAGCACTGGACTAATCAGAAGAGCTGAGGTGTGATATTATAATCATTCAAACGAATGGCGAAAGTAGTTCTAGGCAGGTTTTGACCACATTATAGTTCCATATCACTACGCTGAATGATTTCAATCATTTCACAGCTTGAAGCTTTGGATGAGATGTGTAAGGAACTAGATTTTAGGTGTGGTAACCACAGTATCAGCAAAATAATAGTCTCCAGTTTGTTAAATTTAACCCAGGGTCATTCTGAAAACGTAGTCCCGTGGACGTTTCTGGAGAATGCAAATTATGTAGCCGGAGGTACGTATGGCTGCATTTCATTTTTTAAACGAACGCTACGGGGCGGTATGACACCGTTCCCTTAAGCAGGTCGCACACCAGAAGCGCCGCTCGGCGACGCGCAGCGCCACGCATTTCAGAATTCTAAAAATAGGTTTCAATCAGAGTACACACACCGGCGCCGCAAGTCGGCGGCTGTCCGCGGCGCCCAGCCAAGACTCAGGACACTGTTCATATTTCTGTCGCGCCACAGAGCGCCATCTGATTAGTTTCGTTTTAAATAGCCTGAAAATGTGCGCGTCTGGTGTGCGATACTTTCAACTGTCACGTGCGCGCCGTTTCGCGGCGCTGAGCGGCGCATCTGGTGTGTGACGGCCTTTAGGCGCTTACCGGCTGACCGCTTACCTCCGTGTGGAGGCCTTTTCCGCCACAACCAGTTTGTCGTGAATGTCGGCGGACTTGAGACACAGAGAGAAGTTAACCACGACGACGATGACCGGGTTCGAGTCCGGGGAAGAGCGGTTCCGGAAATCAGGTAAGACAAAAACAGAATCCAAAAAAATAAAATGAACGAGTGAACAACAGGGTGAGAACATGGTAAAATCCGAAAACGTGGTAAAAATCAGACGAGGGCTTTTCTTTTTCTGGACGGCTTTTGTAAACCGTTGGTTGGGTTTACGGAAGTATGTGGGTGGGCGGGTCAATCGGTAAAATTGGTTGGGTTTAGGGAAGGAGAAGGGTGGGTCAGTAGATTGGCCGGTTGCCCAGTCAATCATTCAGTCAGACAGACAGTCAGTTGGTCGACAGCGGCCTCTGGTGGGTTTACGCGAGAACAGCATTTGAGATATGAAAAAGTGCACACAGCGGCCTCTCGCGAAAACAAAAACTGCAAAAATACGTACCTCCCGGAACGTATGTCGCGGTCTCCAGAAACGTCCACAGGACTACGTTTTCAGAATGAGCCTGGGTTGGTTAAATTATTAAAAAAATAATGCATTGCATCATATTCACATCAGCACCCCAGATGTGCATTATTCTACAGTCTGTCGGCAGTTGCTCCTTACTTAATTTTACTTACTTAACTATTTAGCTATTAGCATGCATAGGTTTTCCACCATGTGCTAGGTTTATAAGAATGGCATATACAACCCCAAATCAGAAAAAAGTTAGGACAGTATGGAAAACGCAAATACAAAAAGAAAGTGGTGATTTCTGAATTTACGTTGACTTGTATTTCATTGCAGTCGATATGAACACTATATTTCACGTTTCAACAAATATTTCATGTTTTGTCTGTTCAACTTCATTTCATTTGTAAATATACATCCTTTCCTGTCATTCAGACCTGCATCACACTCCAAAAGAAACTTGGGACAGGAGCAGTTTAGGGATAGTAATCAGGTAAACTGGTGAATCAATGATGTCAACAGGTGATTGTACGTAATTATTATTTGGTACAAAAGCAGCATACAAGAAAGTCTAGTCCTTTAGGAGCAATGATGGGTCGAGGATCGCCGGTTACCCAACAAATACGTGAGAAATGTATTGAAATGTTTAAAAACAATGTTCCTCAAAGAAAGAGAGGAAGACAATTGGATATTTCACCTTCAACAGTGCAGAACATCATTAAATGATTCAAGAAATCTGGAGGAATTTCAGTGCGTAAAGGACAAGAGTGCAAGCTTAATCTGAACAATCGTGATCTCCAATCCCTCAGGCAGCACTGCATCAAGAATCCTCATTCATCTATAAATGATATTACCACATGGGCTTAGGACTACTTTGGCAAACCTTTTTAAGTACCATAATACGTAGGTACATCCACAAATGCCAGTTAAAACTGTACTTTGCCAAAAGCAAGCCCTATGTTAACAGTGTCCAGAAGTGTCGTCAACTTCTCTGAGCTCGAAGGCATCTGGGATAGACCATCACACAATGAAAACATGTATTGTGGTCAGATAAATCAGTATTATTTGGGAGAAATCGATGCCCGAACCAAAGAAGAAAAGGATCATCCAGACTGTTACCAGCAACAAGTCCAAAAGCCAGGGTCTGTCATGGTATGGGGTTGTGTCAGTGCCTTTAGCAAATGTAATTTGCACTTCTGTGGTGGCACCATTAATGCTGAAAAGTACATAGAGATTTTGGAGCACAATATGCTGCCTTGTTTTCAAGGGCACTCTGCACATGTTACAAAATCCTAGCTGCGGAGGAAGAGGATACAGGTACTTGACTGGCCTGCCTGCAGTCCCAACCTGTCTCCAATAGAGAATGTGTGGTGTATTTTGAAGCGCAAAATGCGACAACAAAGACCTCATACTGTAGCCCACCGTAAGACTTGTTTGCGGGACGAATGGGACAAAAATACACCTGAAACACTTCATCACTTGGTGTCTTCAGTCCCTAAATATCTTTTAAGTGTCGTGAAAAGGAATGGGAACATTACAAAGTGGTAAAAACTTTATTTTGTAATCACTTCTTTCTTTCTTTCTTTAATTTAGGTTTTCCATACTGTCCTAACTTTTGCTGATTTGGGGTTGTAATTAAAACTAGATAGTAAAGTTTGAGGACAAACTTTATAGTGGCTTGAGAAAGCCTGTTAGAAGTAGTTTAATTAGTTTGAAAAAGTATCAAGTTGGCTAAAAGAATGTTTAAGATCCCTGCAGTCAACAATGCAACCACTGTAAAGACTGAAACAAGCCAGTAAAATCTTTAAAGTTGATCCCCGTGTCTGAGGTTTGTATTAGCGTGATATTACCATGAGTTAGCATGATTCTAGCATGAATTACCATGTTTCTAACACAAATTAACATGTTGTTAGCATGACTCTATTATGACTTAGCACGCTGATAGCATGATTCTAGCATGAATTAGTATGTTACTAGCATGATTCTAGCATGAATTAGCATGTTACTAACATGTTTCTAGAATGAATCAGCATGTTGCTAGCATCAATTAGCATGTTTCTAGGATGAATTAGCATGTTACTAGCATGATTCTAGCATGAATTAGCATGTTACTAACATGTTTCTAGCATGAATTAACATGTTTCTAGCATGAATTAGCATGTTACTAGCATGATTCTAGAATGAATTAGCATGTTACTAGCATGATTCTAGCATGAATTAGCAGGTTACTAGCATGATTCAAGCATGTTACTAGCATGACTCTAACATGACTCTAACATGACTCAGTTTGTTTCTAGCATGAATTTGAGTGTTGTTAGCGTGAATAAGCAAGTGCTAGCATAACTAGCATGTCACTAGCGTGTTGCTAGCATGATTCTAGCAAGATTAGCATGCAAGTAGAATGTTAAAACTATTAGCATGTGTTAGAATAGCTAGTCACAGTCTATGGGACAGTTGCTAGGGTGCTGAAATTGGTTGCTAAGGAGTGGTTAGTAAGTTTAAAGGTCATCAGTGATTGGCTGCTGGCTAGACTGAGTTGAATGAGGCCAGACTCTAGTCTGTAGGACAGTCTGATGCAGTTATGAGCTCACAAAGTTTTACTCAATGTTAAGTCAATGGGAGTTTTGGGAATTTTCTGGGTTGTTTTTTGGAAAACCAATAGTTGAATCAGTTAGAAAAGTTATAGCAACCCGAGTCAGACCAGTTTGAAGGTCTGACAAATTTTTGAAGTAAGTAGCTTGAAAGGCTTAGGAGGAGATACACTTTAAAATTAGTCTCGGAAGAAGAAGAAGAAGAAGTTTATGTAGAATATCAGAATGGTGGCTTTCTCAAGAAAAAAAAAAAAAAAAAGATGGCCGCCGGGAGTGGTGGTGGTTTGTTGGGCTCCACTGCTGCTCTTTGGCACCAGATTTTCTTACTAATTCTGGTTGGAATTACATACATTTTTCAACAGTTTTATTCATATAGAAATGAAAAGAACTCTCATCAATAGACAAAGTCAGGATTACCAAGCCAAGAAATGAGAGAAATAGGACATGGCTGCACATGGTTGAATTGTTTGCTGGACTTTGTATTTGCTCTCCTGCTTTACCCTTGGTTCCAGTTTTGCTCTCCATCTATGGTTTTTTTGCCTTATATTTATTCCAAGAAGAAAATCAATCATTTTTTGGAGATAAACAAAGAAATTCCAACTCTCAATACTGGTTTTGGAGACAAAGGATGTGCTTGCATATGGCTGAGTTGTTTGCGGATTTTTCAAGTGCTTAAGGACTATGCGTTTAAAGTACTGCGCCTCAACTTAACAGACAAATATTATCAACAAAATCAACACCAAACTGGAAAACCAAACATCAAATTCTGTTACAAAAGGTATGTCTTCATCTGGCTACTTTGTTTGTGGTTTCTTTGTTTCCCTTTTGGTCATGGCCTGTGCCTGACTGAAGATGAAACATCAAGTTTGTCTGGTTATGCCTCACCTATATCTGGTACATCAAATTTGAACTATTATGGACATGGACATCATGTTATTTTTGTAACTTGCTGGCAATGTGATCAAGAACTCTACACTGAGAGCAAGGTCAAACAACACATAAAAGGCAAAAGGAAAGGTTATGCCTTGAAAGTTCTGTTCTTTCTGCTCCTGTTAAGTGGTGATATACAGCTAAACCCTGGCCCTTCAACCAGCATTAATTTGGGCTTGTCTGTTGATATGCAGCCTGAACAATGTTCACACTGGGAACTGGTGAACTTACATAGCGTTGAGGTGGTGAGGCCTGTTTTGAGACAGAGCAGTGGCTCCTTTATGGAATTCAATCAGAACTTAGCAATTGCTGGAATGGCAGAAGTGGAAAACAGCAATCCTCTCTTGGTATCTTCACATACAATTGTGGAAAATGGCTTACAAACCCGTACCCCAAACTCTGCTTGCCCCATTGATGAAGCACATATAAACAACATGTCTGAAATGGAACAATTGGTTAGAAAGTCACCAAAACTATATGTTGGTATAAGTCATGAACCATGTAAGCAAAAAGAACTGAAATACTTTCAAACAGTGAATCATGCAAAGGTAATCTGGGACCTAAAGTCAAAACCAAAAGGTATGCTTGGAGGTCATCTTAATATACGTAGTGTTTTATCAAAAAAAGAAGAAGTTCAACAATTACTGAGTGAGTCTAATCTGGACTTCTTAGCACTGAGTGAAACTTGGTTAAACACAAATATTCCTACAAATATGATTGATGTTCCTGGTTATACATGTTATAGGAAAGATAGATTGTCTGGTAAAGGAGGTGGAGTACTGGTTTATGTCAGAGATATGTTTAAATGCTCTGTGGTTGAACTGGAAATTTTAGGATTAGAATATTTAAATTTAAATGTTGAGTTATCAGCGAGAATGAATTTTAAAATAATGGTTTTATATAACCCCCCATCTCATAATGCTTCATTTTACCATAAATTTGATGAACTGTTTAAGATGTTAAATTGTCGCACTGAAACTATTTTACTGGGTGATTTTAATATAAATTGGTTGGATAACAGTAAGAGAAAAAAACTTAAAAGTATCGTATCAAAATATAAATTATATCAAATGATAACAAGCCCAACAAGAATTACTAGAGCTAGTAAAACATTGATAGATTTAATTTTTACCAATAAGCCAGAGCGGATTACAAAAATCTATAATTTGATAACAGGTCTGTCTGATCATAACCTGACCTTAATGGTCAGAAAACTAACAAAACAACGATTTCAGGGTGATTTTTTTAGATCTAGAGTCAATAACCCACAAATTGGAATTCCTAGGCAGAAAATCTGTCAGTTTGAAAATGAATTGAACAATATAAACTGGCAGAATATATTTCAAATTGATCATTTAGATGAATGCTGTAATTCTTTGATGGACACAATTGGTAATACAATTCAGAAGTATACATGTTCCCTCAAAAGTAATAGGAAGAAGGTGTTTTTGCCATGGATAGATAAAGATATACATCAGTTAATGAAAAAGAGGGATCTGGCACTGAAAAAATCTATATCTACAAAACAACAAACAGATATATTAATATTTAAAGGTTTAAGAAATAAAGTGGTTAATGAACTTAGAAAAGCAAAGTCATCTTATTTCATGCAGTTGTTTGCTGAATCACAGGGTAATAGCTCACTTATTTGGAAACATATGAATAAACTCACCAATCAGAAATGTAGTCAACGTCAAGGTATATCAAAGATAAATATAAATGGTAAAGTTAGTAATGATAATTTGGAAATTGCAAATGAATTTAACACTTTTTTTATTAAATCAGTAGAAGAACTCGCAACAAATTTTAATTATGCGTGTATATCACATGAAGTAGTAAAAAGTTTATCATCTTTTCATATTTCACAGGTCGATGAAGATAAAATTAGCAACATTATTAATCAAATAAATAGTTCAAAAGCTAAGGATATATTTGGGTTAGATGCTTCTTTTATTAAAAAACATAGCTCAGTGTTGCTAAGGCCAATAGCTTATTTGGTAAATCTGTCTATTAAATCTGGCAAGTTTCCACAAATTTTTAAAACGGCAGTGGTGACCCCTGTTTTTAAGTCTGGGGAGTTGGATGAGGTGTGTAATTATAGGCCCATCTCAATTGTTCCAGTAATATCCAAAGTTTTAGAAAAGTTAGTGGCTGAACAATTAATGAAGTATTTAGAAGAAAATAATTTGCCCTAAGCAGTTTGGATTTCGACCAAAATATTCAACAGAAATGGCAACATGTAACTTTATAGATATGATAAAAAGCAGTTTGGATCAAGGAAAAGTTGTGGGAGCAGTATTTTTAGACTTTAAAAAGGCTTTTGATACTGTGAATCATGAAGTACTTATAAATAAATTGAAACAAATTAACTTATCACAACAAGCTCTAAACTGGTTTAAATCATACCTGGATTGTAGACAGCAATGTGTTCAAATTAACGGTGTGAAGTCAACACTTCAAAAATGCAAATTAGGTGTACCACAAGGCTCAATATTGGGACCATTGCTTTTCTGTTTGTATATAAATGATCTACCTGAAAGTTGCAATGAGGTTGGTTGTCAAATGTATGCAGATGATACAATTATTTATGTAACAGCAGAAACGTCACAGAAGGCTGCAGAAATGTTAACCAAGCAACTGGTCTGTATTTCCCACTGGCTACAGGACAACTGCTTAACTCTAAATTACAACAAAACAGTTTCAATGCGTTTTTCTTTAAAAAACAGAGCACTAGATGTATTTAAAATCCTAATTGACCAAAAGGAAATCAAGGAAGTAAGTGAATTTAAATACCTAGGTGTCATTATAGACTCAAAGCTTAAGTTTGATGCCCATATTAAAAAAATGTCTAAGATTATAAAGACAAATTTAAACTGTTTTCGTATGATAAGACCATATATATCTTTTAAAGCAGCACAAATGTTTGTGCATGCTATGATATTATCACGTTTGTCCTATTGTGCAATAATCTGGGGTCAAGCAACACAGTCAATTGTTAGGCCTGTAATGTCACTTTACAAACAAACTTTAAAAGTGATGGATCAGAAACCAATAAAATGGCACCATTGTCAAATTCTTAAAAAATATAATTTGTTAAGTTTTGATGGTTTTTTAAAGTTTTCGTTTTTAAAAACCATGTTTAAGTGTATACATGGTCTTGCCACTAAAGTAGTCTGTGAGTTGGTACATAAATTCAGCAGTGATGGGGCGAAGACTAGAGGGGCAGTAAGTGGGAATTGTAGAATCCGCAGATGCAGAACCACTATGGGTCAGTCATCCTTTTCAGTAAAAGGTTCACATCTGGAATGCCATGCCTGTTCATTTAAAATTATTATCTAAACTCCCAGTTTTTAATGTAAAGCTGAAAGAATGGTTGAAATCTTCACAGAAATGTGAGCATTAAGTATTATTCTTTCAGGTTGGTTCTGTTTACATTTCTCTTTATGCAGATTGACTTGCATTTTATGGTTGTGGATCTGTATATACTGTACATGTTTGTTGAATTGTGTTTTACTCTTGATTGTTTTATTTTTATCTTTTATGTAAAGCCTAACCAGGGACGAGGGCTGCAAATTAGCTTTATGCTATATGCCCCATGTACGCAACATCGGTTATCTCTGTATAACAATGTCAAGTGTATTGTCCCTGTTAAATAAACAAGCAAATAAAAAAATAAATAAATAAATAGGTATTTAATGAAAATAAGTTTTCATTGACACAAAGAGCATGTCAATCTTGCTGTCATCTCTTTATTACTATAAGGCACAGGCAGAGGCATCCCTACATTTTTAGTTCAGGCGTACTCACACTATGTACAGTTGCCTTGAACCGGGCCAAAGCACGCTTGTCCCCCCTCGCGTCTCCCCCGACGGCCCGCACTCACATTACATTCGGGCCTGGGCACGCTTTCGTAATCGATGACGCATTGTTCAGAAGCGCTCTCGCTCAGCACAGTGGAGATTTCTTTAATTATGTCGTTTAAGTCATTTGATATGCGGCGACACGCAGTCAAACATTTCGCGGAACAGATCAGCTAATTTTGATGCTCATAAATAATCATAAAGTCCTCGTGCTGCAGGAATTAGGAGGTTTGCTGAAGGTGCAGCTGTCGTGCAGTGAGGGGTTTGCGTCTTTAATGAACTACGACAGTTTGCGTTCATTGAACAGTACGAATGATTAATAAATCCATATGAAACAGTCGCTTAAAAGTCTCGTCTCGCTTTCAGTTTCGGTCTCAAGCACGCTTGCACTCACACTGTAAGCGTACCGCGCCAAAGCCCAAGTGAACCACGCTCTGGCACACCTCTTCCAACCGGGCCAGGGCCGGCCAAGTGTACCGTGCCTGAGCCCGACTCAGAGCACTCACACTTCTCAAACGATCCAGGAAACGGGCCTGGGCACGGTTCGGATAGCATAGTGTGAATACGCCCTTAGAGTTTAGTGGTACATCACAAAAATATTTAGTCGTGCTTAAGTTTCAACTTAGTGTTCCTTTACATTGCAACTAGGCCACGTTTTCATCTGGCAGACTGCTTGTACAGACAAAAAAGTAACTTTGCAACTAAGTGGTAAATTATTTTTCAAAACTTAATTTTAGCATAAGAGCCTACTAACTCCTTAAT
Organism: Danio kyathit; assembly: GCA_903798195.1. Classification (NCBI taxonomy): domain Eukaryota; kingdom Metazoa; phylum Chordata; class Actinopteri; order Cypriniformes; family Danionidae; genus Danio; species Danio kyathit. Next base: position 81,971,518 of record LR812525.1, on the reverse strand, counting down.
ATTTGACATTTGCAAGGTAACGTGTACATCTCTAGGGTGTGTTAAGTCCAAATAGAAAGGCAATCCAATGTCCTTATCTTGTCTTCCTGCAAAAGCAATAAAGTTATATACAGTTATCACTGACGATCAGCAAAAATGAGTTTATTTTTGATTACATAATAATGGCAGTAGTTAATTGTTGATTGTCATTGGAGTCACGGTCAAACAAGCCCACTTAGCATCTGTGGTGCCTGATTGCTGTATTAAGCTTGGAACAAATGTATTTTTTTAAAGATTATATCAGCACACTTAACATTTTTATTGACTGATTGCCAGTTAAGCCTAAAACTTGCTATCAATCAACGATAAACTAAAATCAACAATCAACTAAAACATGCTATAAACATGGTAAAGCATGCTAGGACTTCTACAAACATAATATTTTGGAGCTATAACATAACAGCGTGGTGAATCATACTACAGACATGCTAGCAGCCTCCGTCTATCTATCTTTCCATCCGTCCGTCCGTCTATCTATCTATCTATCTATCTATCTATCTATCTATCTATCTATCTATCTATCTATCTATCTATCTA